>JAYKAV010000334.1:414011-823310 GCA_035582835.1 Phoebastria nigripes | reverse complement strand
GGGGGGGGGCAGTAAGTTCCCTGAAAAAACTACTGGGGGGTGTTTTGAGAGACTCCAAAGGATAGTGTGTGCTGCAGAACTGGGTTCTGCAAGTCTGAAATCTCCTAAAGATCAGAGACGTCTGAACTCCTGAATGCTTCAATAGGTTACGGAAACAGGAAACAACTGCATGATTCTGATCCAGACCTAAGTTTTGCCTGAAGACTAAAGGTGGTGTGATATGAGTTTGGTTTACTCTCGACTCTATTAAGTAACTCACCTGAACCTTCTATCTGCAAAACTAAGATTGAACTTTTGTTGAGGTCTTGCAGATGTTACCGGTTTATTTTTTCAGTCTGGACTCTGATGTGCCAAAATAATGTACCTCATAGTCAGTTTTAAGAATGCTTTCACTCTGATCAGGAGTGTGAAATGTTGAAAACTTTCCGAGGAAGCTAATTTTCAGGGGGTTTCCTTGTCTGGCTAGCAAACAGGCTCAGAAAGTTCAGATCAGCTTTGTTTCTTGGAAAACAAACACCAAAGTTTAGGATTCACTAGTCATCACATATCCAGCTTAACATCCTGAGAGGACGAACACCTTTCAAGAGAGAGACTGGGCAGATGTAATCTAGCCTATAGATCTGGAATTCCCCAAAGTTCTCCTGTGTTTTGTTGCCATCACATATTCTCCACCCTAAGCAGGAGCAGAGCTGGATGTCTCTGAAACAAACAAGCTTACAAAAGGGGAAAATTCATGAAAAAAGACCATCTCCCCATGGCACTGAGCTCAGAGGCTCAGCACTAAACATCCGCTGGAAATCAGTCTGGAAAAACAATAACCTCCTTTCGAAGGCGTTACTCCGTGAGGGAGTTAACCAGCAATCCAGAAACCAGACTGTCATTAGGCAGCGCTAGGAACAGCTGCATGGAAAGGAATGCTCTTCAGAGGCTGCCCGACCTCCACTCAGACAGGAGCTTGCTTTAATAAGGACAGCACTCGCATGACGTCTTAGAACAGCCCAAGGGGCTGAACAGAGAGAAATTTATAATCGTAAAAGCTGGGGATGGACTGGGATTGAATTCTCCTTTCGTATGCATCCACGTAAATTTGGAATAACTAATTTGTCTGAATCCAGCAAAGTTGCTTGGGTTTTGCACTAGCTTAATAGCACAGAAATCACTGTAGGCATTCCCCTGCCAGAACACTTTATTTTTATGATTATTATTCAGCATGCATTGCAGCAGCACTTAAATGTTGCAACTGCATTAGGACTCCATTGTGCTGGGTCTTGAGAGACATGAGACACAGTCCCTGTTCCACAGATTTGCCATCTCAACAGACAAGACCAACGAGAAGGCAGGATTACTAGCTCCATTTTACAGTAAGTAAAACTGAAGCACAGAGGAATTGAGGCCAAGGTTTATCCCTCCTAATTTCAGGCATTTAAAGGTGATATGCGAACCAGGAGACTGCTATCCTGAATTTCAACGTGCCCTATTGCTTCTTTTCTATAAACAGAGACCAGTGTGACCAGACTTCTAATTTAGGGACTTCAGGTATCTAAAGGTAGGTAGGATCAATCAGGAATTTGCTCCTGAACAAATGGACAGCAGCAAATGGTAAAGGTGGCAATTGAATCCAGGTCTTCAGATTTATGCCATGAGAGCAAGGATGCAATTCTTCTGATACTCTCTTTGAACACCCCAAGTAATGGGATCCCTAACATTTGAGACTATCACTGAAGATGCTGTCTGGAGCTAAAGCAACAGAAGAATTCAACTCTTCTGCCAACCTTTTCAAATTCAGCCTGGTTCTTTGATTCAAAAAACATACGACTCCGTCTCTTTCTGTCAATTCTCAAGTCTTATCAATAAGACAATTCAAGTGTTTCACTTGAGTATTTATCTTGTGGGAATTTAAAAACATTTCCGGTTACAAAGCGTCTGATTTGCCCAGCCAAAGTCAGCAGGTTTGGCCAAAGCAGCACTGGCTTCACAAAACTGCCTTACGATTTCCCATAAAAATGTGTAATTCTGTATGCAAACCTTAGTTAGAAAGTTAGTTTGCWTCTGCAATAATCTTGAAGTGTTCTGTGAACCAGCAGCTCTTCGCTGATGAAACAGGATGAAATTTGCAAATTATTTTGGATGGGAAATTATTTTATTGTGAAGTCGCAAGGGAGAAAAACTGTTCAAATCCAACAATTTGGTTATTTGTTGTGAATCATTTCCTTGGCTCGACTTCTCAAAAAAAATAAAGGTGGGGCTTTATTTTTATATATATACAGAGGCACCCATCTGTGATCTAACTCTTGTCCCACTGTAATCTGCAAAACTCCCACTGATTTTAGCAGAGGCAGGGAGAGACCAGCGCTGAACAGCTTTGAAGAAACACCCTAAATAAATGCTGTCTCGCTGCTTTATTGCACTGGCCAGATGGAGACATCTTCAGCTGCCTTTACATCACATTTGATTTCCCAGTGGAGAAAACACACTTTTTTCTTTCTCTCCCTGCCCTCCCACCTTGCTTTATGGCGCCTTCTCCTGATTTTTCAGTCCTCAAATAATTATACTCCTAGAAAAGCTGTTTCACTTGAAAAAATATTGGAGCATGTGGGATTTAGTTCCAGTTCTCTGGCCTCATCATAACACAATTATCCTTAGCACACCTTTGTGAAGAAAGGAAATGCTTTTACCTCCATTTTATAGATGATGAGGAGACATTTGGAAGCTACGGACATGCTCATGGTTGCACAGGAAGTCTTAGAAAGGTCTGAATCTAAGACTCCCAGCCTCAAGAGCATGTGCTAACCGTAAGGTGGTCATTCCTGTTTGGGCTGCTGTGGTATGCTTTTCCAGAAAGCTCAGAAGACTGCTCACAGCTTCTGTCTTAGGGGCTTAATACAGCAAAAAGGAGTATTGGATCCATCACATACTCTAGTGTGGGACAGAGAGTAGCAATAAAGAGGTTCAGCAAAACTTGTTCTTTGAGTACTAGGTCATTTGCACGATGTCTGCTTCAGCGCACTTACATTTGGGGAATCGCTCTTGCATTTTTTCCTCTTTCCAACAAATCTGGGCCTCCAGGAGCATAGAAAATCTCCAACTCTGGCCAGTTGTGGGTCCTATTCTGAAGCAGTCTTTACCAGAAGCCTTGGGGGAAAGTGCACAGCCCTCTAACTGCAATGTTATGGAATAATTTGCCCGTGACCCATCAGTTAATATTTGGTTTAATCTCCACAGAGATTATGTATTTTTATCCTATAGCCGCAGCTGGTTTTATTATCTGTAAGACTATCTAATCTTCTTAAGAGTCCTGCTCAGTTCTTCACCTCCCTGATAGCACCACTAACTCCATCTAAGTTAAAATTAACTTTCCAACCCACTTTTTATTCCCCTCTTCCTTGTTTGTTCTCTCTGCTTGCCTTTCTCTGTTCTTTTTCCCTCATCGTTGCTACTATTTATCCTGCAAGAAGAGCCCTAGAAGTTCAATACTCATGGCAGCTTATCCTATCAGCATGTCACGCTAGGGCTGGGATGAGTCAGGGCAATACTTACTTTCCCTGAGGTAACTGAGGTGAGACAACAGAACTTCTGTGTTGTAGAGGGAGGTGGTTCGGAGGAAGTCATCCTTGTTCATTTTGCAGAGCTCCTTGCCATCCATATTCTGGAAGATGGTGGTGTCAATCTCCATTAATCCGTACTCTTTTATAGCCCATTCCAGCCACTGGCGCACATGTTCCTGGGTCCATAGGGTGGGATCTGGCAGAAAAGCACAAAGGATGGTAACACTATATGCAAGCCTCAAGCCTCTAGCACTCACTGTAGCCCAGTCAAAGCATTAACCATTGTTTCCACAACCAAATGGATTTAATTTACTGATTCCAATGCATTTTGCCAAGATGAACAAGTACTGTGCACATAAATTGATCACACTGACCCACTGGCAGGGTAAGTTCTCTTGATTGTCTCCCGCCTGCCTGAATCTTATACCTATGCTTGGGAACAATATTAGTGACATTTAACTGTGACTTTTCTCCCTCTGGAAAAAAGCTTCCAAAAGCAAACTCATCCCTTTGAAAGGCTATGCTTGTCACAGCTTCGGTTCTGCAATGCTATATAATTACATCAGTGCTGTATAAGTCACACCATCCTTCGCAAGTGCATTACAAAGTCCCAACAGATGGCATTTTAAAGTCTGAGGATGGCGGTATTTACGGTCAGCAAAGGGACTCTGAAAAAAAATATTATTGCTTAAACAGAACAGCTTGCCATGTATCTCTGAGTCACATTTGTTCACCCCGCTGACAAGAACACAATTCTACCTCCGCTAGCCCTGTAAAACCAACACAGCTATTGGAGGGCAATGTGGATTTTATACTGTCTCATGCATCATTATCAACTGTCAGCAAAGCTCCAGCTGTGGAATCTTTATTACTGGCGATGACGTAAGAGAGAGATTGAACCCGGCTGGAGTTTCAGACCCCATGGTGATGGTTTGCTGCATCAGTAGTTAAAAAAAGAAATCATCCTTTGAGTTTCGAAAAGAGCATTAGATCAGAAAGTCCCAGCAAGAATTTGTGCCACGATACCATTTTTACAGAGTCATTTTCAGAGCATATCTGCGTTTTCAGATGTTTCCTGTGCTGCTTCTCCCCATGTATCCCATTTCAAAATTTAAGCTGCAAATTCATGTTCCATTGCAGCTGGGGAGGATTGCAAAGTCAAGCTTAAACTTTGGAGACGTTTGATCTGTCCATCACAGCTGGTACATTCCTCTAAGATAAACCTCAAACACCTCAGGTCCCGAGGCAGTTGAGAAAATGGATCAGAAACATGTAGCCATCACACAGCTGGTAGGTTGTGCTTTGGGGAGGGACAAGAAATGCCTCTGCCACACATTTTATAGTGTATAAAATAATGCCTTGGCCCAGGACTGTAAACCGTGTGGGCTTGGGCTGCAGGGATCCCTTGACACAAAAGGTCAGGTAGTGGCTATACCTGGTGCATTCCTGGGCACCTGAGTTCCAGAATAACAGCATGAAATGGAGAAGTAAGAGCAAGGAATATTGAAATTACAACCGTGACATTTCCTCACTGAATTTCTACTAAACCTGGGCTGCTTAAAGCTGCATTCTACACATGGAACTTACAACCCCATACCTTTGCAAGTCTGCTTTGGGAAAGAAAGATGGATTTCCTTTATGCTTTGGCAATAGCTAATTTAAATTCTGCTTTCTAAGCACTGGCAAAAGACTATAAATTTTACAATGCAAGTATTCAAGGGAGGATTCTTTTTTTTTTTAATGGAAAGAGTTATTTGTCTTGAGTTTTGAAAAAAACTCCAACATTTAGAGGGCATAGTGAATTTGTGGTCTCCCTTTAAGCAAACACTTTTGAATTTCAGATATTCATTCAGTCTATTTATCACTGCAAAAGACATTGAATGGTGTCTGAAAAACTGCCTTCTTGAAACATGGCTTAGAGTTCGTTATTATTACTATTGCAAGCCTAATGTGACATTATTCTTGCCTATCTTCACCCTAATGCACTATAAATCTTTACTCTGGATTATATTAAAATTTCCAAATGCCTTTCTTGGATGAATTGGGCCTCATATCCTGCAGCCAGAGATCTGGGAAGATGTTCATTATTGTCTTCCAAAGTCTGGTAAATCACTGCTATTTCACAAGTATCTCAAGGTTTTGATTTGTGGATGATCATGAGGGGGAAAAAAGTCCTTTTTTTCACTTTCTTTCAAAGAGGAGATTTTAAACCTTCTCTTCCACTGAGGGCACTAAAAGTCACTTCCCCTATTTCAACAACAATGCTAAACTTTAGCCCACCCTTGGTCTTTTTTAATATGCGTAAATAGCATGGTGAAGAGCAGGGTAAATGTTCCCTCTTGAATATCTTTAATAATATAATGACTACTCGGTATCAGCTAACACCTTTCTAGGCAATGTTGATGCTGAAAACATATCTGATGCTGTCACCAATTAGGTTAGCCAGTCTCTCTAAGCAGATCCTAACAACGGCTTAAATGGTACTTTGAGATTTGCTGTCAATCTTTTATTGGCTTCCCTTCACTACATTCAGTTCAAGCTTTTCCTTTTCATCCTAAATGGCAAACAAATGCTTGCGAATTTTCATCTGTTCGTGGTCAAGCCACGATCAGAAAACAGAGCTAAATTCCACGAGTACATTTCTTTCTGCCAACAGTTCATCTGCTTGAATCGGCTACAACCCTCGGTGAAACCCTCACAACACTGGGTGAAAAGCTGCACCCCTTGAAATCAGTGGAAGTTTCAGTACATAAATTGGGCCAGGACTTGGCTCATAATATCTCCCTTGCTGGAAAGTTCCTGGGCTAGCCTGTTTATATCTATCTATATCTAAACTTTGCAGGGAAAAGACTCTCTCTCGTTCCAAGTTCAGACTTCACCAGTTGCTTGCCACAGCGGCTCTCATCCTTGACTATCCAAATGCATCTAATGCATCCTGCCAATTTCAGACAGCAGATGTGGATATCAAATACAAACAGAAAACTGGACAGGAATGTTTCTGTGTAGCAGTTTTTGGAAGGATAATGTAGTTCCTGCAAAATATAATTTTTCTGGTTTTCTACTTCTAACAAAAAAATGAAAACAAAATAGCTCATTTTGAATCAATATGACACGAAAGTGCATCTGGATCCTGCAGAGCATCATGGGAGTTATAATTTGGGTCCACTTCACGCTTATTCTTGCCGATGAACTGCGCTCTTTGATCATACCATGCTCGTCCCAGGAAGCACTGCAGATTCTCCTCTAACACAGGACAGGAGATGGATTTGGTTCAACACACCAAAACAACACTTCATTCCAGAGGAGAAGGAAAAAAAAAAAAAAAAAGCAGCAGCACTAATTATCCACTTCTTATTCTGATTCAAGGTAGAACATATTCTGGGACATGGGAAATTCCCACTAGCCAGAAACTCTGATATTTTCCTTACTTTTTACATGGTTTGTAAGAAAGAGAATTCCTCAGAGGGTGGATAAACAAGCCTTATCTGTTCAGCTGGATATTTAAGACAGTGCAAGGAAATATGACACAAAGAGTTTCATGGTGGTGGTACCTGCTGGGACAATGACTCTCCTCTCATTGGTGGTCATGTTGGGAGGAGGCCCATTCTTCTCATCCATGTAGGTGCTGTAACTCATTGGGTTGGACTCTGTCCCTGCTCCGACGAGTTTGCTGCATTTGTTCACGCTACAGTCTACGGGGGACTCCCTGAAATGCGAAAGGAAACAGATGACTTGTCATTATTATGTACCTTCCATCCCTGCTGTAGCAGAATGAGGTTTGGGTTACAGAAATGGCAAGTATCCCGAAGGTGAAAAGTTAAGGGGAGTTTCCTTACACGTGAGAGAGGCCATCCCTGGCCTTTCACATGAATGTCATAAAGTGGTCTATGAATCACAAGTCTCATGGAGGGGATCTCTGATAATGAAACCAGTTGGAGGAAAAAGAATTGGAGGTGCAAAGAAGAGTGACTTTCAGACAAAGGCAATGGTAGCTGTAAGGTCGTACTCAATACCTCTCAAATATCAAAATTCACAAACCAGATAAAAAGCAAGTGCCTATCACATAGGTCTATCGGTTACACCCCCCCACTCCCCTTTCATCCTTTATTGCTCAGCTGCATTTTAGCAATCCTTCAGACACAGCTTGATGCTCCTAGGAGCCCTTGTTGGACTGTTTCACTCTTGCATTGTGTTAGATACAACCCAGCACACCGTCTTTCTGTTATAGCGGAGTCTATCGATTGACAGAAAGGCTGTACTTCTCACCTCATGACCTGAGGCATTTGTGCAGAGCTAATCAGAAAAACAGACACCCCCCCCCTTCATTTCATTAATAAAGAACACAAAATASCCATGCCAAAATGACAGGATAGTCACAGGAGAATACTACAGTATTAGCATGGTATCTGAAGAGTCTTATTTATACAGGGCTGAATGTAACTGATCTTGTCCTTAACAGTGAAACAGTCCCAGGCTTGTCTACTGCTTGGGTAGGAAATCTAGAAATCTTAGGTGCCTTAGGCGTGAGTCAAGAACTTCAGACCACAGAAACAGTGTGTGAAAAAGGCTCTGGCCCCAGTTTTACTTCTGAGGTGATGGAGTGATGAGGAGGGAACATTTAGCAACTCAGGTGGCACTGTGCTAAGACCTGGACTACATGCAGACCCTTGGCAAGCAATAGGCTTTCTCTGTCCTCCTCTGGGAGAATTACGAGCCTGCAAACCACAGATAGGGAGCAGAGATTTTGTTTTTCTCCAGCTGCAGTAGTAACTCATGCTTTTAGCTCTAGAGGTCACTTAAAATACCAGTCCACAGCCTGCCACGTGCACACAGCACATCCCTGCTCGGAAGAACATACCAGGGAAGGGCAGCGCTATTGCCCTCACCTTTACAAGGGTGCATTAGTGTGCAACCTCTATGCAAAGTGAGCACAGAGCCCATCTCCAGTGCAGTTTAGTCCACTGCTTTAATCGCATAGCCGTCCTTCTTCTCTGCCAGAAGCAAAGTGGCTTGGGAGGAAACCATTCACTGAAGGGTAAGAACTATGACAGTGCACCAAATCCCACCCTCTGAGTTCAGCTGGCAAGACTTCCAAGTTTGGACACTAAACAAATTTGTTTCTTAATCTGAATGGGGGGGCAGGGAGAAATTACTGAAATTCAGTTATCATGGCTGGGAGATAAATGCTCCACCGAGATATTCTAAGGCAGATGGTAATTTTTTCCTCATGTCTTGCTGAGGGAATGTTGCTTGAAAATGGAAATAAGATGTATAACTTACACATGTTCGAATTTAAGGTTTTACTATTTCGCCTACTGTTTTTCCAGGCAGGGAACCAAAATCCGCCTTCAGAGAGGCAAACTGCTGAAGGTTTAATGTCCCCGTGGCAGTCAGAGGAGAGTCTGAGCAACTGCAGGGACACCAGGGTTTTCACAGGGAATGTGATCATTTCTAACTTTCTGTTGAAATACTCTGTGTCAGGTGTTAAATGCTGCCTGTACTGGCAGAGAAAAAGCCCTGAAGCAGCACAAAGGATCTTATTCTTTCCCTAGGTACAGGCTGTCCTGAGAAGACTCGGTGAAATGGCAAGAGCATCTGTGCTTCAAGGTGTCAGACTCTGTTCGGCTCAGTGCTGACCATTCCCRGGAGGTGACCGACCTCCTCGCCTGCCCTGCCTGCAGACCAGGTGCTGACTTTAAATGGTGTGGGCAGCCCAGCTGGTGGGACAGACCCGAACACACACATCCCCACGCAGTGAGGGTGTATGGATTCCTACCTGCCTTTGGGATGAAGTTCTCCCTTTTTCAGAGTCAACAGTAAAATTTTCTTCAAGTTCCCTGCAGTCAGCACCTCCCAGGTGCTAGCAGTGCTGGCACAACTGCCTAAGGTCCTTCTAATGGGTTCTCTCTCACCCCCCTGCTCTGTAGTTAAATTTCCCTGGAAAATAACCCCCTCAGTTGAAATACGCAATATTTATGATAAAATAGTTAAATATATAATATTCATACAGAACTACAGGATATATCCAGACTCTCAGATAAGTACATCTTCTAAAAAACTTATCTGCCTAGGAGTATACGTGCTTTCTACTGGCATGAAATGACACACATGAAAAGACCACAGGGTCCCTGGCTGTCTCTACTCTCTCTGCTAAGTATTGTGCACATTTGCATGACYGACACAGCAAAGTAACAAAAATAACACCCACACTGTAAGATATCTCCTCGATGGTTTTGTGATGATTTTTCACTTTGCAGACTCTTGGCTTGGCAGCTAGGACCCTGCTTATCCTCTGCCTTGCTCTGTATGTCTCAGCAGCCAAAACCAGACAACCAAGTATCGGAGGCTGAGATCTGAAAAGAAGCTTAAGGGACTGAGGTGTCCTTACCAACCACTGATTTACCACTGTGGGAAGAGAAGCCACTCCGTTAATCCTGCAGGACATGTTAAATGTGCTCCATGTACCTGACAGGGTTGCATTCRTGTGGCTGAGTAGATGCCTCCCTTCCCTCTGAGGAAGTTTTCAGGATGGTTGGATCCAGAGCTAACTGATCTGATAGTAGAAGGACAGACGTAACTGGGAATAGCATTGCCAAAACTTAACTGGGCAGGAGACCGAACTGTCCTTCCCTTAAGAAAAATACTGTGAAATCTTTAATGACAGCAAGCGGGAAGATCCTTACTTTTGTGTCCTCTGTAACCCAGCATTTCCTACCAGATCCAAGTGGAGCCTTTTATTGGGAAATGAGACAGCACTACCAGACCAAATCATCTTTGCAGCTCCTGGATGCCCATTACTGTACCGCCCCAGCATAAGACGAGGGATTTAACAGTATCCCAGCAGAAGGTAGGTGTAGCTGTGGGCAACACAAAGAAGAATTCAGTGTGGGGAACAACTACAGTATCAAGTGAGAACAGGGAGCTGCGAGCCATGAATAGTGTATTCATTGAATATAGCTCCTTTCTTAGTTCATGCTTTACCCACAAGCAGACTTAGATTTATATAAAAATTTCCTCATTATTTGAAATGGTTTGTCCGGGGGATTTCAGATGCCAGATTAATCCTTGACTTTTCACAGAGACTTCAGACTTTCAAGTGGCTATACATGCTGGACTTGCTCAGGTTCTGGGCAGAAAACGTTGTAGATCTACTAAGGCAAATGGATATAGGCTGCTTTCACAAGATCTCTTAAGTATATTCACTGTGGCAGTGACAGAGTCCAAGGAATATGAAGCAGTACTCATTCCCACTGTCCGTCCAAAGACTCTTCGTTCCAGCAGCTCCAGTAGCAGTCTCTGGGGATGCCAAGAGCTTGGTGTTTTGGGAAAGTTTATGCTAGACTGGCCAAAATGGCAAGCAGCTAGCCTGGCATTGACTAATAAATCCTCTGTACAGCTTCAGCCTGTGTTCCAGATACCTGGAAATAAAGCAATTACTGTCCCAGGGCCTCTGTCTAGGAATCACCTTTGGCTTTCATTCGAAAGAGCAAAATAAGGGATTTCAGTGATTTCTGAACCTGACTCAGCTGTGGTCAGTGGGATATTTTCTTCATCTTTCTATCCCTTTCTTCCTATCCTTTCATTCCTTCTCTCTTCCCATCTTTTTTTCTTTTTAAATTTGCCACTTTTTGGTGTAAGTCTCCATTTGGTCAACTCAGCTTTAATCTTTACACTTGAAATTAGATTTTAATTTTTTTTTTTGTTCAGTGAAGGAAGTAAGAACAGACATACTGTGATTCTGCTTGTGGTTCCCTCTTACAGGCAGGGAACAGAGCTATCAGGGCAGAACCACAGCTCCTCGAAACTTGCATCTAACTGCACTTTAACCCAGCCTCTCATCCTGCTCTCAGGAATGCCTCAGGAGGAGGTTCACACTGAAAAAGACTGTAAGTCTGCAGAAAGAAGGGACAGCAGTAAAAAGGATGGAAAAAGACATACTGGTTACAAAACTCAAATTGCATGAGGAAAGCACAGAGGCTCAGTAGGGTCTAAAAGAATCGTGTTTATCACATACAGGTAAATGCACACAGTACGTAATTGTACAGTCTGCTGCTCTGGCTAGAACAACACAGTGGATCCCACTAGAGGGCTCACACACTATTTAAAGGGGATTTTTATTCTTCTAGACATCATAGATGGTCCCTTTGTTTTGTTTTGAGAAAACTGTTGTGGCATAAAAATGTTCTGAGATCCCTGAACCTTAGCATTATTTTAATATTCTGAAGCAAGAGAATGTCTCCAAAGCATTTTCAAAGCACTGACTTCATTACTTTAGCTAGACAAAATTCTTAACACCAGTTGGAATTACACAGCGAAGTTTGCCTGCATCCATGTACACATACAGCACATCAGAATATTCTTTCACCTTTGAAGATCATACAAATTTTGTAACGTCTCTTTAAAAATCTGTGAGTTTAGCTACAAATGCAGATCTGTAGTAGCTCAGTAAATACAGTCAAAATTTGGAATGTCTGTTGTTTGGTTCACTCTCTGCATTTGGAATTTATGTAAAATATAAGGAAAAAGCTATTATTAAAATGGACTGTAAATTGGGTTAAACTTGACCCAGCGTTTTTCTAAATAATCCTCCTCCTTTATTCATTGGAATTTAAAATGTGAAAGATTTTTTGTTTTTTAAAAATATAAATGATTGTGTTTGTATCACAAAAGCATCTAAAGGTCCCAACAGAAATCCAGGCCTACTATGTTGGGAACTGTACAAGCACATTGTAGGAGACAGATCTTTCCCTGAATGCACTATAAACGAAATAAGAAAAAGACACAAACCCAGCAAAGAATAAAGATTGCAAGCCACGCTCCCAGTCCCCAAATGAATGCAAAGAGAGATGAACGGTATACAGAACACCTTGCAGTAAACCCATGGAAAAGCTGGACTTCTATTTTTTGTGTGCAACAGGTCAGTGCTACAAATAAAAGACACTTCCGTTTCCCAATGCCTAAGGGGGTGTAAGAAGCACGAGGATTTTAATTTTTCTATGTTGGACTTTAACTGCCTCGTGTTTGGACACTAATCACTGTGAAACACAAGTGTAGCACAGGGTTTTGTTCTGAGCAAGCAGCTGTCTGTGAAGGCAAGGACAGCTTTTGAGGCCATATACTGCATCTAGGTCTGATAATACTAGAAACTTTCACAAAATTTCTACTTCTGAAACTTGCAATAATACAGAAGTCCCATCTTCTCCCCTAAAACATAGATCCCTGCCCCTGCCTGAATTATCCCCTATACACAGTTAGTATGCAGTTATCTGGGAAATTCTTTCCAATTTGAGAGTAAACCAGGAAAACCTGACATGGGGTAGAAAGCTGGTCAGGGTTTCCATGTTGTTTAGCACTTGGAGGGACAGCTCTGCAAAACAGGCTTGGAGAGGTTCTTCAAAGACCCCTTCTCCCACCCTACTGAGGACCAAACCAACTCATCACGCTATACCTCACGGCAGTCAAACCTGCTTCTGGTTGCTAAGAAAAAGAAGAAAAGCTGGACACTGTCCCTTACTGTCATCCAGCTCCCTCCACTGTCAGGTTTCCTATAGCTTTATCACTCCCTAGAGTACATAAACCATTCTCTCGACAAGCAGAAAATGCAAGCGCTTCAAGTACAGGTGAAACACAGAATAAAGGCTGTTCCCTCTAATGAGGCAGCTGGAACCCGGTAAGAGAGCGTGCTTGAAAAACAAGAGAGAGAAGGAGAGGCAGAGAGAGAGGGAGGGGGAATAGGTTTTGTTATTCAGTCCGCAGTTCAAGTTAATTTGTATTGAGATTGGCGTTTGCTGCTCAGATGGTGTGTCAGTTTTGCCAGGCAGCTGATGGGCAGAGGAACAAGCAACTGGAGTGGCCCAACCCGTAACAATGAACTGTGATGGACATGCGGGGAAAGGGTAAACTTTTAGCCATGAATAGGAGGAGAGGATGGATAAGTCAGATGAATGTTCGCATTTCTTGGGTGGATTGGAGCTCTTATGCTAACAAGTTATCAAAAGGCAAGGCTGGAAGCTATTTCAGTGCTTAGTTCTGATATTCAAAACAGTCTTTTCTCTTTTTCTAATGGGTTGGGAAGTTGTTACCCCTTTTTTAGAGAGACCGAGGACACTTAGTTTCTGCCTAAGAATCTTGTAGTCTTGAGCAAGCCCATAAAGAAGGGTTTCCTTTTTGCCCAGAATAAACACASTTCTAGAGGGCCTTTCTCTATGGGTATCAGAGCACTTACAGTTGTTAACAAATCAGTTTGTCCAAGCAGTATTATTTCCCTTTTTTTCTGAGCAGATGAGGAAATTGTAGCACAAAGATCACAATGGAAGGACAGCCCAATACATCTGATTCCCAAGACATGCAGTACACATATAATGAGAACATCACATAGACTTTTGGACATGCAAGTACCCACACATAGAGAATTTATACAGAACATGTGCTTACAGGATCTGAAAAGCACAAATATGTGCTGCCTGCAGTAGCTCAGCGGATGTGACAGGACTACTTGTTCCCTTGCCCCTCCAAAATTTACTAGAGTGAGACAGACAAGTAGTGTAATGGGAGGAAACACTCTCTGCGTGTTGGTCTGACGCTATGGGTGTGAGCAACTGATGCAATGCTACAAAGGGCTTCCTCACATGATCGTGGGAGCGTGTTGCCTGTGCCATACGTGAAGCTGATTCTGCCACCTCAGTTCTCATGGCTGGTTGACCTATCCGCAGGATGGAGAGGTCAGACCTGCACAGCACCATTCACAAGCCTCGCTCATTTGGTCAGGATCCCACTCTGCCTTGCCCTCTTGAAGATTTTAGGGATAGCTTAAGAAGACTAGCCTTGGTAGCCAAAGGTAGTCCTTGTGACTATCAAAAAAACCCAACCTGCTGGTACTTTCAAGATCCATCCTTTTGCCTGTGTTATCCAGGGATGGTGCTTTTCAGGAAATAACTAATTTTTCCATGTTTCAGCCTCAATTCTGTGACTAGTGCAAAAATCCATGTAGTTCTTATGAAGTCCAGAAATGATACTAAGGTACAACTGGGGCAAGATCAAATTCAGTCTACAAATGATCACCATCAAAGCCCAACTGATGCAAAGACCTTTATCTTATAGTAAAATCAGCATCTACTGTATACTTACGAGGAAAAAAAACATGCTGCTCTTTGAAGTCTTTAACACCATCATCTCACTATAGGAGTCTGAAAGTGCAAGGCTGCTCGCTGTTTCAAACTCTACACTTTGCTAGGTTCTCAGAAACCAGGAAAATAGGCTGTTACAGAAGCCCTAAACTAACCCTAAAGAAGAAAAACCCTTGATTGTTTAACTGTCCTGTATTAACATTGTACAAATGTTAGAGATGTTTGTGACTTTGAAATTAAAATCAAATTTAAAATTAATATGAACTCTAAAACCTAATGCTAAAATATAAAATAGTTTTTCTTTATTGTATATATTTAAAACTGAAAAAAAATGAAATTTCTACACCTAAAGATTTTGTCCAAGAAGGTGAAATTTTTTCCTAGGTTTTGGACTTGTAGAAATGTTTTTAAAAGAGACAATCTGAGCTGCGATAATAAAATGTTTTCAAGTCTTTGAATTTCTCATTGAACAGGGAAATGATCCATCTCCCCCAGCTCTAACTACAAATGATGGGGGGTAGACCTCCTACCTCTTTGGCTAAAAGCTGTAAAGGATACATCAGAACTAGTGTCCCTTTGATGGTTAACATCACTGCTCAAATCTACTCCTGAACTCTCTTTTTCACCAGTGGTCACATATATTCACACAGAAGGTGTGGGTATATGCCTTTTGTTTTGTTACACCTCGTAGACTGCCATAAAGGACCTCAGTCTCCTCTTTTTCCCTTCTCCATCAAACAGCTCTCCAGTTTCATATGGTTGCTTCTGCCCTGGTGGAGTACGAATCTTGTTACAGATGCAATCAGAAGTGCCCTCCAGTGAAGCCCATACAGTCCATTAGTGCAGCTTTCACTAGCTTCACTCTGGAGCACTGGTATAAGCACCGACTATTACTGCACRACCGACTCCATCTTCAGGAGCCCCTTGAACCATGGCACATTTATGGGATGCTGAACTAAGTGATGAAATGTGTAATTTACAACATTGTTTGCAGCATGAACTCTGTCCTGGCAGTCTCATGTCCCAGTCTGTACAGCGTTCATGGAGACTGGTAGAGATGCATGCTGCAGAACTGCAAGAGCAAGATCCTCAGGCTGTTAAAAAATAAGTGACAAAGGAACTCCAGGGGGAGTGGGATATGGTCCTACACAAAGAGTGGAGTTTGTTGATATGCAGGACAAGAGCACAAATGGACGATATGTGCTTTGCTTTTGTTCAAGATTCAGTGGACATAGAAAGGGTCTTTCCTTACCTTGATCCATTCATGTGGTCATATTCCCTTTTTACATTGACCCGGACAGGCTGATTAATCCACTCCTGCTGAGGAGGCAAAGGGTTGATTTTGTGCGGCTGGCCATAGTCGGGGTTCCCTGAGGCTGTCATATCTGCCTTGGGGAGGTGAGTGGCAGCGCCGTACGTGGAGTCAAAGAGGGACTGGTCGTCGCTCACCACCGACAGAGCCTCCTGAGGAGAAAAAGAACAAGTGCTCAGAGTCATGACTAAACTAGTAACTCCACTCTTACTCTCTCTTTGAGCTGGTGAGCACCTGCAAGGGCCCCACAGCTGCCCAGCGCTGTCTGAAATTGCCATCTGCCAGGATTGCAGATTGAATCAGGTTCTTTGGGGTCCATTAACCAGTATGCAAAACCGGTGGGTTGCTTTGCTAGCTGCTGTGTTGCTCTGGGTGGGGCAAGAGTTAAGGTTAACTTGACTTCTGCAAACAGTGAAGGTGGCTGCTGGGTGCTATACCATTCTCATTGCTTGCGGTAAGCAGCTTCATCTGCGATTTCATATAGTTACCTGCCCACCTGCCTGCACTTGCTGGTCCAAAAACAACCAAAGAGATATGTAATATGTAACATTTCTGGAGTGTCATTTGAAGGTCTATACATCTTCTTTCAAAGGGTTTTGTGTGGTGTTTATATTTTGAGGTTACTAGTGAAGGAGAAGCAGTCAGTACAGGTCAGAGTTATGGGTGTTAGTGGTGGGATAAAAAATGTATTACTTTACGCTTTTTGTTTATTTTGTGGGAAACGCAGGACTGGTGAGTTACCAAACTGTGCATTTCTAGAAATGCTTAAAAACAGGAAATTGTTATCCTTTTTTTTCCTGCTGAAACTCCAAATGTTGACAAAAAGTTTTGACTATCAATTTCCTTGTGTTGATGCGCTTGGGTTTTCTAAATGAAGCATGCCAGGCTCATAAAGGCTTTGGCACAGTCCTGCCTTATTCAAAGTGCATCTGACAGCGTCTGCATGTTCTTTATGGAGCTAAGCTAACCGCACATAACACAGCTGCCATTATGGCTGGCAAGCCAGAAACTGAACAAGGAACCTCCCAAACTAAAAGCACACACTACTTTAATGTGAGTTAATGGAGCAGACCTCCGAAACAAAGGCAGCAACAGACTCACCTACTCTGTGGACCAAGCATTCAAAAGACCTGTAACATCGATGTGTATGGAGCAATGGGTTACTCGTGAACACACAGACACTGTCTTTGCTTTGAAAGTTGGTGTGTTGCTAAACCCTCAGTGCTCAAAATTCACAGGATGCAGTCCAAATCATGAGCTTTTAAAAATAATAAATTATTGCTCTCTCCCCGCCTCCCCGCAGTAGTCGTTTCTGAGGTTAGTTTTGCAAACTTTTTCCACAACCAGGGAGGGAGACAGAAATTCTGAAAACTTAGAAAAGTGCAGCTGCTGGAATCCTCCGATTACACGAGAATCTAAGTGCAAATCAGATATTACCAGGCTCATGATATCATCACAAAAAATGTCAATAGTTAGAGTCTACTGGGTAAACATGAGACTCCCTCTCAGCTTGAAATTAACCCACTTACTTAGAAAGAGTCAGGTCAGTGCTCTGCATTTACAAATATCAGCACTCTTCTATCTCAGATCTCATATCACATAACAAAACCAAATAAGCCTGAGTAGCCTAGAATTTAAGTGGGCCTGACCAAGCTTGAATTCGGAGGAACCCTCAAACATCTGCATAAGTCCTGCTGAAGTTACAGTATTTGCTGTAAAAATTTTGTGAGCAACCTCTCACACTGATCAGCAGAGATGGCTCCAGCATTTAAACAACAAAAATGAGAGCTTTTACCCCGCGCTGCCTAGTGCTGCGTGTTGCAAGGAGCTCAGACTGTGTTCATCCTTTCCAGCAGCTTTTTCCTGGTGGATGCACAACTTTTCAAAAATAACCCTTCCCTTTTTCTGCTTTAATTAGAGTAAGCTAGGGAGTGGAAGGTGCCCCTGGGAAGAATTTCCTTGTGGTGCAATCCTGTATGACCACAACCTTGTGTCAGAAACTCCTTAAAGGGATTGAGACTATCTCCAGGCTATAAACTTTGCCTGTGTAGAAAGGTACAAGAACATGAGATCTTCTGATGACAGCTCTTAAAAGAGAGCAAGCCTTTCCATCAGAGGTAAGGATATAGTGACTTGCTGCTTCTCTGATTTACTGAAGTCAGGATGTCAGGCAGGGGTTCCTAAATGACACATCTCCTGTAAGTCTCTGCTTCTTCTCAGTACAAAAAATGTGGGGTTCCCTACATTATGGCATAAGGTGGCAGGTGAACCCCAAATACCTGGGGTGCTGGGCTGACTTACAGTCTAGACTAGTCTATGCATTGATCTTACTGGTCAGAGGCAAGGAAGCCATGCGTACCACCGCAAAACTGTGAAATAAAATTTTGAAATGTTTGGGTTTGGAGATTTCCAGTCTAAAAAACATACACAAGGTTGGGTTTTTTTAGGAAAACAATATCTGGGAAAACGTTTTTTCTGCCTAAAGCCATTTTTCTTCTGAAGAAAGGTTCTGATGGAAAAAAACTGGAAAGCAGGGATCTTTCTGGCTACTTGCCCCCCCCCCCAAAAAAAAAAAAAAAAAAAAAACACCAAACCAAAAACCACCCACCCCAAAGAACAGCCCTGGACTAGGATCAATGATTAGTGCTGCATCCAAGTACAACTATCTTTACATACACAGGCAAGTATACACTTTTCTCTGACATACAGAATATCTGATGGAGAAGCCTGCCTCCTCAGATAAGGATCTTCCTTGAAAGACAAAGTGGCTGCTAGGCCCTGCCTACAGCAGCAACTGGCGTTAACGGGGATAATGATAATCTCACAGGCAGGCAGCAGTTGCACCGAGCAGCTCTGCATTTTGCTGCTTGAATGCATAGACTGCAAACTCTACCATCTTTACAACTCTGTCGCACACAGGAAAAGAAATTCAAATGTGATGGCTGCCGTCATGGCAGGCCCAAGCAGTTACTGAACCAGGAATCGTTTGAGCTAAAACCCTGAGTTAGTTACAGCCACAAAAGCTACAGACTCAAGGCTCTGGGGGAACTGAAGACACTCAGAGCAGATCAGGCAGAGATAGYGGCTTGTAACACCTGCTTACAATCCGCGTCGTGCATGCAAATAGCAAACAAGTATTGCTGATTGCATGCAAGGGAAGTTGAGTGGCATGCTGCCAACCCCTGCTGCAATCAGCTTCTCTGTGGTGTGTACATCTACAGCTTAAGAGAAAAACAAAGGGGTGGCAAGCAACAGGTAGCCTTTAGCTAGCAGGGTCAGAGTACGGGGACCACTCAGATAACGTCCTAGCAGTGAGGACTACCTGGGACTCAGTTTAACTCTCTTGGAAAAGGACAGGGCTCGGCTGGCCCTGCCAGAGTTTCAGGCTACAGACCCAGATGAGGAACGTGTACAACCTTCCTTGTACTCACTATCAGAGGCTCTGCTTGGCTAGATTCAGTTTTGAAGGACTAGTCTGTTCAGGAAGTGTTTGGCTTCAGTTTTGGCTGAGGAAGAGATCAACAGTTAAATTGAATACCAGAGGGCAAATTTCTATCCCCTGGAATCGAGAGCTACTTAGTGTTTGGTGATGGGCAACTGGGAAAACACATCGAGGCGTTAAAGGTGCTAACATAACCTAACCAGACAGGCCACAGCTCGCCAGGGTTCCCCCCATGCTGTTGCCTCCCAGGCTGTGTCCTTGAGCTGGCCAGACTTGAGTCTGAGACAGGGGTCTTGTGTGTATTATTCTGGCATATATGTTACATTATATTGCCCCTGGGAACAGGCTAGCTTCAGTTTTTCCAGTTTTTAATCACATTCCTGGCATAAATGTGGCAAGTCCCGTCTACGGCAGCTTGCAGTGCAGCGATAGGCAAGTTCAACTGCCTGTGAAGCACAGCCCCAGCCTCTGCAGGGCAGCCCACCACTGAACTGCCACAAATGAAAGGCTCCCATTGCTATGACTGCTGAAACAGCTTTGCATAGAGCTGGCACACACTTCTGGATCCTTTAGATGTGAATATGTGATATGGCTATTATTAATAACAGTTTATAGTTGTAAGAGGTCGAATTTGCAGTTTTTCCTTTTTTTAGACGAGCCATCTAGACCTAGGTCCCAGGTCTAAGTGCTTCAGTAAGGTGAGGTACACTTTGATTTTGTCCCTGTGTGCTGTAAGAAAACCAGTCTGTTCTTCTGGTCACACAGGTAGCACGCTGCAGGGGGCTGACAGTCCACCAGCGCTTCAAGCAAGTTATCCCGAAATGGAGATGGCATGCAAGCTTTAGTAAAAGTTTTCACTTAGTTAATGAATTGAGCAGAATGTTTGAGCCAATATATGAATGGAATGGGTCTGAGAAACAACCCCTAGGTAAAAATCAGGGGCAACTGTGCAATGCAGACATATGATGTGAAACATCATCATTTACCTCGATGTTCTTCCGTTCACAGTCCCTGACACAGTCTTTGTTGCATTGATGACTGCACTAATAATAGAGCTAGCCCCAGGATATCCTAATGTCCTCGCTAACCTCTAGAGGTTTGCCTTGGACAAGGCCCCTTAAAAGTTCAGGTTTTTAACCTTATCCAAAGTTCACTAGCAAGGAAAGCTCGCTAGAGGTTCCCAGTTCCCTGGGTTCAGCTCTGGGAGAAAGGTCATGAAAACAAGAGCTCTGGTGAGGTGACAGTAGTAAGTGCTTTCATCCCAGGTATAACCCAGCATCTACAGTAACGGCTCTTTCCAGGTGCATGCAATGCATTTACACCGAGTATTGACTTTGAGCTCTTCACATTCACTTTTCTGGCCATAACCACATTTAAAAGGCATTGCTAAAGATCAAAGGTTCATCCTCCTCCACAAAGCCTGACTTACAAGAGAAAAAAATGCTGAGTACTTGAACCATCATGCCATGCATGGAAAGATTACTTCCACCTCTAGAGGGGTGACTTTTTTCTTTTTTTTTTTTTTTTTTTTTTTGCAAGAGTATATCTTTTGCACTCTTAGTCCTGCGGCAAAATCACTCCTGAAATATTTTTCTAAAGAGAATGTTACCAACACAGACCCACTGTCTGAAGAGCCCAGATGTACGATGCAAAGCACCAAAATATGAGGTACCAGCAGCAACTAGCCTTACACATGGCTTGAGGTTAGCACAGAGGATCTATTCCTTGAATAGAAATGACTTTGGCACTGCAGTTTTACAAGTCAGCACTTCTGCTGCCAACATCTCATACAAGAAGAAAAGAGATAACATCAGACTTACAAGAAAATAAGTCAAATAAAAAATTTAAAAAGGAGCAGAGTCTGTGTTGATCTTGGGGCAGCAAATTCAGATGGATTGGGCACTGAATTAGGAGGCAGGAAGGCAGAATATTACTCTCATCCCTGCCCTTGATCTTTGGCATAACCTTTAGTGATGCATTCCCCTGTCTGTGCCTTTTTGCTCCCTTCAGTCCTGCATTGCCCTGATCCGTGCACACTGTAAGCTCTGTGGGGCATAGAGCCTCGTCCAGCGCTGTTACTGGAAAACAAACAGGAATCTTTCGGGTAATTCAAAGCAAGGCCTGGACTGCAATCCCATACTCTAATATATCCAGTCTTTACAGTACACCTAACCAAAACAAAAAGATAGAAAGACCTCTGCAGCTTTTTCAGCATACTTTTCTTGAGGTTTGCTCACACTACTCCACCTTCCTTACAGGATATTATGTGATTGGTGCAGGGACTCCACATAACTCCCCCTGGAAAATTATAATCATAGGCATTTTATTGCTAACAACCACAATCCAATCTTGTGCCCTTCACAATCAATTTAAGGCCTGCCTCTACAGTGGAGGATTTGTGGGCTGCAGCTAGCACCAGAGATCCATCATAACACTGTAGTGAAAACAGCAGGCTGAGAGCCATCACTGCCTAAGTGCATTGCTCTATACCTCTTCTACTTGCAGCATTGCATAGTGACGGACAAACCGTTCTGCTCACAGTATTTTCCAGCTGAGCTGATGGCATTCGGGTTGTGGCAACCCAAATGCTGGTAATCCGTGCCGCAGAGCTGTCCCTGCCCTGAGGAGGAGGGACAGGAGGAGATGCAGTCTTGCTTTCCCTGCTGCAGCAGGACTAAGAATTAAGAAGGCGGCAGCATACCTTTAAGACTGTGTCGAAGTTTCTGCAGATTTGAGGCTTTCTTTGTGTATAAAGGAGGGCTTTCATTTAATTATTTTGATGACATCCCACAGTGCAATAATTTTGCTCTTACTCTGCACTAGAGACTTGCTCAAAACTACAAAGCAGGTCAACTCCCCGGMCAA
This sequence comes from Phoebastria nigripes, assembly GCA_035582835.1. Taxonomy (NCBI): domain Eukaryota; kingdom Metazoa; phylum Chordata; class Aves; order Procellariiformes; family Diomedeidae; genus Phoebastria; species Phoebastria nigripes. Next base: position 801,020 of record JAYKAV010000334.1, on the reverse strand, counting down.
ATTGTGACGCAAGCTTTCCTTTGCACCTCAGACTGCCTTTCTTTCACTTTTCACCCAGAGTACTACATCAGAGCGTAACTTGGCAGTCTTAGAATACAGCATCATTTCTTCACAATTCAAATAAATGGGAAACCACAACTTAGTAACTCATGCTAGGAGGAAACAAAGCAGGAATAAGATAGGCATAAATAGCAAAAACACACTGAAATTAGCCAGCTAAAAAATGGGGCAAAATGATATTGCAGAATTTCTCATAAGGAAATACGTCTTTTTTTTTTATTTTTACATTCACTATTTCCATGAAATTTCATGTCAAGTGGATAAAAGAAGGCTGCTCAAATGAATGCTTTATTGTTTTGATATCAAGATCCCCAAAACCTGACTCAAAAAGGAAACAAAAATTAAATCATGCTTCTGTACTTCACTTTTCAGAAGAGCGCTTGACTTCATGCACATGTTTATAGGATCTGGACCAACGACCTTTTTTCTCAGTCTGGACTTCACATAAATCAGTTCAGAGCCTATTTTGGTTTGTTTCCAACAGACTAAATAGCAAATGGGAATAACCAGGACACAGTACTCCTCCCCAGCAAGTTGCTGCATTAGGGTTGATGATAAGGAGGCTTAGGGGCACCAGCCCCAGACACATGGGAAAACTCCAGGAGATGCCTCTGTGCGGTCTCAGCACAGGACCAGGAGAGGAAGTGAAAAAAAAAAAAAAAGAACCTGCCCAGATTACTGCTGTGGCCTCTYAACATCTTAAAAGTAATATGGTGAAATTTGAGGCTAGAGAGACTGGCCATGTCTGATAAATGATCACATCTCCATTATATAAGTTCCTAAATCCTGGAGACGTGCTGCAGCTCTTCCTTTAAAGAGAATGGCAGCTGTGCTTTGGAGCATGCAACATCCCCGCCAGTCTCCAGCTGGCTTACCTGCATCCCTGGGCCTATAGATAGGAATTTCCCTAAGCACTCCTACCCATCTTGGGTACTTCACACCCTGCTGTACTGATACAGGCTGGGAGTAGCGGATGAGGTGTCTGCCCATTAGCAGAGGAGGGACAAATCACAACTGCTGGCTTCTGTTCCCAGAAGGTTTGGGAGAATTCCTGCCCAGTTCTGCCAACCAAGACATGGGAGGTGATTTAGGATGAGTACTGAACCTTGGGGGTAAAACGTTAAGCCTGTTAAAAGTGCTGGAGGCTTTGCCATTGGCATGGCTTGAGCAAGGTTTCATTTTTTGGCAGCTAATTTAACTACAAAAGGATGGGCCTCCGTGAATTAATCAGCATAACTCTGCTGCGGCGGGAGGACTATATGATCTCTCAAGATCTCTTCCAAGCCATGTCATGTTTCCAGAAAATCGATCAGCTTTTGCCATGTATTAACACTCTCCTCGGCCAGTTTACTGATCTCTGCCCACAGCTTTTCTGCTCCAAAGTTGCCTGTGCTCACTAAGAATAACTTGACACTGCCTGGGTGATTGCTTTCCAGAGCTGGGCAGTCAAATCCACCTAGCTCTAGTTTACCTTCCTTTTAAATTTTTTTCCTCACCCTTGTAAAATAATTGACTTGCACTGAGCAGATGCATTTGTAAACAGAGACACATGGATATAACTGTGAACATACACACTTCAGTAAATATTATTGTAGCATTTTTATGGTCTTTTCTGCTGAAGACACATGGAGGGAAACGGCAAGATGGTTTCAGAGTCTGGCTTCCTGACAAACCCAAACTATCCTGAAGAATAAATGCAGAATTTTGCTACGCAGAAATTCTGTGCTGACCTCAGCTTTGTCCCGAAGCACCCACTGCCTGACTCTTCTCCTTGATGTAAATGCCAGAGGCTGCTTTTCAGTAGCAAATTTTTCATCAGGAGTTTGCAGACTGACCAAGCACTTTGTTTCAGAAAACTTGAGCTCACTTTAAACTGCATTTGCCTATTGCAGTAGTGCCACCATTTCTCTCAAAGGAGAGCTTTTTGGTGGTATTTTTACTCATACCAGAAACTGAGACTATATAACAATCCTGCCATTTTTGTTTTCAACATGCAAAGAGCAATCAAATCTTTTCAATATAACTGATTCACCCTGGAAAGGAAAACAATAAAATGAGAAACCCAAAAGTACTGGAGGGTTTGTCATGACAGAGGGTATGTCACATCTATATGTCTCCTCTTTAACAGGCTGCCTTGGAAAAGGACATAAAGCGGAGTCTTAAAAGCATGAAGGAATAGGTGCAAACCACAAAATCTTATCTTTTCAGTTTGGGTTCCTACTGCCAAAGCACTGGAAACTGTAAAAAGATTGTTCTCCCAGGAATTCAAGATCTGGGAGGTGTCAGTTTAGAGAGACACAAATATTTCAGGTTCCTCTGAGCTCTGACTCACCGCTACACCAATGTCCATTCATTATTTTTTATTTCACTTTGATACCATTGTCCCAGTTACATTCACAAACACCGCAATCGTATCCTGTTTTGTTCTCTGACACCATTCCCTTCACAATCGCAGGAAGCCCATCAGGAAACATTCATCGGGTGCTGTTATGTTTCCATCCGCAGAGAACAAAACATGCACTTTCAGCCCAAGATGACTTATTCCAGACTAAGGAAAAACAACAGCATGAAAGAATCAAAGCAGAGTCTCCAGGAGGGAGCGCAGTATGTGCTTCTCCCCTGAAACGGGGGTGGGAGTCCTGAGCAATGCTCAGCGCCTCTTACCTAGGGAATGCTTAGCAACGGAAAGGTTCAGCCAAAAGGAAATAAAAGGCATAATCCATCACTGACGTCTACAGTGCATATTGCAAGGTCTGGACACTATATCAGAGGGGGCAAATACAAGTCCAATGCAGTCCTGCAGCTGAATCCTAAACCAGATGTGGCTTGAGATTTCAAGTGTTAGGGCTTGAGTCTATTTGTGTTCTGGGTTTGGCCCCGGTCCCTGAGCTACGTTTGGATTAAATCTGTGTTCAGCGTCTCAGTGCTCATGATATTCAGAGCATAAATTCAGTGTTTCAGCCCAGAGCTTGTTACTTAGGTGTGTTGTGTGCATCACACAAAGTACGAAGATAAGAGGAAATGAGGGAGGTGGTTCAGGACCCATAGGAACCTACTTCATCCCCAAGAGGCATATGCATATGCTCGATAGAGCACTGTGAAACTATTATCTGCCTCTTAACCAGACAAAACGGCATTTACTGGGATGGACAAGTCCCGAGGTTGAGATTTTCAAAAGAGCCTTAAGTTACACAAATCGCGCTCACATTTAGCAGGAGTTGGGAGCCACAGTCCCTTGAATCCCTCTAAAATATTAGGTTTAAACCTCATGAGAGAGGCCAGCCAAAAGAGGAGCAGTTAGCAACAATACCCAGACCAGGTTCTCTATTTCCTTTGCCCGCTGATCCTGGCTGCAAATGCAGGTGCCATCACTGCCCAGCTGAGTGCTTAATAAAGCTGTGCATTGATGCCTTCTGCAGCATACTCAGCCTCTGCTGGCTCCTTATCCAGTTCCCAACTGGTCTCCTCCACCTGGCAGTGGAACTGACGGCTGCCACCCTGCTGGGATGGCATGGATCTGTGTTTTTCTTGTGCACCAAGCCCAGCCCCTGTGGCTCCAGTGACGAGATTGTTTCTGCATACGCCTATAGGAAAAGCAGAGATTTTGTGAACAAGCCTGCTCGTGGCATTCCAAGGAAAACAGCTCAGCAGGATTACACTGAGATATGTTCTTTGTCAATCTCAATCGAGATATTTGAACAGGAAAACCCAGTTTACACCACTGGAAGTTCCCAGGGGCTTTTCATTTCTTTACAAAGAAACACTGATGTTTTAATTTCAGTGCAAGAGAAAGGTCCTGGAAGGATTCAGGGATAGCCATCACTCTTACCTCTTAGACAAAAAGTTATGAGTCCAAATCCCATACTGGCACCTGGGCTAGAACCCAGAGTTAACATTACAATACAAAAAGGAATTGACAAGCTGCTATTCTTCCTAGTGATACCAAACGTCACAGAGAAAAGACTACCCTACCAACACTCATGTTTCAGGAAACTGAAATACTAAAATAGCTTCTAATGCCCAATGCTATAGCGAAGCTATTGCTGAAGACAAACATACAGACTAAATATATACATATAACTCCATCTCTGGTGTCCCATCTCCTAGAATCAGCCATTGAATGCCGCCTTCTGGCTAACTCAACAGCAGAAGATGTCAGACTAAAAATAAAAATAATTGGCTCTGTTTACAGCTGTGTTAATGTCCCCGTGTCTCAGCGTCCCTATCTATATGATGCCTGCCCCCGAAAAAGCTCAGATTTTGTAGAGTGCTCCGATGTCCTTGGAAGAAGGTGGTCATAGAAGTGACAAGTGTTATCCTAGGGCTAGAACTGCTAGACAAAAGCAAAACTTATTCTTCTCTGAGGCTGAGCAAAAAACTTACCAAAATCTCTTATCAGTAACCATTAACAGAAAGTCTGTTGGTTTTATCAGCGTGGTACTGAGAAGGGCTCTGAGCCTTGCTTAGATAAATGAGTCTCTTGCTACTGCCACCTCAAGAAGTCTGTGCCCAGGGATAGTTTTCCACACCTGTGAGATCTAACGGCTTCTTCTTCCCGGCTCCCCTCAGCCCCGGTGAAGCAGACCAGGGAGGCAGAGGCCGTGAATGAGCTCATGGCAGGGAGTTTTGAATGTTTTGCTGCAGGGAAAGCAGGCAAGAAGCAGAGCACAGGCTCACAGTGTGTTTGGGAGGGAGGGGGCTGGGAGCCAAGGCTGCCAGCAGTCAAATCCCAGCACTGAGACCAATTCAGTGCTATGGCTTTAGGTAGGTCGCTTGGCTCTGCATCCCAGCGTTCTCCTCTGCTGGAGGTGATGCTAAAAACACATATACCCAAGGGCCAGTTTGGGGCTGATTCTGTCAGGTTTCTGTCGTCTCTAGGACCTTTGCTCAGACCTCCACATGATCCACGCTATCCCTCAGCTCATCTGCAAATCCCCACCTGTAGCAATTAATTTCATGTTTCTGTTTTGTTTTGTTTTAATGAAAATCATTAGCTCTGGCTTAATAACTGTGAAGGACGGAGCTGGCAGGCTCCTGCTTTCATAGCAATGTGTCTAATAGACAAAGCCAGTATCTCAGGGGTGCCACGCAGACAGACATGAGGTTGTTACATTCATTTTACAGCATGGGAACCAATGCAAAGCAACCAAACATTCTGCTCAAAGTCATTTGGTAGATTATAGCTAAACTAAGATTAAATCCTAGGTCCCCTAAAAAAGTTTGCTTTCCTATAGAAAAGAGGACTGCCTTTACATGCAACACTTTGTGATGTTTTCTGAGATGACTGCAGTATGTTTTCCTTTCGCTGAAGAGTTTCTTACACTCAAATCATGCTAACATAAATAAGAAGCAGGCCTCTCGGCACATCTCCATGTTCTTAGCAGAGCTGATACGGCTGGTCTTATCTCTAACAGGGCAAGTCCCCTGAGCTGTGTTGAAAAGCCTTTTATCAGATGCAATTTAAAGAGAGTTCTTTCTGAGATGTAGTTCTGCAGCTCTGGCAGGAAAGTGGGGCTTCTGACTAAATCGCCTCTGGTTTTGTTTAGCATTGGGGTGAGGGAGTAGGACAAGGTCCTATTTGTGGGGCCGGCAAGACAGGGCTGCTCCTTGCGCCTTCCCTGAAACAACGCTCTACTCCCTCAGTCAGAGGAAAACCCTGTCAAAAATGGCTTAACGATCTTCTAATATTTCCATGCAATTAAAGGCCACATCTGTCTCACAGACCCCGTCCTCCTTTGCTAATGTACAGACATGAACTAAACAGTCTGTCTTGTCGATTCGCAGGGTAACAAAGGGGCCTATTCATAACACAGGCACTTTGGCTATTTTGTGTGTGTGAAATGAAATAGAGTTTGCATTTGGAGAATAACCTGTGTTGGTGCTAGCAAGAGATTTCTGCTCTAATAAATCAATCAGCTTTACCGGCTAATAAAATAGCCCCCCTCCTAATTCTGACTGTGCTAACCAGACAGCCACCCTACAGAGAGGCAACCATGGTTTCTGTGCAAAAGTGAGAACGTACGCTAGCTTGCTATTAAAACTCTTAGGAGGATTAAAAAAAAAAAAGGTATCAGCTTGGCTGGATTTTTTCAAGCCACTTAAGAGAAGGAGTTATCCCTGGCCCAAGGAATTTGGGTGTCATCTCTGTGGCCTCAGCTGCGCTAGTCAGTGGGTACGTGTTTTACCACTGTCTTTAGCTGCCTCAAAGCCAGGTACGGTTCTGCTCTTGTCTTTCCTCACTTCTTTCTGAAGAAAATGGGAGCATTGCAGAAAAAAAAAAAACAAACAACAATCAACCACCTTTCAAAGACCCATTTCTGATTTGTTAGTGAAATCCAGGGCTTAAAAAAAGAAAACAAATTGAGGCACATTTTGGCATAGTCCCAAACCAACACCAACATTATGTTTTGCCCTGACTAAGAGTTTCAAGCAATACCTGCACGTATATCCAGACGGACAGGGCAGTGCAAGGAATATATTACTGCTTGTTTAACATTTTGCTTGTAAATGCCTTGGGGGAATGGGCTGGGTTTTTTTTTTGCTTTTCTGAGCACATTGGCACGCTGGTCCATATTTGGTCATGGTCTGTATCTCTGCCGTCTTAGTGCTTTCACAATACAAACAAATACACTAATAATGTTCACACCTCAACATACCTCATTTCCTCAGCCTTCAAGTGAGCAGGAAGTGTACAGGAAGCACAGAAAAGATGGTCCTGCGGTTTCAATACTAGAGTGATATTTGGGAGATGTGGGCTCATTTACCATCTAGGCAGCAAAATTGTTTGTTCAACTCAAGTGAAAGTTCTCTGTGTAAAATGAGGGGCAAAAGTGGGTGTCAAGGCCACAGAGTAAGAGATGGACAAACCTAGAATGTGGTGAGATACCATTTTCATATCCTGAGAAAATGATGGAGGCTGTGAGAAATTTTCCAATCCTGATGTGGGACAGAAAGTCAAAATGATTATCCAGAGAAGTCCACCTTAAGTTAATTGAAATATTTTGTTCCAGATATTCTGAATGTTTCGTTGCAGTTTTAACCTTTTCAGTTTTCTCAAAATATTGCAATTGGCTTATGTTTCTAAATGAAGAGTAGTTTCAAAACAAAACCTGGAAAACTTGAAAAAGCACCAAGTAGGGCTTTCAGCAAGCTGTCAAAAATCAACATTTCCAATGAATAGGTAGGGCTTTGATAAATTTGCATCTTTCTAAGGAAAAGACACTAAGTTGAAAAAGGTCAGACCGTATCTAACATGAATCTTCTTATATACGTCCCTGGAACAAACACAGAGTGAATACCGTTACAGTTTTTGGAGACGGGGCCAAATTAAGCCTTTTTAGGCTTGCTACCATGCCAGCAAAGCCAGTAGAAGTTTTGCCTTTGTCTTTGGGGTGATGTATGATCGAATCTTCTGTGTAGCTCTTTGCATATTCGTGCACTTAAATGTGAATGCACGAATGACTCCAACTCAAATGCACACAGTATGCACTATCTGTCCTGGCAAAATCTCAATATCTAAGCAGTTTTAGCCTGTAGACTTTTAATGATATTTTTAAGACTTTATACAGACACCTAAAGAAGTAATTATATGCTTAGACATATTTTAAGAAAATCTGTGTAGTTCTTAACTCTGGCCGATTTAATTTGCCTGCGCAGGTACCTCAATATCTTTAAGATTTGGCATTTTGACATCATGGCGACTAAAACTATGCCAGATTCCTATCCTGGAGGGAAGTGGCGGTCTCCAAGAGACACACATAAGGACCAAATGAAAACTGCAGCCCCTTTCTGGGATACCTGACACAGACTGGGCTGACCAGCTCTTGCAAGCCTCGGGGGGTCTGATTCTCCTCCCAGCTCTCAGCTTCTCAAGCAGTCCAGGCACAGTGGTGATCCTCATAAGGGACAGGTTCTTACTGGTTTGGAAAGGTACCACATGAACATCCAAGGGAAGAAGCATGTCTTCCTCATGGCGGGTCTAGCAGTCACTTTCCTCATCAGCATCCTCTTAAGAGCAAGTTTTTTGCTGGCCAGTACTCAGTAATTCAGCAGTGCCTCTTTGTTAGCTGCCCTGTCTGTTCCTGTTAGTTTGTGATGATGATTAAGACAATTTCTCTTCAATGGGGACAACAAAGAGATTTGAAACATTGCTTCAGATGATGTTTATAGGATGAACAGTAAGAAAGAAAATCTGCTCCTCACACACAATGTAGCTTTGAGGGGACCTGGCGTCTGTTGGGTGACTTGGTGACAAAACACCTTATAGAGCTGCTACAAAATAGGGGTAATAGTGAAAGTGACCTTTTGGGTAAAGCACTTCAAAATTAATGGATGCAAAACACTGCGTGAGAGCTAGGTATGAACAATCCAGAGAACACAGGAAGAGAGAGCTCGTATTAGCGTGCCACACACTTACTCACACAGCAATTGCAGTTCTCAGAAGAAAGCTATAAAGTGGAGATGGTGGTATTAGAGCAGCACTTCAAGAGATTTTGAGAGATATTAGGGCCTCTTTTGTGCCTTGGAGCTGTACACATTCAACTCTTCCCCAAAACTCACTCCTTTTGGTTGGGAATGAGAAGGTAACACAGGCAGAAAACCCAGAGGCTGGCTTGCAATATTCACTGACTGAAAACATGGGCACCCACTATTTGGCTACGCCATAAAAGCTGTCAGAAAAACTTTTTTCTGTTAGTAAACCACAGAAGGCTACATGACTGGAAGTCTGGCATGCACCAGTTAATACAGCTAATGAGGGATCAAAAATAAATATTAACGTTGCCAAACCCTACCTGCAGGTGTGAGAATAGATTGGCCTACCTGGAAATATGAGTCATCTCCCAGCAAGAGCTGGTAGGGCAAAAGCTTATATGTGGTAACGTGCTAATGGTACAGATAAATGTAGGTGTGGGGAAGCAGAGACCATGGAGCACCCTCTCTCCTGTTTTCACAGGAGAGCTGGGTAGTCTCAATTAGATTCCAAGGGCTACAGATCAGACCGTGTCTCTGACTTTGTGAAAACAATGAACTGTAGGGAAGGCAGATTGAAAAATGAAATGACAATGGTTTAAGCTCCCTCTTTGGTTGTCCCTTCCCAGCACTTGGTGCCCAAATGGTCTGTCTTACTTTCCTAGAGTGGCATGCCTGGAGCATGGCCCATAGCTCCCCTGCCACAGGTATCTAGGTTGGAAAGGACCTCTGGAGATCACAGCACAATACGTTTTACATATCTTACACTGATGTAATTACAGATTCTCTACTCTCCCCTGCTACTTCTTCATGTCACAGTAGACGTAACATGTTTAGGAATGCCAGAGGACCTCAGGGTTAATCACCAGGGAAACAATTTTTTCAGCATCATCAAAGAAATATGTTAGGTGGGTGTTGTTAAACAGGTCAAAATATTGCCTTGCTTTATCTCACATACTAAAGGTCATGTTTTGGGGTAGATTTCACGCCACTTTTCTCATCTGTGAAAAACTTTTCTTTAACATGCAATCAAACAAGACACAAAGACATTATTCACTGAAGGTCAAACAACACAATTGTACTAAAATCGGGCTGAGAGCCCAATTATTTGGATTCTCACGACGCTGCCTTAGGTGCTGAGCCATAGTGTGACATGTAAGGAAGGTGTTTTCTTTAGGGACATCTTCAAAGGCATAAATATGAATCAGGCAAGCAAAATACATTTTATCCCTCATAATGCTTTTGAAAATCCCACTTTCTGACTTAACTCAATTAATATAAAAATTGCATAGAGGTAAAATCTCAATAAGCAGGAGCAGGAACAGAGCATTCTGTCTCTGTTTCATTCATCAGGCCTTTTTTCCTCCATACTTGCCTGCTATTCCCATTTCCTTCCTTGCCTTTCACATGAAACATATCCATTGCACACACCCACTCTGCCTCATTTGTTCACATTCACAGGCAAATTGTTTTACAATGATCTTTTTAAAAAATATGCTGCTTCTGAGCATTTTTATCTTTTCTCATGGACAGCAGCAAATGGATTATCTATTGGGTCCTGGTTCCTTTCACAAATGGGGCAGTTTCTCTTCAGTTTGTCCATCTCACGCTATCTTGGCAAAATTCTCTTCTTTAACCATTTTCTCATATAAACTGAAGGAACAATTTATAATTGGTTCTGTTGAATGAAGATGGGATTGACTATCTGATTAAAACTGACCACATACTTAAAAGTCAGATCCAAGCTTAGTAAGTCTGGGTAATGTAAATCTGGGTTTGTTTTTCACTTTAGGAGGGAACTTTCTAAGACTTAAGCAGTACAATATCTTCTTTGGAGGTGCCCATGTTCTTTTTTATATATGGCCCTAAGTTTTTGGCTTAATTTAGATGGAAAGTCTAAGCCATTTGGCAAGTATTCATAATCCAGGCTTTTAGTTTGTTCTCTGTAGTAAAAAGCACATTGCCAACACTATTTTAAAAAATTATCAATTTGAATGAAATTGCTGAATTAAAAATTATATAGTTACAGGAACTTTCAGTCTAGTCCTCTAAAGACTTAATTCATACATTAGAAGGCAGGGGCCTCCCTCTGCAATTTGTTTGCTTTCTTCTCATTGTATTTATGTAATTAACAAGCAGATGTAAGTGTAACTTTTGCTTCTGGTTTCACTAAAATAACAAATCCACTTAAACAAAATATACAATTCAGTAAATATCAAGCATAAAACATTCAGGAAAGAGTCTGCATTTTTGCTCATCTCAATTCATGTTTTAAGGTGTGTTTAATTTCCTTTAAGAATGACAGTCAAAATTAAGAATGTGCATAAACTGAAATAACCTGGGATGAGAAATGTATACGACCGTGACTCATTATATAGTTCAGGTCAACTCATCGATTCACTGGCACAAGAGTTCACCGTGTTGCTGCCCTAAATTCTTTACATAAAGAAAAGAATATTGCTCAATTCATTAATGATGAATGTTATGCTCAGTGCAACAAACCGCAGGTTAACTGACAAATAATGCATTTGTTTAGAAAGAAAAACACGTTTTTACTCAAGCCCATAACACAATCAGCGAAAGAAGCCGAGAAGAAGGTTAATGTATGTGTTACTATGTGGATTATAGTCACACCCTCACCCAGACACAAACCCTGTGCAAGCTGCAGTAAGAACAACAGGAAATGGCCTGGGGTATTTATAGCATTATTGTGTTTATCCTGAAGTGATGTTCTGCACAGATTATTATGAAGTTTTTCATGGGAGAGGATACAGCTTGTGTCAGCTGGAGATTTGCATGCACTTCACCCAGTATGCTCTCTGCTAAACTTGCATAGTCCCCCCTCTACCTTTCTTTGTTTTTTATATACAGGTTTGCTGTATACGAGGACTTCTCCGCAGCTGACATGATGGGCCACCCCCCCTGCAGTGCAAACAGGAGCCCTGGTAACCAGTATGTTTGGCCTAAACCTGTTTGTTTCACCAGATTTACGAATCCACAGTGAGATGTCACAAGAAAAAAACAAACCCACACACATCAGTGGTCCTGAATGTCTGAAAAATGCCATCCACACTATGCCGAGACAAAAGTTCTTCTGTGCATTTCGGGTCCTATTAACAAAGAAATTGATGACACCAAAAACCTTTTATCAGAACCCAGGGCTCACTCTGCAGGACCGATTAGTCCACTCCTGGGATTCTCTTTGTTCAGAAAATCATTTCCATGTCCTTTATTTTCAGGTGGGATAATGAAATACCTTCCCATTTATCCCTTTCTCCTGGGGAGACATTCAGCAAAAAGTAATAATTTTCATGGAAAAAGCTTCAGCCTTGCCATCTTTCTGCTGATTTGAACATTGTAAAGACACTTTTTCTAATTCATTCCCATCATCTAAATTTGGCCTGAAGTTTGATAGAGGGAAAAAAAAACCATATATGGGAGATGGAATAGATAATACAACAACTCAATATCTCTGTAGGGTAAAAAACCCTCCACCCACTCACAAAACCTATGCAAGCATATATCCATCTATGCAGACCAGTTTATCTCAGTGAGAGATACAGAATAAGGAACATTAAAATAATAATGATAAAAAATAATGTAACTCAGGAAGCAAAGAACCTGTTATTACTTCATTGTCAGAACAGTTTTTTCTTATCTTAGTTACATCTCCTGAGGTTTGTCCAACTCATGAACGGCTCATGAACGTTCAGCTCATTTCTTTGTTTACACCCCATGATCTCTAAAAACCTCGATTAAAAGCAATCAGAAAAATCCATCATATGACACTTAGGCCATTTACAGCCTGTTACAGTTATTAGCAAATGTTAACCTTTCCTTTAAGAAAACAGAAGGAAATCCTGCTTTAATTTAAGCTTTCAACCATCATCCCCCTCTATCTCTGCAGTAAATCTGAGCATCTCCATGATGCCATTGTTTGCAAATATAATAAGTCCCATTTTTGTCTGTTTAAAAAACAAACAGCAACAGAAAAGCATCAGGAAGTCCCTATGAATGGGAGCAACACTGCATTTCTGTATGTACTGCATAAATTAATGCAATTGAGCCGATATCTGAGCAAAGCTTGTTCCTATGAATACTGTTCAAATCATTATCAGTTCTATTAGCGCTTCATTATGGTTGCACTGATCAAGACCAGATTTCCTGGGCTAATTTGCATCATATTCTGACAGGTGCTAGTCCAGGTGTCCTATTGTCATTCTGAATTAATAAACATGATTCAACCCCCTCCTTTTATCATTTGTGTGATAGAAGGAATAATAGAAATGGAATGGGCTGGGGGGCGCAAAATACCTTATCTGACTTCATCTCCCAAAAAGGCCTTTCCTGGGGTTTTGCCAGGTTTAATTTTAAAGTGACGAGCTCACATACCACTTCCTCTGCATCACCTACCTGTCAAATTACTTCCATACCCTCCCCTCACTGGCTTGTGTCTTAACCTTTAGGCAGGGCTGCCCACAGGACAAGTTTGCATAGTGCACCATATTAAGGTTTCTTCTTCCATCAGGTAAACTGATAGAGCACAAGCCAGCCCCCAACTATTTCTGATTTGGACAGCCCTGCTGTAAGGTATAAACCTACTTGGATCTTCTTGTAGCCCTTAAAGTCATCGTTGCGCATCCTTGGCATCTACATGGATGATCCTCGGCATCTACCTGCTGACCCTGTCGGCATCTACAGATTGTACCTGCCTCCTTCCTTGCCAATTCATCACTCGCAGCCTAAAATTAGACCCCTAGAGCCATCTTTTTTTTTTTTTTTTTTAACTTTTTCTTCTTTTAAAGATGATGATGATCATTAGGAGGATGTATACAGCAAGCAATGAAGGGCTCTGGTTTACAGCCACACGCTTCACAGTCATGCCGTCCCAGCTTACCACCTTAGGTCTGTAAGCAGCACAGTCCCTGTTCGTGCAGTTTTCCTGCTTTGTAATAGACCCAGCACAAGTGTCTCTGCATCATGCTTCACACTTTGCTGGTTCAGAGCCAGCTGGGAGTGCCCATGTAGACATGCACCAAGGGCCTTTTAATGGCACATAATCTTCATTAAAAGTCTAATTGTATTTATAACTGGGTTTTTAGTCTTTTTAGGACATAATTTCTAGTTCTTCCCTGCAATCCTAAGAAACTCACTTTTATTAAATAAATGCTGATATTCTTATGTAATTAGAATGCAATTCAGGCTTTCCAGGTGAAAACCAAATACCACAAGAGCTGGCAACAGCATTGCCATGTCATCCAGCATTTCTCTTTCTGTCCTTCTACAGAAGTCGATTAGCCCCACACTGTCCTGTTTCTTGCTTCTCTTTCATACACTCTTATTTCTCAAAGCCTCTCTGGCCATGTGGTGTCCAGAACCAAATGCCTTCTGACACGTGCACTCGTATCATACAGAGTGTTTATTATGAGCCCAGCTTGGTGACATGAGTATTAATGCAGAGGCAGCTCACAACTGCACTGGCCTTGTTTGCTGTTTTCACCTGCCTGGTAACTCTCGTCAGCTGAATTGCTCCTCAGATTTCTTAGGTGTTTTCTGGCAAAGAGGAAATGCATGTAAGCCTAATACCAGGGCTGCCCTCTTAGCCTTTGGGTGGGTGCCGAAGCTTCCCGCTCGCTTTCTGCAGAGGCATCTCACTTGTTTCTTTGTGTTACTCAAATCATATGCCTCTTTCCCCACGTTTTATTTACCTCAGATCTCCATCGCTCATCTAACCTCCAATATAATTGTCCATCTAAAAATACAGGAGGCAAACCCCAGACTTTCTTCATTATATTTACTAGAATGGGTTTATAAAAATTGAAGCTCCAGCTGTTTGTATGCAGGTATGTATCTGAATTTCCTAGTGTTTCTACAAGTGCGTTCCACCCGGCCTCACTCCCCTAAGGTACGACTACAGAGAGAAAACCCGGACTTCACGGTACATTTCTCAGCTCCTGCACTAAGGTCCTGCGTGCACTTGACCAAGTAAGATAAGGAGCACTCGTCTAAAACAGGCTAACGCTTACGCCCAGAAGAGCAGGTGAATGACCGTATCAGGAGACCAGGCCTTCTATGCCTCAGGTTGCCTGACTGGCTTACCTTGTGCATCTTTTTATTTACCTTGTGCATCTTTCTTATTAGGATGAGTAAAGAACCAGCCTCTCTAAGTGAAATGTTCGCATCTGCGATCAGGGTTTCCACTCCTGCAACGCCCCCGCACCCGACCGCACTCCAGAGTTCCATGAAGCGGGGGAAGGCTCTGAGCTTGCTCAAAAGGCAAAACTCATTTTAACTGCATTTTCTCTCCCTTTTGTTTTTTAAGAATCAGCTTGCAACAAATGGCACTTGCTAAATGACTGTCTAACAAGACAAAATGGTGCAAACCTCCTAGCATGCCCCCCCCCAGCTGTAAAGCACTTGTCCTTAGCAAGTCAGGCGCTGCGCCCCTGCTCGCAGCCACTGTCAGGTGCATGCAGAAGAGGTTCCCAGTTCTATAGAGCATTGAGAGACAAGAGCTGTTTCTTGTTATTGCAGCCTCTAATGAAAATTTGCCTGCCACGTATCCAAGTGTGATCTGGAAGCAGATTTGCACCTGTCTCAGCAGGCCGAAATCAAACAATAACAGCGCTGAGAGAGCAAGTTGGTTAGCAAGCAGCAAGGGCAAAGCGAGCGGGTGAGAGCCCTCTTGGTATACCTCTGCTCTACTGCTGCTCATCAGATTCTTTTAATCAGATCATCAGAGCAAGGAGTTTTTGTGCTTTACAYGCACGTTTTATACCTTTCTGCTCAGGAAAAGCAACCCACAGCTAACGTGACCTTTGCATCTTTGATTATCAGGGCTGGAAAGAAAAAAGCGTCCATGAGAGCGTGTAGTACTGAGCAGACGATAGCCACTGCTCTCCCATAGGCTTCCAGAAACGCAGTGGTGGGGTGCAGCTACCACCCTTCCTGCTCATGCTGAGGGGCTGTGACTATACAAGCTCAATGCAACGTGTGTCGCATGAGATTTCTGTTAATGCAATTGTTTTAGGTTATACAGGCTTCAGAGCAGAGGCTGKTTTTTTCTGTGTTTCATAAGTGACTAGAACATTTTAGATCCTATAAATAGTGTCTTTCCTTTCCTAGTTGCAAAAAACCCATCTCTTGCATCCAGCTGCTTTGAACTTTATTTCAGAGAGAATTTTCTATTGACGTTTTAGGCACCTACAGCATTCTTTATCCAGCGCTTACAAAGCTCTCTGTGAAGATTTGTCAGTTTTCAGCCTTACCTCAGAAGAGCATTACCCTTTATTATTTTACAGTTAGGAAAATCAAGGCACAGAAAGCTCTAATGACTTGCTCAGGGTCTCTGGGTAAGAAAGAGGAATAAAGCCAAGGAGACTCCACTTGCAGGCTTTTGCTCTAAAGACTGAACAGCATTCTTCAAAAAGTCTAGCTTTTTCGAAAGAAGGGACATGTGAGCATGATTGTTTTCTGCTGAGCAGAGTAGATACCAGATGAGAGATCTTTCCTCTTTATCTTTCTACTAAATAATAGATGACTGATTATGATCTTAGATGCTAAGAAAACTTTGTTACAGATAATTTCAGGTTTCTGAACATGTTCCTCCTCTAGAAGCATTCTTATCTCTATAACCCATTAAGTTAGTCATGACAAAGAGCAAATAACTAAGTACATGTCTTGGACACAATTCCTGGTGAAATACTCCACTGCCTGACTCACGATGAGTAAACCTCAAGTTGCCCCTGTGCTAGCGCTGGGCGAATACACTCTGGAGGATGGCTCCTATTCCAAAGAGCTCAAGGTCTGGTAGGCAAGAGAGAAAAATAGGGAATGACCAGTCCTGCCTCGCAGTTCAGTGGCTTCCTGTGGTTGTATAGAAAGTCACTGGCAGAGCCAGGAATGGAAGTCAAGTGTCCTGGATCATAATCCCATGTTTTAAGCACAAAGCAGCTTTTTTCCTTCTAACGTCGTCATTACAGCAAAACTATCTTTCAGAGCTCCTTTGTAGGATTCCCCCAGGGTGGGGGAGCTGGCCATCCTGCCCCACTTCAACACCTTATCAGTTCCAGATGAAATATCCTGCACATAAGCAGGTATGTAGCTGCATGATTCCAGATGAAATATCCTGCACATAAGCAGGTATGTAGCTGCATGAATCCATATCACTGCAGTTCTGGGTTCAGTAACAGATTCAGATGAAAGACTAGAGCCAAGGACTTGTCCTTCAAAATTACTTTTGAAGCATTTTATGTGTACAATGCTACAGAAATCAACGGTGATAATCATTTAGACCTGCTGACCCCCCCCGACCCTAGTTTGAATCCAGGTCAGTTTTGATGGAGTCAATGGAACAGCAAAGGTGTAAAAGATGCATATTTACATACATATATATATATWAAAAAAAATAAAATTAGCATTGCCTGAGACAGATCCATTTTTCAACTGTTTGCTTAACTCCACCAGTTTAACCTGCAATTTATACTGAGTAAGAGAAGAACCATGATCCTTTTATCTACTATAGCTGATGATGCTCAAAAGCACTTTGTTTACTTAGTATATTGCACATTCATTGAGCCTTGTATCAATAAACACTGCATGTGCTGACACCATCTGTATCAAATACTGCTTCATGGACAAAGCTCATTTGCAGATACACCGAACGCTCAGGTACAGCCCATTCCACACGGTTAAATTCCTTACAGCTTTTTGACTTGCTACCTGAATTAAAACTATGGCAGGCCTGCTAATCTCTGTTAAAAAAATCACATACACACACTTGTACTTGCTATTAAAGACTTAAGTTCACAGAGGTAGAGAAGACTGTCTACGAGCACTCGTGTATTTGTGAATGCATGCATATGCAATGTAGAGGAGGGCTTGGAAAGTCACATCTTGAAGCAGTGATGTAAACGTGAGGGAACCAGGGGGTGGTTCTTGTGTGGTAGAAGAGGCTGTGAGAAGAGCATGCACCTTCCTACCGTGGAGGTTCATCTTAATGAGGGAGGGCTGTCCCTGCAGAGCTGGGCCCTCGGGACCTGAAAATATCTGGTGTCACTCGTGTCATGACCTGGGCAAGACCTGGGTGAAGAAAGACCTGGGCAGCATTTGGGAGAATGGTCTGTCAGGACTTGGGATGGATTTCTTTTCACAGCCCACTCTGTTTCTGCTCCTTTGCTACACAGACCTATTACATACACGTTTCACCTCTCTGCTGGTGTACACACACCTTCCACATCACACATTTCCAGACATGTTTGCATGGCATGTCGGCTAACCTCCTTCAGGCTGGCACAGAACAGTGCGTGGTGAGAAAAGTGCTGCTCACAAGATAGGGTTTCTGTGGTTTAGGGTTATGTTAATTAATTAATTCTTTTTTATTTTTGGAAGTCTGCAGCTGCTAGTTTTGAAACAACCAATCCTAGAGCTGCAAAAGTATGAAAGAAAGGGTAAGAAATCAATGGAAGAAATAGACAATCAGAGTGGGGTCCTGACCGTGTACTGGCTGCTATTTTTTAAAACACATAAAAGTTTGGCTTATGTAAGAAACCATCTGGTATTTAGGCCTAGTTGAAATTTTAGCTGTGTGCGTGTGCTCTGTGTATGAATCAATGGAGCAGCTTCACAAGCACATGCACGTACTCTGCTGGACTCCTTCACCAGGCAGTCCAGGGCACTTGCTGCAAAAATCTGGAAAACCTATTGG
Organism: Phoebastria nigripes; assembly: GCA_035582835.1. Taxonomy (NCBI): domain Eukaryota; kingdom Metazoa; phylum Chordata; class Aves; order Procellariiformes; family Diomedeidae; genus Phoebastria; species Phoebastria nigripes. The sequence continues at coordinate 782,785 of JAYKAV010000334.1, read as the reverse complement.
ACTTCACACCCTTCTCACTCCTTCTGGACAGCTCGGAATGGTCTTTGATCTAAGGGAAAACATACCTGCCTGTCACAGCTGCAATGCTACAAACCCACGTTACAAATAAGTGCATGACCCAAAAGATTGCTAGCTATACCAATATCTCAGGAACATGGCAGAAGGTTGTTGAATGTTTATAAAGAACATAATGGCAAGAACCACTGGGTTTCTTTCTGTTCAGTACTTTGCATTGCAGGACGTGCCTGCACCGAGATCATTGTAGCTGCTGCTCATGAATAGAAACGCAGTCAGTCCCACCTCGTAAGAGCATCTACTCCAAATCAACCAGACAAGGCAGAGAGGAAAGGAAGCATTTGCTTACTTCTCAGATGAGAAACTGAGATACAGAGAGATGAAGTGAAATGCCTGAACTCATACAGGAAACCTGTGGCAGAACAACTAACTGAACCAGGTTGGGCACTGCTGAGGACAAAGACTGGAGTGAATTAACTGCTCACAGATTTTTCTGACTCACCAGAAGTTAAAAAAAAAAAAAAAAAGAGCATTGCAATGCCAGAATTGCATCAGGGAGGCTTCTTCCAGTGTGTGTTAATGCCAAGCACTAGGAACAGCATGTGCCACTCCAGTGACTCATGCTGAGAAAAGACAAATTCAAATGGGAACAGGTGCAGCTGAGGACTAAGGAATAACCAGGAGAAGGGAGGTTATGAAAGAGATTAGAAGATTTTTGTTTATCCTGGCAAAACAAAGACAGAGAGAGGTATGGCAGTGGTCTGTAAATACACTGGGGGCATAACGTCCGGGAAGGGAAAGTGCTGTTTAAGCTAGTAGTGCTCGCATGAGRGAGGTATAAGTCAGTCATGAGCAAATGTCAGTCCAAAATCAGAAGAAAGTATTCAAACATCAGAATGAAGAAGTTATAGAAGTCCTTTTCAATGGGGGGCAGTGGTGGTAGAAAGAAAATTCATCCATCCTCTACAGAAACCTTGAAGAATTTGGGAAAGGAATGATAGAGCATGGTCATGTCTGACAGCAGAGTGTGGAGCTCAGGAATTGCTTCCATTCTGGAGTTCAAATTAAGTGCCTTAACTTTTCTTCACTCCTAAGGAATTTAGAAGAAGAATCTCTTGTTACATACGGTGCTTAGCACAACAGAGACCACTCTGGTCTCTAGGCACTACTGTAGCACAAATAATTCATAACACTAATGATCAACCATAATTACATCCTTCCTGAAGTAGAGATGACATATGAGAATACCAAAAATGAAGAGCAGGGAACTAACTGCAAGCTTATTCCATCCATTAATGACTACCCCATATTCTGTGAGAATGATAAAATGTCTGCTCTTAGATACAGTGGTGCAAATCCAGAAGATTCATTGCAAGCAATCTTGAACTTCAGTGCATTGCTTTCTCTTTCTAAAGGGGATGAACTCTATCCATTTGTTAAAACCTTTGCCCACTGCTCTGGAAGTGCTGTGAAGGCAAAGGAGTCCTATAACTGTAAAGCAGGTTTTTGGATGCTCAACAGAAACCAGCAAAGCAGACAGAGACACCAGTGTCATCTTTAATACCGACTTGCAGAAACCATGTGTCCCAGGCATGAATTTGTTGGGGCTCAGAGTTAAAAGTGGATATACCCTTTTTCTACCAAAAAAGTGTCATGTGGTGATGCATATTAGGTAAGTTTTTTACGCAGCCTTCCATATAACACTACTCAAAATCCAGAGGACCCAGTATCATTGTCAAGGGGAGGACAGAGCTGCTTTTCAGAAGAAAAGGACTAGAAGGTACYGTGGCAAAGCCCTGTTCCAGATCTTCCTCTGTAAAATTTCTGCATGGGTAAGAAGTAATACTTTTCAGTCTGGACCTGTCCATGCTCCTTCTTCCACTTTATGCAATGCAGAAGGCAGATTGCAGCACAAAAACAGTGTACAGTGAGATTCTGCACAGACGCTCGATCCGTGGCAGGACAGCGAGGAGCTGGAGTTTGGGCCACGTGCCATTGGAATGGTAGCAGTTTCCCTTCAGCTTACTAGAGACATCTCAGATTTCAAGTACAATCTTAGTGTCACAAGGGAATTCACAATCACTTGGATAAAATGTAGCACACGCAAAATCTGCACACACACTTGTCTGGTAGAAAATGGGATTCAGAAGATATATGTGCAATTAAAAACCCCCCAGATCCTGATAAGACACACTGGTTTTCTCTATGCGTCAGTTCCTCACTTAATATAAGATCATTCTTTCTCTTGTCACAGAGAATCTGTTACAGACAATTTTGGTAATATTTGCAGGATGATACTGAGAGTTCTTGCCTAACAAATCACTTCAGTGCGTGCTTATTTTAAAGCCTGGTTGGTTCTAATGAAGTCAGATGTATTAGTTTACGGCTCTTAGAAATATCACCAAAATATAAATATTTGTGCTGTGGAAAGATATACATGAGCATATTAGATCTAATTAAGGAAGGATGTTACCATGCATGTCACATGAATATTGTGAGCAAGTTTGGGTTAGGAGTGTCATCATCAGAAAAATTACTCTTGCTGCAGCAAACCGTCTCTGAAGGACCAGGAGTTACACAGACTGTAGTCTAGATTCTCAGTATGCCTCAAAGACACCCACAGCAACTGTGATAACTACTCAAAATAACTTTCAGTCTTTTGGGGTCAATTTATAAGTGACGATCTATCCAAGTTTTGAGCTTGTACATGTATCAATAATTTCTGGCTCCAGTGATTTTTCTGTGTATCAGTGGTAAAACTCATGTAAGGGTGTTTAAGGTCCACCCTCTGCTACAGATCCCTGGGCAATTCTAACGCCAGGGACTTGTGAACAGCCACCAGGACTCTTTGTATCTCTGATGGTGACTTGCTGAGTGACCAGTTGCTTCCTGCATTTCACCTCCTAGGTTTTTTTTTTTTCTTTGCCTGCTTAGATTATGGGCTTTTATTCCATCTACGTGCCATGCTTCATCTTAGTGGGAGCCTCTAGGGACAAATACCATAATACAAGGAATTAATCATACGAGTCACGACTTCTGGTTCTAATCAGGAGTCAGTCCTAAAGGCTGATCTGCAACACGACCCTCATGGACAAATCCTCAGAATTTAATAGGGATTAAATCAATGGAGTTTTTATGGAAATTGAATTATACTGTATAGAAATTGTTCCATAAACAGAACACAGCAGAAAAGGCAAAACTTCCTTGATATTCTCCTGGATTTTACAGAATACCTTTCCCTAAGTTATTTGATAAAAAATGACATTTTTCAATATAAAGGCATAGGATTTTGTTATTACATGAGAAAACCTCAGATCAGTCCACTGAAACCTGCAGAAAGGCAATTCTGTAGGAGGGCAATGATGTCAATTCTTTTCCTTGCTTAAAGTAACATAGCTCCTGCTCCTCCCTTAGGCTTGGGTGAGCAGCGCTCCCTGGAAACTCTGCCTTCTTGTTAGCTGATGTGGTGCAGTAATCCTCTGCTGCTTCAGTTTGTTTTAACCACTGCCTATCTCTGGCCACCCTTTCAAGTTTACACACCACATACATTAAGGCATATATAGAAAACAGGCCAAGTCCAGAATCTTTCATCCTATTCCATATTCTGCCATTCCTGAATTTTGATAGTTTGGATAAATGAACCTTGGATATAAGCTACATATTCTGGAGCAGCTGAACTTGCAAATTCACTTTGCCTCCATATGCAGATGGCCAATAGGCAGTGCAGCTTGCAGTTTCCCCTCTCCTTTCTAATCCTGCTGAGCTCTGGTGTTTTGGATAAATGGGTAAATTCCAAGCATGAACAAATTGCACTGATTTCAGTGGGAATTTGCAGATATCCAGTGTATTTTTCTCAGAATCAGGCCCGTGTTTGCACTTAGGTCTGTGCTAACATATAACTCCATAGTTCTGTAGCTGCTTTTAGTTGTGTTCAGAAGCACTTTTATAGGCACCTACTCAGTCCTGATCCGAGATCGTGTTCCTCTATCTGAACAAGAAGACAAGTGATTCTTGTCATTCAAGTGAACTTATGATTCTCATAAAGAAAAAGCATCAGCTCTGACACGTGAAGATTATGAAGGGACAGAGCATCTCAGCAAAACAGTATGCTTGTCAGCTGGGTGCGGGGCAGTAGCTGGGGAAAAGTGGTGCTTTCCCAAGGGACAGGCATTGGCATAATTTGGATTTTGCATTGAATCTTTCACATCCGTAGCATGTTCCTGATGTGATTGGCAGGACTGAAATAGAACTGCAGCCCCATACCAGCTAAGGGGAAAATAGTTGTAAGAAGAGAGTAACTGCCATTCAGTGTGGAGGTTTAAGAGAATCATTCCTGTTAAAATGTATAGGGCTGCCAGTTCCAGTATGTACAAGGGCAATGCCATTTGTACTGTGTATGTGTAACCATTTTGGGGAGCATTTCTGCCAGTGGCCTACATATTTCAGGACACAAAGTTCCAGCCCCAAGTTGAAATACCAAGTAAGTTCCCACATACAAGCCTGTGCAAATCAATGAGATCTCAACACCTGATTATTTGCTTTAGCAGAACACTAAAAATCCTGTATCTCTAGTAACATGCCTGCGGCCAAATCTTTGGTCAAGATTTTCCTTTTCTGCATTATTTTGATAGACTAGAGCATGGTGGCTGCCCACTGCTCTGGAAGTGGCTTCATTTCAACAACACCGCAGTTCTTGCCCCTCTGCAGCTGGTAATGCAAAACTCAATTAGATATGAAGAGGGCACTATCACTCTAGGCAGCCTGACTCAGAGACTGGGCAGAAAAAAAAAAAAAGGCAAATGTTCGATGCTAACATTATATGAAGTCCCAAGGAGATTTGGAACAGGAGCAGCGGAGGAGTTACAGTTTCCTTTGTTCTGTTAAAAGGAAAAAGGAAACACATCAGGAAACCAGACTGTGGAGCACAGGAAGTCTCACTTTGGCTGATAAAAAGGAACTGATGTGAGGTTGGTTCAGATGCAGTTATAAGTCAATCAAGCTTGGAACAACAAGAAGAGCTATTCAGAAGAAACCAGAGAGCCAAATTCTGCTTTTAGCTGTAAAAAGGGTATTTTAACCTCTCCTAATCTTTTCCTTATCTTCTTTTTTAAAAGAAAGCTGCTGTAAAAAATGTTCAAATAAGAATTTTCTCATAGTACGAAAATTGGTTTCCCGAACTCACCACACCTTCCACTGACCCCACCATACCTTACTCCAGTTTCTTTTTTTCACTCATCAACCAACTTAAAAAACTGTATTCTTGCTGATTTATCTCCTCCCCTCAGATCAAAACCAGCGTTAGTTAAGAAGGGCAGTTTCTTTGCTGAGTGAGAAATCAGCAAATGACTAATTAAAGGCTGTCCTGCCCGTTATGTTATTTTCACTCCCTCTACATGATTGACAAGCATAGGCCAGTACGCTAACGTTCAATTCCAGGGCGTGCAGCTCTGTCAGGCTGGGGTGTGGAGGTTTTTTTTTTTTTTTTTTTTTTTTAATTGTTTCTTGCTCCTTTACAGCCCTGTGGTCGGTTGAGCTCTGGGTTAGCCTATGCTAGAAGAACAGGAACAAGGGATATGCAAATAAACCAGTAAGCTTAGCTATAGCCATGGCATTTACTACAGGAGCCTCTACTGAGCTGCGTTTCTGACTGTATTTTAGAAAAAAATCAGGAAAAGAAAGAATGCTTGATACACATGAAGAGCCAGGGTCATTTTCTTTACAGCATCATACCAATGCTGAAGAGAAGCAAAGGCTGAGATTTTGCAAGACGCCTGTGGGATTTAGCCTTACTTCTCCCGTCTATTTCCAGTGAGAGTTGTATATTCAATGCCCCTAAGCCAGTTTTGCAAATCTTAATTGACATGTTTACATACAGAATCAAAATACTTTGTTAAGCACCTAGAAAGCAGACTGGTTTTCAGAGGGAACCTTCAAAAGCTAATGAGAGTTACAGGCTATCAGTACCTTTACAAATCAAGCTGCTTGCTTAGTTAGATAAATATGCACTTACATACCTATTTTTAGGGCTCTGGCTTCAAAACATGGAAGCAAAACAGAATTAGATGCATAGTTAGATGTGTCTCTGGTATCAAATACTGATGGTCCCTGTCAGGTCATTAATTCAAAGTTTTGCCTTTGGTGCTATTTGTCACTGGAGAAACAGAAGGTTTATCAGGACATACTTAAATGTCTTCAACAGTAACACACAGTAACATACATCCCTTTTGTTTAGGTCTCTGTCTTACAGCTAAAGGAAAAGCTTTTGGTAGCGGAGGTGGGGGAGGAGGGAGGTAACGTTTGTGGCTTTACTACAAGAGACACGTTTCTAGATTAGTGTTACTAGCTGTGTAGATACACATCAGTAATTATGTGGCCTGGGTAATGAGAGGAAGAAAGAAAATAAGCAGTAGATGCATTAACATTTTGAAGGCTTTGATATTTGGAACTCGGTAGAGTAGATTATATATTGTCCTGTACCATACGTTGCTGTTTATACCAGCACAATTTAGGTTGCTGATATGTTACTTCATCGGCACCCTGGCTGCCCGGGCATCTGTGATGACACAGCACGCAGGTTAGCAAAGACTTGGGTCTGCCGTCAGGCAAATTATTTCCAGAAGGAGGCAGAAAACCACATTTGCATGGTGATATTTTAGTCTGTATTTTCAAAACCAGCTATAAATATGCACTCACAGCCTTGTAAGAAAACATTTGTTCACTCAGAAAGTGTTCTTAGGTATCTCCCATGGAAGTGTGACAGGGCTTTGTATAACTGGGAAGTGCACTGCAGGCAGCTCTTTTTACATGCCAGCGCTACATATGCATTGTGTGCTCATGTTCACATGTGCATGAGAGCACATGAGAGGCACAGACACTGGAAATAGATCTGTTGTTCAATTTGGAACAAAAGATCTAAAGAGAATTTTACATTTGGGGGGAAAGTTGGCTTCAAACCAGTTGTAGAGCTAAGTTTAATGTATTAGACCCATTTTTTCTAGGCAAGCCATGCACACATTGATGCACGCTCTAGTACTAACACCATGCTTCTGCAGCATTAGGTGTTTAGCAAACCCACAAATATCTGAAAAGCTAAAGTTAAGGCTCCCTTGGCTCCTTTAATTTTCCTGCTTGTGCATGTTTGCACTGAGATGGGACACAGAGTCTTTCTTTAAGTGGTCAAGTAAACTCAAGCAGAATGAGAAACTTTCATTTTTCAAAGGCAACTTATGGGGTGCTGTAAAAGAACTTCACATGCTGATGTTTTACAGGGAGAAAAAGAATGGAAGATGCTCTGGTTATACGTTCATAAGTTCTAGGCCTGATCCTTCTGAGAAAATGTGAACTGAAATCAAGAGGAAAGCCTTCTGTAAGACCAGGAAGGAGAGACCTGAAGAAAATAAACTCTGCTTCCTGCAAAAATTGCTATAAATGCCCTTCCCCCAGCACATCTCACCTTATCAGCATGTCATCTAAGACCTCACTTCGAGGTGCAACCTTACCCTTTGCTTCTCTTGATTTCTGTCCCTTTCTCATAAGACTCCAATGAATACTCTTACACACCAAGACTCCAGCAAAACTCTCCTTAGAAGAAATGCTGCAAGGAGTGACAGAAGTTGGGCCTCCCCCCACCCCCATCTTACAGCAGGAATATCACAAAATTAAAATAAATAACTAAAATAAAAGCATGAAATCCTCAAGACATACATGCTACTACTTAAAGTGACCACATCCTGTTAGGGTAAAATCCACAGTGGTAGAGAGAAACTACACAAGGCTCTCAGCACCTCTTTAAAGCCTCTGAGTGAAACCCCAAGTGCCTAAAATCTAAGCAGTTGGTGCTGTTTTGTTGTGTATTAGGTTTGCTTCAGATTAATCTTCCTTCCCACAGCAGGACCAATTCCATTACAGAGCAGCAGAGCTACTCAGTGTACCAGCTCTGAAATAACTTTCCCAGTGTTGTACTTGTGTAGCAAACGGGAGTTAGTACTGAACACCTCGAGTCGACAGCACCCAGCACTACGGCGTGATTGTAAGTTCATACTAAGGCAAAAGGCGTGCACTTGCATACAGATCTTTGAGGGAAGATGAAGTAGCATTATAAAAATATCCCAATTATAAAACATTTCTAACAGGTTTTTGCTGTTCTATATTAGAAAGCCATTATGCAATATAAATGTCACCTGAATAGGGACTAGGGTATCAGGGAATATCATCATTTATGCCTTGGAAATTTCAGATGGTTTTGTTTAAAATTGCTTTTGAGGGACAGCAACGTGGAAAGTCTCCAGTGAACAAACATCTTTGTGATTTTTTTTTTTTTTTCAATCTGGAGATTAAGAGTCTTGCCCTAGGAGTCAATGCCTTTTTGCCAGGAAAGGCCATCTCTAAAGGGCCAAAGCCAGGGCAATCTAAAAATGGCAAAACAGACATTTAAACTTGTTCAAAAAGGAAACATGTTCTCAGTTTGAGATCTTGATGGCCAAGTTTCAGGAGGAGAGCGAACGCCTACAGTTCACAAATGACAAGAAACAGTGATTGCAATAGAAACCCTACCCCACCCTTTGCTATAGCAACACCAACATACAAGTTGTCTTCTCGTGGAAGGAGACAAGTATGGTTGTCATCTACTTGAGTAATGAAAAATTTTCATTGAATGTCCTTCTGATGGTCTATCTCTTATGTCCAGAACATAAGGATAAATATGTTTTCACAGAATGAAGGCAGCAGTACACAAAATGTGCTTTTTTTATTAACAGTCAGGCTTTGGCAAGTGTATTTACTTTAATTATTGTCCACATGTAAAGTGGAACTGAAACAATTAAACCAGTTTGAAACCACACCATTTGTTATTGTGAGGAAGTCCATGCATGGGCATCTTGCTGAGAGTAGATGTAACCTTTTTTGATTTAATTTGAGGCAATAAAAACCAAACCCCTCAAACACAATGTAAATTAAGTCAAAGCGGGATGTTAACCCAAAGAAGATGTGATTTGAAGTATCTGGAGGCATACGATAAAAATGTTATTGGCTATTTAAAATTAGTGCAAACATAAGCCATGAGTTTCACTGGCTCCCAATCATCTTCTGCAAGTGTTGTTCACAGAATATGACCTGAATGTGGAAATGAACTAATAAAGGTAAAGATTTGCTGCACTGCTTTCTCCATAAAAGACCTTAGAGCATTGCTCTAGAGGTCACTTTTCAAGCCAGCCAGTCCACCTCCCATGTCAGGTATTAAACAGATTATTTGAAGAACACAGCAAAAATTGCCTCCCACCACCTCAGTAAGTGATCGAATTCCACTCAAGATAAATAATTATTTACGAAGAAATAAAGACGCATTCTAGACCTGGTGTGTTGGCTCAGCAATATCACATGTGACGTAAGTCAGTGCATGATGGGGAAAGAGGACTGACAGTCCTGAGCTGATCCCACAATATATGTTTATACGCATGGCATTCCCTGAGCTTTGGGTTAAAAAACTCTGAAAACAACTTCAATACACACTTGCACGCAATGTCCACAAAGGATGCAAATGTAGCCCAGGATTATCCTGACCACACCTATTCTCTGACCATGCTCCCTTTCCCCAGTAGCATGCAATTGGGAGCCCTTAGGACAGCTCAAGGCTACAGTGGATTCACCCCTTTACTGCAAAGTTACCCTGCAGTTGGCAGGTTTGCAGTTAAATTATTCCATGTGGGCAAAACCAGCCATCAGGGAGTCTGTTGTCAAAACTCTTTCTGAATGGCATAAAAAGATTAAGAGGAAAGTACAGGCCCAATATTGGGGATTGCAGGGTGAAGGGAGAGATTTTTATGGTAGACTGGACTCAGACTCCTTCTGCATCTGTCAAGTGTGCAGTTAATAGTCTTTGGCTCAATTAAAACAATTAGTCCATGGAATACTTTTGCATAGACTTGAAAAAACAGTCACTTGTATTGTTTAAATTGAAGACAACCACCTGGAACGCATAGCCCTCTCATGTATCTATTCTGTGCTGCATAGCACTCACCTTCTACACAGATTCTGAGTTTATGGAGGGAAGCACTTCTTAACCATGCCAGTACACAGATTTCATCTGGTCCCTCACTGTGTTCTTGCTCTAGATAATGAAAGAGCCCTTTTCTGTGTTTCTCTTGCTCTCTAGTCACTTACATGCATCTTTCTGCCATATTATTTCCCAACCCAAATGCACAGCTTTGAGAGAAATCAATGCATACAACCTACAGGAGAGCAGACCTAAGGATACGATTGCTTTTAAATTGCTTTCTTCTGGATATAGTACAGGTTTGCTTTACTATGTCCTAGAATTTAGAAAATCTACCCTGAAGCACAGGTTATATATAGAGCTCAGCACATTAAAAACATTTAAGCATCTCAAGCCACATCCTCTCCCATTGCCCTTCACCTGAGACAAGCTAGGCAAGGTGGCCTAACCCCTTCCTTTTAGTGGTAAACTGCAGCAAATCTGTCAATGCGTGGGTCTGATATTCCTTGGGAACCCACTCTTTTTCTCCCCGGTAAGAAAATTTGCAGGAAATCTCAGGTAATCCTGAGGGCACTACAGGAGCACTGATCTAAATGCATGGTAAATTATAGGAGGCGGCAAACAGGACATGGGGACCTGCAGCAACTTGCTGATGATCCTGGAATTGCTCAGTAAACAAACCCAAGAAGAGACTCTGGTGTATCTGGATCCCATCTCTCTTAGCTCGAACAGACAAATTATTTCTGGACTATAAGTGAAGCAAGACAATATAAGAAAAGTCTGCAGAGCAGTCAGCGGGCAGATCCAGGAGCCGGGGCAGTGACCTGGGATGCAGCTGAGTTCCTTCTTTCGCCACAGCCTCCCCAGCGTGACTGTAGGCCTAGCTGCTAAGTATCGCAGTTCCTCAACTCCAAACCGTGGGGGCTGAGTGGGGGGGGTTAGCAATAATACTTTGCAACATGGGGCGACTGGGGAGAGGAGGAGCTCCCAGTAGGCACCATGGGCTACGTGGGTCACGGGAATACTTCAGCACCTTTCAGAGGATGGTGCGGAGGGCTCGTGGCCTGTGCAGAAAAGCAAGTCCATGTGTGCACCACAGCAAATGTACAGATGGGAAATTTCTGCACTTTCGCTGCACAATATTTAGGGCTCCACAAATCAAAGAAGGTTGTGGTGCACTAAACGTATCCTGAATGAGGCCTGGGTTACTTTTGCTACAGATCTGAGGAGGTGGTGGGGGAAACGTGTCTTATTCCTGCCATACCTCCCAAATTTTGTGCTTTCAATGCTCCTGCTTTCTCTCCTCCTTTCCGACATTCACCCTTTCATTCCCTCTTTCTTTGCTCTTTCCATTTTCTCTTCCTGCCCATCTCCTTCCCTCCCCCTTCTTTTGAGACCCTTCTAAACAGTGCACTTGTCACAAGCTGCAATCTAAGGGAGAAAGTTTCAGTTCCTGCCAGTTTGCAGCTTTTTTCTCCCCAGGTCAGCAGAAAAAAAAAAAAAAGAAAAAAAAAAACCAAAACCCGAAGACTTTTAAGAAGAGATCAACACCCCACCCAGGCGATAGGCATCTTTCGAAATCCTCCAACCCAAACACACCCACAGCGTCTCTTGCTTCAAGGYTCTTCTGTTCAAGCTGCTTCTGTACTATAGCGCTCCCCCAAGAAGAGCCCGTTAGCATTGCACAAGGGTCCCCCAAAGCACGAAAGCCAACCCTCTGCTGCCTAGGTTCTGAGAAACAGCGTGAGCCACCTCAAGGGGCTTGGAAAAGGCTTGGTTTATCTTTGCAGAAGCTGAAGGACCAGCYGGGTGGTGGGGGAAAGGAGGGGGAACCACTCTCCAAGTCCCAGCAGCGTCCTMGGTTGCTCAAGGCCACCAGAGGTTGGTTATGTTCGTGGTTTTTTGCCACACTCTTTGCTTCCCCTTCCCCCTGCCTCGCCCCAAGCTAGAGTGATGTTTCTCCTCCAAACCGCCCCGTCCCTCGCTTTCTCCCCCCCAAAAAAATGCTGGAGGAAACGCACGGGCGACCACCAGAACCAGAAGCGCATTTCAAGCAGGGCCGGGCGAGGAAATCAGAGCCAGGGGCTCACATCTGGGGCCAGCTCGGAGCCACTCTCGCCTCTGCCGCCTCCGAGCTGCGCTCGCCGCCGGCCCGAGCCGCCCCCCCTCCCCGCTCTCCGCGGCGCCTCGCAGCCCCGGGCAGCGCAGACCCCCGGGGGCAGGAGCTGTCACTGCCTTTCCGCCGCAGCCCGCCGAGCCAGGCAGGTCCCCGGGGCCCCTCCTTCGGCCCCCCTCCGCGGGGCAGGAAGGCGACTGGCCCCGCACCGCCCCGCCAAGCGGGGATACGAGCGGGTCGGCCGGCTCCCTGCCGGCTGCGAAGCCCCCCGAGCACCGCGGAGGCGAAGGGGAGAGCCCCGACACGCTGCGACGGCGGAGGAGGAGGAGGAGCAGGAGCAGGAGCAGGAGCAGGAGCAGGAGAGAGCGGCCGCTCCGGGGCGGAGGGACGAAGCCGGACCCCAGCCCCGCGCCCCTTCCCAGTGCCCCCCGGCCGGAGGGGTCCCCCAGCCCCTCCTGCCCCCCTTACCTTAATAGTGCCGTCCATCTAGAATAACTTCCAGCCGGTACCAGCAATATTCCACACATTGACCCGGTTTAGCCTGCAACCGAAGCCTCCTGAAGTTTTTTATCCTTCTCTCTCTTTTCGCTTTTCTSCCTGCCCTTCCAGCGGTTTTGCTTTTTTCTCTGTATCCCCTCTCCTCCTCTCTCCCTCTCCCTCCCTCCCTCTCTCCCCGTCTCTCTCTTTTTTTAACTTTGGTTGTTGCAGCAGAGCGAAAAAGAGACAGTTAACCGGATGAAACGTTTTTTTCTGCTAATTTTGGGAAGTGAAGTCACTCGAGGAGGAAACTTTCGTCTCTCCACTGGTCCTGCCTTCTTGATGAAAATATATATATTTTACATACAGGATATTTGCTCCATTTAGATAAGAAGGGGCAGAACAATAGCTACCTCTGTCAGCTCTTGTTTGTCGCTAGAGCAGCCAGTCCAACGCAGACCTTGCCTTCCACCCCAGACCGTATTAGCGAGCGCCGTGTGTCATCCCACAGTTTAGTTTAACATGTTTTTTGCAATTTTTTTTTTTCTTTTGGCTGGAGCGGCTTTAGCCTGACTCACTGAATTTCCGTCTCTTCCCACAGATTTTTTTATTAATGCGTTTTCCAGTCACAGGCAAAAATTAAGGGGAGAAAACCGTAAATACAATCCGGTCGCAGCAGGCAGAGAGAGAAAATAAAAAAGTCTAGCGATTAAAACGTATTTAAAACATACTTCGGCCCCTCTCCTTCACGTCTCCAGCAAGGAGCGTGAGACGAGGGTCCAGTCCCTGCCAGAAACGAGCGGTAAGTGCAATAATGCAAGACAGACAAACGACTCCAGCAATTAAACACACGCTGGAAATGGGGCTGCAGGAAAGCGGAGGCTCTTCTCCACCTTCACCCCTTCCCTTCACTCCCAGTCATCTCCAGGGTTGGGATATCGGACTCTGAAGCCGAGATACTGAGATGGATTCAAGTCCATCCATTTCACTTCAGGGGCTGGGAGTATTTTCCCCATCCTCCTCTCACAGTGCAAGTTTCTCGCTAACCTGTTAAAACCCCACTCAGACGGGGGGGGGGAACACTTTATAAGCTAAAAATTACAAAAAAATTACAATAATTGTCAGATCAGCTGAATTTTCCGTTCCCGGATGCCGTGTCAGAATAGGTACTGCAAAACCCCAACCACCAGCCTTTAAATCTCATTTTAGACCTGGCGAACCCCTGACGTGCAATTCTCTCTCTCATTCAAACGGGAGCGATCACCAGAAAAGAAACGCGCTTTCCTTTTTCCGGGAAAGGCTGAAACCCTCCAAAGGACCCGAGGAAAGGAGACAATACCCGCCTGTCCAGCTCGCCCGCTCCACTTCCACCCCCCCCTCGCAAAAATAACAAGCAGCTAACAGCGGAACACATCATGCAACACTTTGGGCGTCCTTTATTCCCCACTTCTGCAAACTGCTGCAGCCCGAGGAAAAGAGCAGAAGGTGGAATAAAAGGAGGGTGAAGCCAAGAAAGAAAAGTGTCAAGGCAGGAGGACACTCCTGCACGTCAGATCCCTCGGTGGAGAGGATTACCTTGTCCAGTGCCAGTTGTGTCCAGTCTTTTTGATTCCCCCTGTCTTTAGTCCAACCACGGGAGGGGGGGGGAATCAAAATTATATCCAAAGTTATTCTGCACCCGCCCCTTCCAAAAGGGAAATGCAATAATGCCACTAGTGTTTCTACTCGGCTGCGGCGGAGATGCCTTATTAATACTTTATTTCTCCAAGACCGAAGCTGGCAGGAGAGAGCTGTAGATCCCCCTTGCCCCTCCCTCCCCTCCCTCCCTCCCCCCTCCTCTGAAATTAGCCTCATCAATTCAGCTACAATTTTTTAGTTCAGATGCAGACACGGGACTGAACGTGACCAGACCTGGAGGTTTTGGCTTGCTGCTTGCCAGCGGTTGAGGCCGTCTGCAGCCAGGAGGTGAAGCGGGGAGAGGCGGGGGAGCAGAGGGGACAGCCCGACCGCCTTCCCTCTCCCCCCACCCCCGTCCTCCCCCTGTCTGCTTTACAATCCAGGGGTCTGCGCTGGGGTCCCCGGAGAGCAGCACATCTGGATGCTGCTAGCGGGGTCAGGTCCCCCCTTGCCTAGGGCCACAAGAACTGGAGTTCAATTAAAAGAAATCACGGTTAACCCTTTGCTTTCCTCATTACTCTTTCTTTTTCCCTGCCCTCCCCCCCGCGAAAAAACTCTTTTCTCCACTCCCTCTTCAGCGTTACCACATGGCAGGCTGCAGCAACCAGAAAAGCAAGAGGTTAAAGGGAAGAGTGAAACGCATCCTTTCAAAACCCAAATGGTTTCCTCTCTAGACAACACTCTCTACCAACCCCGAAAAACAACGGGGGTGGGGGGTGAGGGAGAGGACAGGCTAAGGATCTTAACCGCGAAAGGAAGGGGAAAAAAACAAATACCCTGGAAGGAACCTCTGTCATCCCCGGACCTCACAGAGCATTTTGGTTTTAGGCTGCGTGACCGACAGGTCTTGGACGGGTTGGCGGTGGGGGAGAGCCGGGGAGCTGAGAGCGGCAGGGAGAAACCACCTGAAAACGTGCCCAGCTTCTGCGAGAGGAGCCCAGCATTTGCAAAACGCCCTTTCCCCGACTCCGGGCTGAAAAGACAAACAAGCCGGGCACCCGCAGCGGATCCCCAGTGCTCCCGAAGGCTGGAAGATGTCAAACAGAGCCCTCTCCATCCCACCGAGAGATATTTTAGGAGTCCAACTCTGCATTTTATTGCCAGACGGGCACCATGACCCCCAGGGGCTTGTTTTGCATGTCTGAGGATGACTCGAAATGAAGCTTGTTCGGGTCACTTGTTAGATCAGGTCCATCAGGGATGTTCCGTGCTTTTACCTCTTGTGTTTGGTCTAAAATAAGATTTGCGAAAAGTCCAAGAGATAAGGTAATGAGCGAAGTTGTTAAACATTATAACAGACAAGCTGAACAATCTATTATTTTCGTCCCAAATAATGTAACAATAGAACCTTTGCTTCATTTTTTTTTTTCTCCCCCTCCTAAAAAAAAAAAAAAACACCCTTGAAGTTATCTCAAACTTTTTGGAAAAGGCTGGAATATTCATAAACTCCATGCGCCAAGCTCTGAATCATCCTAGGTGATTGTTCAGTGACTTTGGGTATTTAACTGTTTGAGAGGAAGGGGAAAGCAAAGCCGTGGCCGGGCACAGTGCTGATCAATGTGCGCAACTTTTAATCTGATGCTCAGCTTTTGGATGCATATGTATATACAGTAAAGGAATTATGATCTGTTTAATGTGGTTACCACCAGACATCTGGAAAATCATTTGATCTTGGCAACCACGGAAGATTTCAAATGCTTACATTGGGACAGACTGGTAGAAATCGGTTACTCCTCAATTACTATTTTTTTTTTTCACTATGTTTATGAATGAAACGAAATTCTCTACCCAAGTTTTTAATTAGTTCAATATTGATCTCAAGCGCTTGGCATGTCCCCATCTCCTCTCTTCGTCCTTATAATTGGATTACACCGACTGCAGCCTCACACAGAGAAGGTGTAAATGCCGGTTTTGGCGTGGTCCGATTGAAATGAATGAGGATACGCTGGGGGGAATTTGGCCCAGGAGCACTTCACGTCCCGTATCAMAGGAGTTAACCCCTCGGTGTAGTTCAATGCCAGTCCTTCGCGGGACTACACAACCTCAAAGATACGGATTTTCTGTCTGTAATTCCCGCGGGATTAGTGGTCATCACTTCGTAATTAAAACCGTCTAGTTATTCTATAGAAATAAACATAATAAAAACCTTCCCGGGCCTCAGTTGCAGGTTAGAAGTATTCTTTTCGGAGGATGGGAAAGGGGTTTGCCTTATTTCACCCTCTCTTACCCGAACAGCATCAGCTGAGTTCTCGTTAACCCCCAACCTGGGACTGTCACTTTGAACTAACCCCGTAAATAGGGGAGGGGAGCCCCAGAAACCAGCAGCCACGCCCTGACTTTGTCGCTAGAAAGTGGCTTATTTCCCACTAACTGTGACAAAGTGTGCTCTTTTTTTTTTTTAACTTGCTTTCTCCATACGTGTATTTACATACCTTGTGCTAGGTATATTGTGTGTATATATATTACACATATATAAAACTTCCTATATAGACTATCCTCTTTACCATCATTCTTTGCCCGGAGCTGTATTTGCAGAAGGCCAGGGTCTATTCTGTTCCAGTCTTTACTAGAGGGAAAATCTCCACCAACTTCAGCGAATGTTTAAAATTTCCGGGTCTGAGTTTCCTCTGGCACCGACTCCGTTGCAGAATGAAAAACGCAACGTGTTTTGTTTATTTTATAAACCCACATTCTTATAAGCAAAAAGCCCAAACTACAGCCCTGGGATTTGATCCCCAGAAACGAATCCCAATTCTAAACTAAACTAATTGGGCAAACCTCTGCTTTTCAGCTACAGCAATAAAAAGAAATCAGTAGTGTTTTCCAGCCCCACAACTGAAGGATCGGGTCCCTCCTACCTCTTGGTCTACAAGAACAGCCCATGGGATTTGGGAACTTGAAGCCGGAAAGTTATTCACTGCTAATCGGTACTAAGTAAAACATAATGTCTTAAAAGTGGTGTGGAGAAGATGCAGTAGCTTTGAAGCTGCATCGCAATTAGGCGAAGAGTGGGGTAAGCAGTGTCCTGGCTAGTTTTATTTGAGCTTCATGTCCCAATAAAACAGCCCCCGCCCTCCCTTCCTCCCCCATCCCGCAATTATTGAAAAGCTAAGGCACAAAAAAACAAAAATACTGAAGGCCAAAAAAACAGACGGCAGTGCACTAGCTCCAAACGTCTGGCCCCTCGCTTGAGGCCATAATTAATTTGAGATTTATTTTTATTGGAGAACCCAGTCTCGTCTGACCTTAGCCAAACAAGACTTCAGCTAGACCCTTGATGCGCTTGAATGGAACAGAATATTTCTCTCTAACTTCTCTTCAGGCGTCCGTGCCTGCTTTGAATTTGTTCCCTCAGACTTCATATATTTGGAGATTCGCAGGAAAGATTTAAAGCATTTTTCCCCCTTAGCATTCACTTTCTTTTTCTTCCCTTTTTGCTCCCCTTTCCCTCCACACCTCCTTTCTTTCTAAACACAGGGCTGGGAAAGCATAGGAAAGGCTGGAATACAAAGTTCCCTGGATCCAGCATATTGGTGGGGGACGTTTTTCTGTAAATTGTGAAAGAATGGAGCCATTAGAAGGTTGCAGAGTTGGGGAGGGGGGTTGGCTGCTTGAATGCTGCTGTCTAAAGGCGAGAGTCACTGTAAAAGCTTGTCCCTTGTGCCCGAGAGCCTGGTTTATTTTAGAAAGCTCCAACATGCTACATTTTCCAGGAGAGAAACAACGTTTCTCCTACCTTCTCCACCTAAATTCAAACCGTGTCTTGAAGGTAAAGGAGGGTATAAACAATGTCAGCCCTTCCCCACGCAGTGCTGGGGTTGAGCACGGGAAGAAAAAGTCAGGCGGGATTCGCTGGACACCGGGAAATGGAAAGGGATTTTTCTGTTTAAAACAGAGAGGTAGGTGCAAACAAGGACTAAATCCTTAAGCACCAAGCTGTCATAAGGCATTAATCAGCGACTTGCTAAAGTCTAACAACTTAGCAGCGTTTCTGCCTCAAGAAATGAGCATCAAAAAAAAGGAGAACGATTCGGTGTATACGTAGATTAATCATCACGAAGTGTGAGAATGACGTAAGAGCTCACGGCAGCTTCTGCCCACAAAGCTACTGCAATTCCCACCTTCTCTGGAGGTGCCTGGTCCCATCCTCCCGAGTCCGGCTGGGAGGAACTGAAATTCTGCGGGACGCCAGGAATTGAAAAAAAAAAAAAAAAAAAAAAAAAAAAAAAAAAAAAAAAAAAAAAAGGCAGAAACGGATAATGCGCTAGAGGATGCTCTCAGTAGGAAGGAATAATACTACCTGAACTGGGGAAAAAACCAGTCCATGAAGGCTTTGTTTTTCCCTTTTCTGCCAGGCTAAGGCTCTCTAGCTGTTCTTAGCAGCGTTGTGCAGGTTTCTCTCTACTCCACACAGCCGCATTTCCAGCATCCGTGCCTCCCTGAGCACCTGTGGGATGGCCCGCACACAGGTCCCTCTGCAGCGCCTTCCCTCGGTTCATTCATCAGGCACCATCTCCGCTGCGAGATTTCTGTTGTAAAAAAAAAGTGAAATAACGGGATATTCTTTCCTTGCAACCTGTCCCCGAGCAGCCTCTGGCTGCTACTGTTCACCGGGAAAGATAACGTGCCCGTGTCAGGGTTTATCAGTAGCCTGATAAAAAGAAAAAGAAAAATCCAAAGAAAAATCTCACTGTTCTGTCCTTAAAAAAAATTAAAAACCTCTTTAGGGATTCTGTAAACTTTCCAGGCAGAGTGAAAGCAAGAACAAACCAAATATTGTTTCCAGCCACCAGACTATTTTGCCTCCATGAATATGCTTCTTTGTACGGTACCACAAACGTTATGGCTGCATGAAATCCATTTTTAAAGCGAGAAGTCCCATGCTTGCACGGTGGCTCCTCCCTGGAGGAAAGTCCATCTTCATGCCCGTTCTAAGGTCTGGGCCGGAGACCATTTTCCGCACAAGCTCGCTAAGGGGAGCATGCAGTTGCTTTGTGGGTGTTCCCCAAAACTCCCCAGGGGGTTGGAGCGGGGAGCGAGCACCCTGCCTCCCCTAAGAGCTCCGGGTCTGCGCGGGTCCAAGGCGTCCCCAGCTGCTTCTGGGGAACTGCCTTAAATATCCCGCCTCGGGAGACTATTTTAAATATCATCCACAGGCGCGGTAGAGGAAAGGAAGGGAAAAGCAGGGGTGATGCCAGGATACCCGCTCCTGTGTGATGGGGAGCATCACCGCCCTCTCCTTTGACTTCTTCTCCTGCACAGGCCAAGGGACTTCACCCAGCAGGTCTTGCCTCAAGCTGGCAGGGCTGGTACCCTGGAAAAAGAAGGGGTTCCAGGAGAAGGGACGTTCACCCCGGCCCCGGGACGCTCTGCAGAGCCCCGAGAGCTTCAGGCGCTGCCTTGGGGAGGGCAGGGCAGGAGCTGTGTTTACAAGCTGGGGAACCGAAAGCAGAAGCGATGACTTTCTTTGTGCGAGGAGGGGAGTGATAGAAGAGGAGATAAGTGTTTGGATGTTGCCGAAGAGCATAAGAAAAGCGCGGGTGAATAACACACCCCCAAAATTATACTTGTACCGCCTTTACACACATATTAAACCACAAACTGGCAGTGCAGAAGGGGAGTGAAGACGGCTGTGGCCCGGAGTAGCTTGTGGCAATGGTAATAACTAAAAATTCAGTATTCAGAGGTCATGTTGCTTTGCTTATAGCCCTAATTCTTTCCATATCCCTACAGTCAGGATTCCAGTGCTGTCTTTTAAAATTTAATTTCCCAATTATATTACATGTTTCATTCTCTAAAGCCAAATACTCATGTTTAGATGAGATTAGCACCCTCTGATATACTGTAAATTATTAAGTACTTGCAGATCCGTAAGTCCCATAATGGTGTAAGGAATAGAAATACTTTATCAGTTATGTAGAATAAACCAGTAAGGATCAAAATCATATTTTATATTTATGATTTCCTAACCCTCTATAGTGTTAAGGCCCATACAAGAAGTGTGTACAAGAGAAGAATGGGAAGTCCTGTCATGAGGTTATATAGGATCTTTTAACAGTGCTTTAGATACACATCCATATGTCCTATGTAGTTGTGATATAAATCAAGGTTACAACACTGAGAAGCTGAACTTTGCCAGTATGACTCAACATAAACCATCCTTGTTAAAACAAACAAAAATTTTAAAAATGAAATCCTCCTCTTCCTCCTCCAGCCCTTTTGCATTTTGAAAGCCATGGCAAGAAAACCAGTGTGGTCTGAAGGTGGTCATAGGCTATTTTGTACCCCAGGGGTATGACAGCCAATTTGTTCCTCCTGGGAGCTCCTGTGGAACACCCTGCTAGCAACCCCCTCTCGGTTACAACATATAGAGAGACGAGGCATTTTTCTGCACAAGGCATAGAACAAACATAAAGCTTATATACATGATGCATTCATTGAAGAGGATTTATAGAAGACATTGATCCCTATCTTGCTTTTTCTGCTGTGTCATGGGGGTACTGTACACATCACCAGCTGAGATTCCATGAAAGTAATAAGTAAAATACTCCTCCCTCCCACAAGACAATCAAATAAGTTTTTCTGGAGAAGGAATGACATGAAAGAAAATAATAAAAAAAAAGCCCTGGGAAGAGAGAGGAATTGGAACTCAACCTCCTGCTTTTCAAACTTCTTGCTYACCACAACTTGGGAAGTCCTCAAAGATCAGTGTGGGGAAGCAGGAAAGAGAAGGCAGGTGCTGTCTAAATCTGAACAGTGCCTTGTTCTTACACAGCACTTTCATCCACACTTCAAAGATGAAGAAACGGAGGAACAGAGACTTGAAGTGTCTTGCTCAGAAGCACCAAGCCCACCCTGGCAGGGCTTGGATCCATACCCATGTTTCCCCACTATCTGCGTAGATCATTAGTCAATCCCACCTCTTCTACAAATAAGCCAGTCACAGTCAGAATCTCTCTGTTGGCCCTGGGTGCATTTGAGTCGGTGGAAACTGTCACCAAACTCAGCAGGGCCAGAGATTGACCTATCCTGTGTGTTTAAGGCTCTGATCCTCCTGAATCTAACCATGTTCCTACTTTTAAGAAGAGCCTCACTAATCTGAATGAGCTACCTGGGTACCATTTTGCACCACTGGTACTGAGCTGCCCAACTTAAAACTTTTAAGAGTTAATGGGAGATATTTCCTTTGTATTCAGAGGACTTTGGATCAGTCCTAAGAAACTTCTGTCAAAATCCTGGTGAGTTTTTTAAGCACAGGAACAAGTCATTTCCCCAATGACATTGGTATGAATGAAGCTTTACAGACAAAATACCAAAGACAAGGTCCTTGCCCAAAATAACAGCAGCTGATGATGAAGGGTTGTAATAAAAGGCAGAGAGTTCATCATCACACAGCTCAGTTATCCCTCCACTGCTGAAACTCTGGATATAAGTCCAGCCTGAGGAGTTCTTCCTGGTGGATAAAACACATGCTTACGTGAAGAGAACTTTGTCCAAGTGCTTTGCCTGCAGGATTGTACTTAATGAGAAGGCTATCCTGACACAGTTACGGACAGACTCACTCAATCCTGCTGGAATGTTAAATTATTTAGGCCTGGGTCTTGGTTCCACTTAATTCAAAAGGAATTTTGCTACTAACTGGAGCAGCAGCTGGATCTAGCCTCACAACAAAAGGCAATGATACCATAATATAGGATGTCAAAGGGCCTTCATCTCTTCATTGTAAACAGAACACATCTCAGATCATTTCCCACATACAGGAACTCCAAAGAGAAATTAATGCTAAAGCTGGGCACAGACTGCATAACATGTTTCTTTACTTGAACTTTGAGTGAATTTGCTTTCATGAGCCTTGAATTTCATTTGTTTTCCATGGAGTTTCTGTTCGTCCAGAATCTGGTCCAAAGCTATATGAATTTAATAAGCAAAATTAAATCACCAACATTCCCTGAAAGATTGAGCTACGAGTGTGATTTTGGGGTATATCCACTGGATGTGGAATCTTGACCATTCCCAGCCAGATTTGCTCTAGAAACCTAGTCTGGAGAGCTGCACAAGTTCACCCAATCAGGGAATACAAGTAATGCCACATGACCTAGGAGTCATCCCACCAACCTTGCATTTCAAATACTAATACTCCTAACAAACTGCCCGCAAAGTGAGCCGTAGCCTAGGGATTATGTACAGAAATCATTCAGTGAATCATTTCCAATAATGTGTATGTACATGAAAATCACAACTGGCGCATGGATCATTGACTAGGGGGGGGGAGAAGAGGGACACGAAATTCCTGTAATAAATTATTCATTACAAATTATCCACCCAGCTCTAGTTAACACCCTTCTGTGTTTCTTCAGCCTGGGAGAGAAGAGGCTTGTGTTTTAGATTTTCCTCTAAGTGCTGTTGCATGCAGGGTTTGCCTTAAACGTGTAACCCAGATGTCCCAGGCTTGGTTTATTTACATTCTTGGGAACTGTTGTGGAAAAAAAACTATATGATGTCAAATATAATATAGTACTCAATTGAGTTATAAAGGGACAAGGCTGTGCCAACCCTTCTTTGGTATTTGTTTTAATCTTATGAAAAAGAAAGAGGCAGAAGCGGCCCATCAAAATACATTCTAAGATCCAWTTTTTTTACTTAAAAAAAAGATATACAAACAACTATTTAGAGTGCAATATCTAGTAGTATCTGGCATTAGCCATTATCAGTAAAACCAACTGAAGGCAGTTTGCCTACTAAATTGTATGGAAGCATTGCTCAAGGAAAACCATAAGTAACACTGTGAAAGAAATCCCAGTATTATATAGCATTGCCCGGTGTGACAATCCATTTCTTCAGTAACTGAAAGAGATGTTTTCGTTTAACTCATTAAATATTTTTTCCCCCTCTAAATCCATTTTGAAATGTACCTTTCAAAAAACATAACTTCACATATCATCTTGCATATTGAATTCAGTAGTTGGCACAGCAGAGAAGTAGAGGGATATTAAATGAAATTTAGCTCTGGTTCAAGACTAAATGGTATCTAGGAAATCAGAAAATTGGAAGCCAATTTAAGAAACCACTATGATATAACACTGGTAGCACACCACCACTATCATATTGGTTTCAGAGCAACAAACCACTACTGTAATGTAATTCAGGACACCCTCACTATAATACTAGTTTAGTATAACCCATCAAACCAAGCATCAATGCATTATAAAAGACAAGACCACTTCAACATATTGTTGGTCCCTGATGATACAACTTTTGACTCAACCCTGCATATTTCCAGAATGATAACTGTGATACTTGAGACCCTAACCCCTCTCCTGCCGAAGGTAGAGGAATTTTTTTTCTGCTAAATTCAGTGAGAACGGGAACGAGATTTTCAACTAATACAAATGATTGTGAATTTTGGAGGATTGTAATTTTTGACATTACCTGTTTAAAGATGCTGTCATGTCTTACCTTGACGTAAGACGAAGTGTCTGGTACAGTCTGAAACATCCTTACTTGTTTAATAGATATATTTAAAGGTCCTAAAATTGACCTGAAATTTAAAAAAAAAAAAAAAAAAAGATCATATCTATGTATATAGAAAAGTAAAGAAACAAAGCATTGTTTAAAAAGTAAGATTAGTAATAAAATTTAAAGAGAAGTGACCAAGCATTTAAGTGTACCCTTTAAAGGACACAGAAAAACATCCACCACAGTAACCAAAAGTCAAGTAATAGACAGAACTTCATAAAGCAGGGTTTTATTTCTATGCTTTAACAACAGTTTGGTTTTGCTTTTGGATTACCCCCACCCTCCCCCAGGAAAAGAGCCTTCTTCACTTTTGACCAGAGCAGAGGGAAATGTTTGACATTTGATTAACTGAATTTCTTAGCCAACAATTAAAAGCCAGCTGAAATACTCATGTTTTCATGTCGAGACTAGTTAACCCTATTGACTTGTATCCAAGGGTTTCACTTGGCTAAATGAAGGGCAGTTGCCTTTCGTGACTCATTGAAACCATTCCGAGCCATTAGCCTGCCGGCCTCTATTGATTTAAAGAACCTTTCTCGCCAATAATAATTAAACAATAAATTAAAAATAAAAATAGCGAACGGAAGTATCATTCCAAATAGCAATAAAACCCCCCAGGGTTGTCAATCTCAGCCCTTCTATTTCGGATAGTGCCGTTACTCAGTCAAACACAGCGGTGCTTTATCTCAGGCTTGCATCAATGCAGTGCATCTGTTTTTCTGTACTTCTAAGACTTGATGATCTCCTGATGAACAGGTTTTTTTGCCTGTCCCCCCTCCAAGTCATCACTACAGAGATGCAGAGATTAACAGCGATCGTGAAAAATGTAATGGTGTGTGGGAAAATAAATCTGCAGTCACTAAAATATCCGACAACTATTTTTTCTACCCGCCCTCTGTAGTCCCCTTGGAAAGCGCCAGAAAGCGATTAGCTTACAGTAATTAGTGCATCGTTAAGAAGCACGAGCCGCCCCCCCCCCCCCCCCCCCCCCCAAGCCCTTAGCATGCAGCTCGTAAGTGCTGCTATTCTGACGGTCCCATTTTCCCGGGGTGGGAAGGGAAAAGTCAGAAATTTACCCAGAATTTACGACAGAAAAATTATATTACAGAATCAAGAATATGCATAAAGAATTGCGCACAAGCGGCCAATACTCCTGGGTTTTTTTGGTTTTTTTTTTTTTTTTTTTTTTTTTTTTTTTTGCAAGCTCTTCAAGAAAAGCTGTGGGGTCCTAAGTTTGCAGTTAGTTCAGTTTGCTCAGCTCTAATACAACCCAGACACCGCTGGTTAATCACGAAATATCCTTCGTTTGATTAATGAAGAAGCCCGCGCCGCGCTGGAGCTGTCTGCTCCCTAATCTCGGTAGCTGCCACCCCGGCAGCGAAAGCCGCGCTCAGCGCCCTTCCTCGCCCCCCGCGATGCCAAACAGCCGGGGAAACACCCCCGTGCCCGCAAAGCCAGCGCCACTGGCTTGCTTTGAAACATCTGCTGATTTAAAAACAAGAAAAAATAGAGAAAGAAAGCAAAAAAACCCCACAGCCCAACAACTCTGGAAAATAAAAGTTCGCTATCTGCACGTAACCCCCCCTTTTATTGATTTCTAAAGCATTTATTACGCGGCCAGCTGGCACAGAAGGGCAACTGATTATAAAATCGACAATGTGTTTCTGATAAGTACAATTCTTTTTTCTGTCGTCCTCCCTCCTAACACATTCCAGTTTCTTTTGCTTCTGAACTTGCGACGGGGGGGTGGGAGTAGACAGAGTTGAGGGACAAGGTAATTTTGCTTAGCTAGTAAATTTTCTAGGGTCAAGGATTCACATATCAGTTTCCCCTGCTCCCCTCTTTACCCCTAATTAGCGCTCCCCCACCCCCACTTACCTCCCTCTTATAATTACGCGTGTTCATATAAATAAATACATCTGCATATTTGGAGCCAGTCTTGAGAAGTCTGCTGTGGATTATTTATCAATCGTATTGCCCTGCCAGCATCAGTCGCAATATAAAAGGGCCTCTTAAACTACTTTTAGATTCGCCTCTTGCTTATTCTTATTACTATTATTTAAATGACTCACCTTTTATACCCTTTCCCCTCAACCAGTGGCAGACCAGTTTGTAAAGATCCAGGTTGAGACCAAAAATAAAACTCCCCACCAGTTCTGGATTACTACCCTGCCGCTGCAGTTTTGCAAAGAAGAGATTAAACTTGTTAGATCCAAAGCAGCGCTGAAGTTAAAATTCCCAGCCCATCCAGACAGGCTGCATCAACCAGGCATTTCCTCAGGGGGCTTCTGTAATGCTCGCAGCTCCAGGACGTGCTTTCCTTTCCCTCTCTTCTATGCCCTCTACTTTTCATTTGATTTCCGTTTTCCCCCTTATCAATATTTCAGCTGTTCCCTCAGATTAATCATAGCTATGTGACATCTTCGCCCAATGAGCCCGCCTGGCGCTACTCGCAACTTTAAAGAACAACAACAACAACAACAAAAAGAAAAAAAAAAAAGAAAAAAAAAAGAAAAAAAAAAGAAAAAAATTCACAACTTTCTTAAAAAAATATTGCTGAGGAGTCAAGCCGAAAAGAGACGCTGAGTGGAGCTCAAGTGCTACTTTAAATCCCCCTTTTAAATAAGGAAGTTTCAAATATCCGTTTTTAAATCATCGTTCCTTACTTTGAGCTTTTTTTCCTGACTCTTACCTTGAAAATAGTTAACCCATTTCCCCCTGAAGCAGAACTGAAAAGATGACAGACGACGCTGCAGATGCACACGGCTGGAAAAGGGAGATGAAATCGTCTCGAAACTATTCTCGCTATTGGATCAAGAATTCAGCCTTTCTCTCTGCAAGCTGAAACCTCCAGATCCTTCTAGCTATTTAATAATACCCTATCAAATAGTAACGCATTTAGGGAGGGAAAGGAAACACATCTTCAGTTCAGGGATTTTTTTTTTTCCCCAACGGGGTCAGGTTTCTGGTGCATATTGTCATCTCAGAAGGGTTTGCAGATAATATTTTGCACTAACCTGGGGAAGAAACTTCCAGGGATTTTAGTACGACATCAATTTTAAATGTAACCCTCAGAAGGGTTACCAAAACTATTTGGAAAATGTCCTTCCACTCTCTATTCTCTTTCCCTCCTTCCCGGCTTTGCCCCAAATTCCAACATATTGAAACATTTTTCTCCTTAATAAGAGGAACATATAAAGTGAAGGGGTGAAAGGGCAACTTGGGAGCCGTGCCTAGAGCTCCGCACACAATTTACTCTCTGGTAGACGAGGCGTTTAGCATTCCTCCCAATTTCCAAGGAAAACAGACTCAGACCTGTACCCAGTGACCAGGGACCTCGCCAGAGCCACTTTTTAATATAGGAATTCTTCGGATTCTTTGTTATTATTATAATTGTTGTTGTTGTTTGTGTTAAGGAAACAGTTTCCTAGGCAAGGTAAAGCGACAGGGATTTTAGGGAGAAGATAACTTCCGATGGAAGGAAAAACCAGAGCGACAGGAGGCACTTGCGAGGTGCGTAGCAGAGAAAGGGGATCGAAAAAAAAAATAACCACCGTTGTCATTTTTAAATGGCTTTTAAAAAATCGCGTGCATCGGGGTTTAAAATGCTGTTTGCAAGCCTTAATCTCATCATTCTGTGGGGATGCGAACAACTCTTTCTGCACACTCACAACCGAGCTAGCTAGTGACCGAATCAGATCACATTTCAAAGTCATTTTTCATTCTTTTCTCACGTTTCCACGTGTGAATTACACAAAACACGTAGCTGAAGAGGAACCCCGAGGGCTTACTATTGTGTTAACAAACGCCTCTTCCTCTTATTTTCGTTGAGGGGCAGCTAACAGGCGTTTGCATCTCTCCCCCGTGCGTTTTCCCTGCGAGTTTCCTTTATTTTTTAAGCAAACGTGCCCAAAATCTCAGCCTAGCTCTGACAGGGACCACTGAGCACATGCACCTAACAAGCTGCAATGAAATAAACTTTAAAGGTTGGCGTTAACAAAAACTTAGGACGTAAAGCACTTACAAGTTCAGGGGAAATGCTTGCCCTGAATCCTGAGCTGGGTTTGCTACCCCTTGTAATCAAACCCCACAGTCGAGTCGAGAAACCCATGTGGCTAGTTGCAGTCATCTTGGGAGCTTTACTAGCCCAAAAGAAAATTGCTGGCAAATTGGAAACAGCTGCAGCATTGGAGACAAAAAAAAAAAAAAAAAAAAATCACCCCCCCCACTCCTGAGCAGAGAAAGTTACAGAAGTTTTGTTTACACAAATAGCTCCAACGCAGACATGACATTTCAAGTTTTCATCAACAAACCGTAGGTGACTTGTATGTAAGCAACATTTCAACATTCATCACTGGCAGTGATTTTTTAAAGATGCCTATGAAACCTCTCTCTCTCGCACATAGGCGCTTCCAGTTCGCTCCTGTGGCAGCTGCTCTTGCCTGTGCCTATGCCCCCTTTAACAGGGTGCTAGCAACACAAACAGTGACTTAAAACCCACAAAGAATTTTATCCAAGGGTGGGGGGAAACCCGACAAGTGCTCGATTCTCATAAGCCTGTCGGACAATTGCTAGAACAAATGAAACGGTGGAAAAGCTCGGAGTCCTGCAAAATGTGCTCTTTTCATGTTTTCTATTTATTAGATACGTTAAGAGAAAACAGACTCATATGAGTCCCAAATGTAGGCAGAGTATTAAAAGAGGCATGTGTATGCTCCAGCAATTACAGCTGAATTTGATTAAAAACGTCATGAGGACTGCAAAAGCAGGAGTTACCTGATACACTAACCCTGAGGTTGCTTTAGGATGAATTATAACACAATTCATTTTATTTTAATAGGTCACTATAAGATTAACTGTTTAAGGATGGAGCTGTGCTATAAATGTTTACATCAAACCAGAAATAAGCAAGCTTTACTTTCTGGTTGTTTAGAAATAATGTTTATTACATTTTAAAATTCCTCAACATGTTAATTAGAAATAAGGGGAAAGTATGTGAAGTCAAAAGGAGTTCCAGTGCTTGACATGTAACCACACACACACTTCTGTGCTTCAGTTTCTCTTTCCTAGGAGGAAAATGTGATGATTTTTAACTGGCCATCATCATTTCCACATGCTATGGGAAAATAATGACAACAACCTTTTTCCCCCCTGCTCCTCTCACGGTCTTGGTCCAAAATTTGAAGGCACTTTGTAGCCTGGGCCCATGGTCAAGAACACCAGCCAAAGTCTGGGGTGATGACTCTGTCCGAGTAGCCCAGTGAAATCAGCCACCACAACAAACCAAATTTGTGTGTTTGGGAGGGAGAAAGCTTGAAGACCCATCTGAGACCGAAGGGCAAAATCTCACAGGCACGAAGAACTTCAACACACCTTCCCACTTTCTGTTCCCGAAGCAGGGACTGTGTCTTTGAACTTGCTTTAGCTGGTACAAACATATCTCACAGATAGGTCCAAGAAATTGAATAAAAATAGCCTCATAAATTTCCCCCTCAAGAAAGAAAGGGTGAAACAGAGAACTACCACGGAGACATGTTCATCTGATTTTTCATCTGGTGTACTGCTGGGGAGTTTTTGGATGAGATAAGAACCCCTCTGTGGCTGTAATTTTTTTTTTTTCCTGTGCTATCTTTAAGCAACATCTAATACAATAGGTACCTGTGCATGGCTGGAACTCTAAGGAGCAGTTGAATTTAATTATCATTAGTCACAATAGTACCATATTGCTGAGATTAAAATATTAATTCTAAGGAAACTCCTACCTGTTAAAATTTATTTTCGTTTAGAATTGACAAGAAGGGCAAATTTAGAATTTTAGCATGAAAAGAAATTTTTGTAATGTTTACTTCAAGGAAAACTGAAGTGATCATCTCAAAAAGGTTTCATTAAGAGAAACCAGAAAGACCCATTTCAGTGAAGACAGGCTGTTTCATTTTCACTAGTCAATGTAACTAAAAGCACTTTGATAAATTCCACTGAAAATCAGCAAAACTGCTATAAATATTTTTGGGAAAAACATTTCAGCTTTGCTAAATCACTCTCTATCACGAAAAACACCTTTGAAATAGAATATGTTTCACCCTGGTCTAGTATTAATGATGAATGTGATTACTATATTAAAATAAATAATCATAAATTATTGATAAAATCATTATCACAACAAAAGAAAAGCTTTAGTTACAGAGATAAAATGAGGGGCTAGGAAAAAAGGAATTGCCATTACTGCTAGACTCTATATTATTCTTGAAAAAGGAATGTTAGGTGAAGGTTCATGTATGTCCGAGGAATTATAAATTCTGCTTAATGGGAACAAGAATCTTTTACTTTTGCTGAACTGTCTTGATTTGAGGACATGTTACTGTTTGGACTATTTATTTTGACTAGTGTTTATTGTGAAGTTAGAAAAAGTGTGGATTTTGTTTTTAAAGACATGATCATTTACAAAACATTGGAGTTTCCACTCCCCATTGTTTATAAACATTTGAGGAAATTATTTACTGTCCATAGGATGTCATGTAACTCTCCTGTTTAACCAGTTTTGGTTTGTGACTGGACTCATGTGTTTCTCAGTTCATGTGTTTTGTTTTTCTTTAGTTTTCTTACTAGACTTCAGAGATATCCTCCTGCAGGTTAGGTTAGGCAGAATATAAATATTACAATGAAAGACATTTCCTGACCCAAATACAGTTTAACAGACAAAAGGGCAGGAAGGAAAGTTTAAGGACAAGGGTGGTAAGACCTTAGGCCCCACGAGAGCATCCTGCTGGCAGAAGTGGGACAGAAATCATTGCAAACCCTTTACACCATGTAAGCTCTGATCCTCCTGAGTGGTCCCCAGCAGCCTTTGCATGGAGCCTCCGCTCTCCTGGGACCTCACTACTGTAGATGTGTCCCTGGTGACGCCTCTTTTACTGGGATTTTGTGTTTGGCCCCTTYAATGTTCGTTTGGTGACAAAGCGCCTGTCGGCCATGCCACACCTTGCGGCTGCACGTGCAGAGGCTTACCTGAGCAGCCATGGCCACCGGTGACAGGGCTGCCACCCAGTCCGAGGTCCCCGAATGAAGATGGGTCACGCTGAGGTCCCCTTCGTGGCAGAGACGCCTGAGGTGAATGCCTCAGCCATGGGCGGTGCCCGGGGCCTCCTTTCCTTCATGTCCCTGGGGGGTCTTCAAGCTTGCTGAGGGGCGAGCGGACCTGCTAGGGGGGACACGGCCCTTGAGGGGAGAGGGGTCTGTGCTGTGGGGGACCCTGCAGTCCTTGGGGGGGTGAGGGGAGAGGGAACTGAGCCGTGAGGGGGGGCCCTGCAGCCCTCTCCACGCCAGACAAAATGGCGGGACGTGTAGTGAGGAGCACCCCGCCCTGTCAGTCTCAGCCAGTCAAGGGAGGGTGGCCCCCTGCGATTGGCTGTGCTCCCCCAGAGGGCGGGTCAAGGGCCACGGACAGCCAATGGGAAGCGCAGGGCACCTCACACCTTTCCACAGGGGCAGTGAAATTGCCGTCGTGCTGCTCCCCTCAGCTGCCATGGCGGCTGTGGCACTCAGCACGTTCCTCCCCCAAACCCTGTGCTCCCACCTCTGTCTTGCTCCCTCTTTTGCCCTCCTTTTTTTGGAAGAGGGTCCCTCTTCCGCACCCTTTTTTGCCCTATGTGTCTATTGCGCCCCTTTAAGTAAATGATACCAATATTTATCATCCCAAATGAGCCCCTACCACTCTCTTTCACTTTCACACACCAGCATAAACACCTGCCTAGCTGACGCTAACTAGAAAAACAGAAGAAAAAAGTAAAAGAAATTAAAAGCAAGCCTCTTCCTCTGGCAGAGTCTTGCCTCTTAAGAAAAGAGAAGTAGCGGTGACCCCAAGTTCACTGCAAGATTCGCTGTTACTTTGCTTTTTCATCATCGATTTTACATGAGGCACCTCTTCTAGGAGAAGGGAAGACCAAAATCTTTTTTTGAAATATAAAACTTGAGGATGCCCTTGTCTCCTGCACAGCTCCTTCTCCTCGTATAGTCCAGCTCCACAGCTCGATCCCTTTACGTCTGCTCACTCTGGGGTTTCTTTGCTTTCTTTAAGCAAAACCCTGAAGTCTTGCGCTGTGCTGATGGGAATCTGCAGYTCCCTTAGAGCCTCCCCGGCCATTTTCATCTTGAGCTCCTGGAGTAGCTGCTGCTCAGGAGAGACCAGGCAGCCTGTGAAGACACATCTGGAGCTCTAAAGGTGGACACCTCTGCTCTGGTGTCCACAGAAAAACAAACAAGCAAACAAACATGTCAATTATTTCTTTCCAGAGGTTAATTTCTTGAAAACATCTCACCTTGTATTTGAGCCAGTGTGGATGGTAAAGGAGGTGAGCAGGAGGGAAGAGAGCGAGAAGGAAGTTGGCTCCACCAAAAGGCAACATAAACAGCTGAATGCATGAAAAGGAGAAAAAAAAAATACAACCCAAGGTGAATTAAAGAAAAATAAATGGCTAAAACAGAAGCTTGATGCGATTCCAAGTGTTTTGACATGGAAGCATGTTTCCCATTCCACTTCTCTGCAGAGGAGGTTTCTCTTCGAATTAGATGAACCATAAAATAAAAAGGAAATTTAGAACAACACTGTAAAATGGTGTTTTACAGCCCTTTCCACAAAAGGCTTTCCCTTGAAGAGCTCTTATACCTCGGGCCTTGTCTACGCACTATCATCAGACAGCTTGGACTATACCAGTCAAATTAAAGCATTTCAGTGCCCACTCCTCCTGAGTGAGGCTGCAGCCTTTTCAGTATAAAGGTGCTTTATGCGAGAATAACTATTCCCATATGGAAAGGAGCGATGATTTGGGAAATCTCTCTGGTTAATATTATGAAGTGCTTGCTGTGAGCATTTGCTGTATCATGAAATGGCTCAATGTCAGGGCATATCCCTGTTCACTGACGGGGCCTCTGGGACATCCCTACCAGAATAGAGACAACAGAAAGTACTGAGCTCAACAGACTTTATTTTGACCAGCGTTTTATGGGCCAAAGAGATTGCCTCGGACAAGAAGAAAGTAATGTTCCCTATGGAAGGAAAGGAGATGGGAGGAATGCACATTTGCCTCAGACAACAAAAGCGTGGAGGGGATGAAACAGGGATTTGAAGGAGATTCACAAGGCAAGTGTGTGGGTGAAAGGGGAATCTGCGTGAAGGAGAAGGGAAGGCTCGGTTTCCTTTCTCCTGGATGATGGAGAGCACTTGAGGAATATGCTCAGAGGTGCCTGGACGAGGGACACTGCCTGGAGTATTGGTTAATCTCTAGGGGCCTGAGCACACAAACCCTGGGACATTGGAGCTCACTACTGAAGCTGGATGCGTGCTACAAGCAGAGGAAAACTGAAGGTGCTGGAGCAAGTTAACTACAGAATAACTGCATCCAAATGAAAGGCTGTACCAGTACCTGAGAAAACAAACAAACAAACAAACAAATAAATGAGAATAATGTTAACTCAGTTAGCTAAACCAGTAGAAAATCTGTGGTGGTCCAGGCTTCTGCAGCTGATGGCTGTCGGAAATCAATGTCACTATGGTCTCCATAAGGCTCTCTTTCCGCTCAGTAGCTGAGACATGAAAGGTATGCCATAAATTACAGATCTTAAGGTAAAACCAGACCATCTATCCTGAAGGACATGGTTTGCAAAATTTTTCCAGTTTAGAAACAACCCTCAGAGCGTGAAGACTTCTTCCAGTTGGGCTTTCAGAGAAAGGGTATACAACCTCGCTTTTTCATTCCACGGCTATGCTTAGACAGTTTTTTGAGCTGCCTAGAACAATGTGAATTACTGTTCTCTGATATAACTAGCCCAGATATTTTTGTCTTTGAAATACATTACAGATGAAGCCTACACACTTTTCCAGTTACTATCACAAACTTTGTCCACATGGGGATAAAAGGTGATTATAAAAATATCCCAGTGACCATGTGAACAGCTACTACCTCGTCCTGTTGGTACTAAGCCACATTGCTCTAGGTGGCATATGAACAAAGACCAGATGATGCTCCGCGCCCCAGAGAGCTTCTAGATTTACACAACACATTATAAAACCCTGTAGTGTGATAGACTGACCCGTGAGCTGCTGTTGAAGCCAGCATGTGCTCTGCAATCTTTGAAAATCAAGCAGTTTATTTTAGGAGCCTGCCTATGGATTGAGGAGCTTAAATTTGGGCTCCTAATTGGAAAATATTCCAAGTCTATAAAGAGATCAAGATGTTTCCCTTTTCCATCCCAGGCACGAACCCCCCCGAACAATTACGAGCGAATTCCCTCTAAGCACTCCTGTTTGCTGCGGGAACTGAAGTCGTGACACTGAGTCACACATCCTTGGCTCTTTAGAGGTGTCCGGTTGCTCGCTCAACTTGTTGACTCTGCTCCAGTCACTAGCCCTATTTCCTGGACTTATCTCACCGACCAGATTTCCCCTCCTCTCTCTCCCTCCTGTGGCTCATAAACACTTGAAATCTACTGTAAACCCAATCTAGGCTCACAGCTTGTTGTGAGTACAAGCAGCAGCAGATAGCAGGAGATAAGGAGCAAGGCCACATTGTCTTTTTCCAGCCTGCACTGAGAATTCACTTTTAAATCTGAAAATTGTTTGCTTAAGGAAAAGGAAATGTGCATGTGTGCATTGGGGGGCAGCGAGAGAGGGGAGGGAAAAAGAGGAAGGGAGCTGTTTTAGAGACCAAATCGGGTCATACGAAAGGGAGGATTGATGGAGATTGATGAAGGAAGTTCAGTGAAGGTCCCGGTGCAACAGGCACTTGTAAACCCTGTGCTCCTGTTATCCTGCCCCGTTCCTAAACATCAGACCATTCCCAAAGGGGAGGTGGYGTTTCCGCAGCAGAGCCCTTGGATGACCATCTCCCTCCAGGCACTCCGAGGCCAAGTTTTGCTGGAGTGACACCCAGTGGGAAGTTGCTCAAGCCATAGGGAAGGGCTCCAGGCCATGTCCACGTGAGAGAAGTTCTGCCGAGCTACCATGCTAATGGTGTGACTTAATCACTAAACTGGTAAAAAATCCCAGTGTGAACACCCTTATACCCAGTGCTCAAACTGGAACAGCAGAACTGTAGGAAATCTCTATCTCCCCTCTCCTGCATGCATGAAAAGTGCTATATATTTCATGTCCCAGCAGCGCCAGGTGACGTATTGTCACTTGTCCATATCAGCTACTGCTCACATCAGCAGAACTAACTTATTTCACTTCCCAGATCAAGAGGAGGTCAGGTCTAACTGCAGACTTTGGTAAGCACAGCTCTGTTGATGCCTGTGAAGCAGCGTGATTCCTGCCTGACAGTGCTCTGCCGGCAGCATTACGGTGCTGGGGTGGTTATAGTGACAAAAAATGTACTTTTACAGGTGCAGCTGACTTTGCTCATGTGGTGGTTTTATTGCACAGCTACAATGCATAGCTGGAGCAGCTCTGTCTGTGCTAGGGGTGTTGTGGGGTACGTGAATACTCCTGTGCTGGTAAAATGCTCAGGGTGAAGGAAAACTCTGGAGCTACATGGCTATAAACACTTTTATACAACTGTTTCTGTACAAGGCAGGGATAGTCCCTTTAGCTGTATCACCACAGCTAACRCAGCAAAGCTTTCTAGCACAGATTTGGATCACAGTGACAAAGCTCCCACTGACGCCTACAGGAAGAGAAATCTGCTCAGAGTAAGCACATCCAGCAACCCCAGAACGCTTCTCTCTGAACCGTGCAAAATTTCCTTTTGATCTTTGAGGTATCAAGATATCCCAACTTCCATGGATCAGATAATGACTCAGGGCCCGAGGCAGCTCAGGTCTG
This sequence comes from Phoebastria nigripes, assembly GCA_035582835.1. Taxonomy (NCBI): domain Eukaryota; kingdom Metazoa; phylum Chordata; class Aves; order Procellariiformes; family Diomedeidae; genus Phoebastria; species Phoebastria nigripes. The sequence goes on along the minus strand of JAYKAV010000334.1, from coordinate 747,178 downwards.
AGGGGAATGATAAAGAGAGTTTGTGATCCCTGCATGGAAAGTGCTATGTAAATTTATGAATTGATCTCCTGATGGTGCTGAAGTCAATAAAACCTGCTGTTGTCTCCACTGGGTGCAAGATTCAGACCTTCTTTTGTGATAAATTTGGAGTCCTTGGTACGCATTCCTTGAGAAGCTGGGATAAAGCGGGGATACTACCAACGCAGGGAAATTTGAGGGGCTAATCCTCCTCCTTGTGCACACTTAAGGTCCAGGCAGCTTTAAGGTGCATGTGCAGGAAGCACCCACATATTTACAACAGCTTTCAGACCAGCTACCTCTCAAGAATTGTCTTTGGGAACAAACGTATTGGAAACAACCAGAAACAGGGAGAAACTATGAGGCATAAGAAAGTAAAGAAGAAATTGGACTGGCCATTGGTGCCTTCTTTAGCCATGGACCAGGCATACCTCATTGGAAAACTCAGATCAAAGAGGATCATTTCCTCGGATCAAAGAGGCTCTGATGAAGCTCCAGGAGCTGAAAAAGGAGGATGAGCCGCTGATTCGGCTGGTGACCAAGCGCTCCATGGAAGCAGCTCCTTGACTTGCAGCAAAATGTCTGTACCTATAGATGTAAATGGCTCCTAGTGGGACTTACAAAACTCTCTGGCCCCAGGAAATGGCAGTGGGAATTAAGTACTAATGTGCTTTGTCGCATGCAGTTTAAGAGTCTCAGTACTTTGTAGACCTGTCCTTCATTTTTTCTGTGTTTTAGTTCCCCATCTGCAAAATAGAGATAATAGCATGGCTCCATTACACCAAGTCATTGCAGAGATAACTATGCTCAGATGCTATGGCAACAAGGGCTGTGTAATATTGAAGATAGCAAGGGATGCTAAGGGCAGAGAGCTGGCTTGTGTCAAGCATGGCCTTTTGTTGGGAAAGGATGGAGCAAACCAGCAGAGCCTCCCTCCATCGGTCCTTTCCCAGAGAAACTGTGTGCAGGTCTCACATGCGGGGAGTGGCTGAAGTATCAGATGAGTTTATTTTAGGAAGGAAGAAAGTGGACATCTATCTCCTGTTTGTTGAGCAGTCTCAATCCATGTGGATTCTCTGCTCCATCATATCCTCTCACCTCCCCACACCGCTGTCTCTGACCTCCCTCAGCAAAGTCCTTCATCTTGCTCGTGTTTACGCATTGCCACTGAAGTAGAAGGGCAATGAAAGCAGACGGCAGCTGCAAAACCCCAGCTTTTATGGCCAAGCCCTCAAAAAATGGCCTCAAAAAATATGGGGTGGAAATCTGAGGGCCTGGGGAGCTGCTAAAATACCATCCCCGAGTCCCTAGCTGAAGTCAAGTAAGGTCTTTTTGGGCTTTCCCTTGCCTGGACCCTTCGTGGTAGAGTGGTTTCAGCTCCTGTTCTTCATCCTTCCCCATTTCCTGGCTCCTGCTGCGACACTTTGATTCATAGGGCCCAACCACCCGTAACCACCCGGGGAAATAGAAGCTAAGCCAGGCAGCTACGATCATTCATTTTTCCCCTCAGGGGGAGGAAAAGAGGCCAAAGATAAGATCGCTTCATTTAAGCCAGAATCCATTTTTCACTGGCCAATTCTGGCAAGTGTGAACCCTCCAGGAGGAACAGGATGGCTGCCACTGTCTTCAGTAGAGTCAAGACCTAAACTATCTGGAAGAAGATTCTTTGTCCCCAGAGCCACCTTTCCTTGGCTGGTTCCCCTCCTGCACAATGCAGACATTTCCTGGGCATCAGGACATGTAGCTCTGCCACAGACACACAAAATGACCCCATGCCTCAGTTTCCCCATCCCTGCTCATCAGGACTTTTGAGATACAAAACCATCGGGCATCTCCACTTGTCTGAGGAGCCCTGTTGACAGCTCCCAGTCTGAAGAGCCCTGGTGACAGTTCCTCATCAGCTTGGGAGGAGACAGGGATTCAGACACGTTTCTCTCTCCCATTTCCCATCCCATTATCCTCTTCATAAAAATGAACTTTCATCAGGCCTATTTTAAAATGTTTGGGTTTTGTTTGCTACTGTAATCATTAGCTAGCCGCCAGATGGCAAGGCAACACAAGCCAGCAAGCTTTCCAAGTTTCTGGTTAAGACAATGACACAATCGAGGACAAATAAACAGAAACAGAAGAGCAGAACATAAGCGAGCGCAGAGCACCAGGACGTGGGAGCAGGGGGGGGCCAGCCCTGAAGAGAGGATCAAAGAGGCACCCACCCCAGCAGGGGAGTCCGGCTCGTGGCTGCAGCCTTGCCCTGGTCCTCGTCTGCCCTGGCACCCAGCGGCAAATGCTTCAGCAGAGGGTGCAAGGAGTGTCCTGGAGAAGGATGCAACAGCATTGCATGGCGATTGCTATTTTTTTTTTTCTTTCTTTCTCTGTTACAAGATGTTCTGCGGACAGCAAAATTAATAAAGCCTGGTTTCCTGTGGGCTCATGTTCCTTGTCCCCTAACTCATCACATTCCTCCCACTGTGTCTTCTCCGACAGGCGAAGATTAGGCCAGGGCTGGGCTGGTGCTGATTAGCGCTGGCCACCGAGCAGAAGGAGTAACATCAGATCCCTGCCCGCCTCTTCCTTGGTGGGGGGCTAATCTGGGTCTCTCCCCTCCAGCCAGCTGCTGATTTTTGCAAAATCTGTAGATATTTAATTATGCTTGGGACATCTAGCCTTTTAGAGGCTGGTTGGAGTCCGTCAAGGAGGTAGAGAGGAGAGGGGAGTTAAAGCAGATGGGTGAGTGGGGAGATGGCTCAAGCTTCCTTTCGTTAGGAGCCCAGCTAACCCTCCCTGCTGCGCAAGTTCAGCAGTGCTGACACGCTTCACAAGTGTCTCTTGCATTGAGACTTTCTTCCATCTGTTTTCAAATTTGAAGTGCCCTGTTTTGGTAGTTGTCAAATGCTTGTATTTGTTTTCCATCCTGAGAAACGTTTGGTTGGAGAGAGACCTTTGATTCTGTTTCAAATAACATGAAAGCTCAGTATTTAGGTGTCTCGATTCTTTCAAAAATAAATATTCCTATTTTCATTATTCCTTCCCCCCTTTCTTTTTTTTAAACATATTTTAGCTGGAATAGTTAAAGCTTCAAAATCACCGATGAATCAGAAAATGCATTTTTGCACTGCTTGGTGGAGTTGCCCGTCCTGGGGGACCTGGCTCATCGCTGACTGCTCCTCGTCCTGCTCTCACTGTGATGTTGCTGTTGACTTCAACGGGACCAATATACAACCAGCTGTCAGGCAATGGGAAACTTAGCCTGGTTTTATGTCTGAAAGCTAAAAGGTGTTTACAGTGCTACCATAAATAAAATGATTTGCCAAATGTAGGCTTGTTCCTAATGCATCTTTAGCATCAGTGCTCTTGGCAAGTGTTGGGATGAAGGATGAGGATCGCCGCAACCCCGAGGCTGAGCCACGCAGGCTGCGGCTGAGCTGCAGGCAGGGCCGAGCAGAGCGTATAGGCTTCCTGCCCTAGCTATATCTGCCTGGTAATTATAGAGACAGCTGTGATGTCACCCAGGGTGGAGATTTACATTCACCAGCATGAAATTTCGCATGAGCAGCCTGTAAAGCAACGCGGCGATCGTCCCTCTCCAGCATGCATGCAGATTAATGGGTCTGCAAAGGAAACCATCGCCCTCGTGCCATCCACCCCGTACCTCTCTGGCAAGTGGAAAGCTGCTGTTTTGTCTCAGGAGAGGGTCACACCGTGAATCGTCGCAGCTTTGCCTCCGAGGGGGGAATTCTTTCCATTCCTCTCCAAAGCCGTGCCCCAGATTTTGTCCTGGAATAAAATCAGATCCTCTGAGGATTTACTGCGGTGCTTATTAAAGTTTCCAGCGTGCTCTGCGTGTCTCCTAAACACCTGAGAAAGACAAGCCTTACCCTAGAAAGCTCGCCATCCAAAACACCTCCTCACCCAGCAGAAACATTGTCTCTGGGCAGACGGCCACATCACAAGCTGAGTAGCTGGAGGAGGGTGAATTATTCCTATTACTTAACATACTATGAAAGTAACAGCTAGACTACTTACTCTGGAGATCCCGTGAGAGTCTGGGCACGAGTTGAGTCAGGAGCTGGTGCCACCACCCGCCACGGGTAGACCACTGTGAAGTGACTTGCATACCACGAGTGGTATGTGTGCCCGTGAAGTGGCTCCTGACACTAAAAAGTCCCTTGTGCTGGGTGTTGTGATTGCTGGCCAATTCAGAAAGTGATAATTTCAGCTATCCCACAAACTTGCAGAGCCTGGATGTCCTCGTTCCACGTCTGCATCAGCTTTCAGCTGAGCTGGCTCGAATGATTGCAACAGTTGAAACAGCAACAGTTAGGGAAAAAAGTATCCCCCCCCCCAAATCTGGAGCTACCTGAAATATTTCAAAATCGCAGCTTTCCCAGTGTACAAGTGTAACTGGGATTACAGCTCTTTTGTTTTTTAAGTTTCCCCACCCCATGTATGCACTTTTTATCTGCTAAATTCAGATCACCTGCCAAGGGCACGATGATCATCCCAGCTCCAGTGATGGTCCTGTCCCTGCACAGGACTATAATTAGTCAGATTTTTCTTCATATTGAAGAAAATACCATGTCATCTAGAGAAAGATGCTGTACTTGGTGGCATGTGGAAATACTGGCAAATGTTTTCACTCAGGCCAGGACCTCACTGTTCTCTGCTTTAGTCAGACTCCTTCTTTCACTCATGGTAGTTTCACAAGGCACAGAAAGATTTCCAGTTTTCAAGGCTTGAGATTATTCACTGCCCTGATGCATCTCAAAATTGCCAAGGAAAGATATACATCATGCTATTTTCCACTTGGCTGGGCAACATGAGATGGACCCGGTTGGAGGCAAGCAACCTTGGCAGACAAGGAGAAGGATGCTGAAGTTTCCCATGCTGGCCAGAGACAGGACAGCACCACCCAGAGAAAGAAATGTTATTTGTGCAAAGAAGCCAGTTTCTGCTCCCTGAGCTTTAGAGCTCTTATTTTCCTTATTTATTTTACTTAATCCCTTGCTCCAGGGGAATTAAATGATGCAGAGGGTAGAGCTCAAACCTGGGCAGAGTGGCAAGTAAATCAGGTTTGCTGATGTAGAGAAATCTCTCTGCATTTCTGCCTGGGCCTTTTTTAAATGACTGTGGAGGAATGAGCATAGGCAGGCTCCAGAAAGTGTGGTTGAAAGGCACTGAGTGGAATATCTGTCTTTATTTAACTTGGAAGCAACACTGCTATTGCCTTTCTATTGCCTACTGAGGTCACTGCTGCAGCCCGTCGCGCTCGCTGGCTCCCGGAGAGTGGGACGCGCCGCCCAAGACCCGCCGGCTTCTCTATCCGACAGCCGGCCACCATCAGAGGTGTTTTTATTTGCACCGCTGGTTCCCAGTCTTGCCGGGAGACCTGCTTGCAAGCCAGCGCCTGTCACCAAACCAGAGCTCCACCTCTGCAAATGATTCATTTCTCCTGACTTCAGACTTTATATATATACACGTGTGTGTATATTTACATATGTAAAACCTACCGCAGCGGTGTCTGGGAGGTGAAAGTGCCCTCTTGTGGCATGCTGTCCCCTGGCTTTTCTCCCAGGGATCCCTGTCCCCAGCCAGGAGGAGTGGGATGGGGGTCACGCTCTTGGTGGGATGCAGCAGGGGCAGCTGCTTTGAGCAGGGTTGCAGGTTTGGGTTCAACTCTCAGCTGCAACAAGGCTTAAACCAAGCAAGACAAAACGTCCCATTGTCTGCCTCCAGCATCACAGCACGGTGCACAGATGAGCAGATCTGAAAGCTTAACCAAGGTACGAATGTCACGCAAGATGATCCAGGCCCAGTCACAACCTTTCAGCTGTGATTACTGGGCTTTCTTTAAGCAACCACGTGCCTCAACATGAAAATTGTAAGCAGAGTCAGGCCCATTGTGTGCCCAGGGCTGCTGTGAGCACTTGGAGGCATGGGCCAGGTTGGGGTCTAATGTCCTTGGACCTGTCATTGACTTGCAAAGTCAGGCTAGGGAAAAGACGGGTGTTTTTGCATGGGTTTACACCTGGAGAGCTCAGTGTCTGAGCTTAAATCAATGACACTAAAGCAACGCAGAAGGTGGACTGGGGCACCAGGGTGTAAGCTGAGAACTGGCCCCACTTCGGTACGGCTGAGGTTAACTGGAGCAGAAAACCAGATCAGGATGTCCCCACGCGGGATTGCACCAGCCTACGGGCACTGGTGTAACCCAATGAGCTTCCCTTTCTGCGGGGACGTGGCCTCCTGCCCTCCGAAATGGGCATTTGTCCTTTTTAGGTATGCTAATGCAGCAGCATTTCCACGCCAGGCTGTCTGCAGATCCAAGGACACCCCATAACATTGGCTTATGCTCAGACCACCAAGTGAAGATCATCCAAGCAAGGACTCCAGTCTTGGCTTGAAATACTTGGGTTTCTGTTCCCACGTGCTCTTTGTGGGTGATCTTGGGCAAGGTACTGCACTGGGAGCCATGAATGCCCTGCGGTGCCTCGCTCCTGTTGACTTCCCAAATTTCATCTCTGTGGAGCTGCGGAGTCCTGACCACAGCCCGTCATGATGCCTGTTTGCACTTTGGGATGAGTTTGCAGAAGGGGAATGAGAACACTTCCTTACCACCCAGGGATGCTATAAATACAGTAAAGATTATGTCATGTGCAGATGAAACAGGCCATAAATGTCCATCAGGGACACCCATACAGCAGGAGGGCTACAGATCTCCATGGGGTTGCCCTTGGGATGTGGGTGTCCAAATCTCCCCGGCTTTCATGGCTTGGTAACTGGGGATGTGAGTGCTTTTCCCTGGGAGCAGGGATGTTGCTCACACCTGCGTTGTCGACATGCCGTGAGGCTTTCGTGGAAAGTGCCATCATGTCACGTCAAAAAGAAAGCTGCAACCTGCAGGCTTCATGAATACACCTTCTTTCCCTTTTTTTTCACAGTTATTTTTTGTTGTTGTTTTTGCTTTATTGGTCTGTCCAGATGTTCTAAACATCTGGCAACGGCATGTTTATTTTTTAGGCTCTTCTGCGTTATGTTAGTGACATACCAGCAGAGAAAGGAGCAGGAATGTCTCTGTCACATCTTTTGCTGCGCGACCCAGATGTTTTGGCATCTTTGCTGCTGGTTTGCTGGTGCCCAGTGGCACCCTGTGGCTGGAGGGTGGCTGGCAGCCCGCCGTCCCCTGGCTCTCCTGCCATGGCCCCAGTTAAACTGGGCGACCTCCAGTATTTCCCAGTGCCAGGAAGCCTAGTGTTGAGGCGTGGTACAGAAGGAGATGAATAATCAATGGGGCTAGGTCTGAGGTTTGGCTTTGGTAGGGCTCTGCTTCGTGACCTAGGGAAAGTGCCTCTCTAACATGCTTTAAGCGCCATGTAATAAGTCACATGTAAAGTTCTGGCTAGAAGTTTTCCCTGAAGAAAGGTAATGATAAAATACTATTTCATTTTCTAAGTGAAAAGATTTCACAGACTTGCCTCAACTGTAGAACGGAAATATTATTAGAAAACTACAAATCAATATTCCTTAGTTATTTAAAGAAAAGAGATAATCTCTTCTTTAACAAAAATAAATTGGGGGCATAAGGTAAAACATTTGTTTTTCCACTTTTGAGCTGAGAAGTCCATTTTATATGTGTGTGGGGAAAAAAGCCGTGCACGCGTTCTGGACAAGCTCCATTTATGAGCATCCCCCGTCTGTCGCAAGAGAGCACACACTGTCAGCTCTCCAGCTGTGGTTTTGAACTGCCGGCCTGCGGTGAGCAGGAAAGTAATTACTCTATAGCACCGTTTTCACAGCTCTCTTTTATGGAGACAGTATTGTCTGGAAGCAGGGTCTGTCTTGCTAAATATTCACTGATAAAGCTGTGGCTCGCTGCTCCAGAAGTGAAACAGGAAATTTATCCAACACCTCTGCGGAGCCGCGGAAAGCAGAATGCTGGAAGACTGGAAAGCGTAAAAATTATTTCAAGGTACAAAAGTCCTTGGCCTGGGCTTTGGGTTGTGAAAATTGAGGTTGCTCTGCTGACATCAATACAGATTTGCTGCAGCGAGGTGAGGAATTTCATGATTGCAAAGGCATATTCCCAAGCAAAATTGTCCTCCCGTGTTGTGGTCTTAATAATAAAGCTCCAAACCAGCTGGCTGCTCTGTCTTACCTGAAACCAAAAGGGGATTTGTGTTTTTACCATATTACCCATCAACTTCAATTATCTTCTTTTTCCCTCTGTGTGGGAAAGAAGATCCAAGAAAAGAGCCAGAAGGGAAAGAAATACATTTTTATAGAAACAAATGTGTTAATTCTCCCATCTCCCCATCTCCAGGGGAATGGTTAGAGAAGGGGGGACTGTGAATCAGGACTTCTGGATCTTATTTTAGAGAGAGCTTTTAAGGGATGCCGAGGGGATGCCTCGCAGCTCATCGGCCGCTTTTAAGGAGTTACAGAAGAAACATGGAGCCACCAAAGGTTTCAGATGCCATGGCAGGTTGCTGCATCCCGTCTCCCAGGTGTCTCAGCTCTGTGCACAAGGGATGGACTATGTTAGTGCCTATCTGGGGATTGGGATGTATTGAGGATTAGAGGAATTATCAAAGGCTTGCAGGAGACTGCCAACAAGCTAGCAGGGGGTCAGAAGGTTATCAGCATGGTGGAGAAGCTATATTTCTTGTATGTCCTTCCACAAGAGGAAAAAACCTCAACTGAGTTGGAAAAGCCCCATCAACTGCTCCTTCTTGGTGGCACTATCATCTAAGATTTAGGGGACATCAAAGAGGCTCCGTGTGCCCCAGGGCAGTGACTCCTGAAGGAGTACTGGGTCCACAAAGTCGTTCTTCTCGTGCTGGGACCTGATGTAGGGCACAGGGTGGAGGGCAGTCAGTCAGATGAAGCACAAACAGAATTGAAAGAGAGCTGCAAGCTCCCCAGGGCTGGCCCGGGGAACGTCCCCCGGCAGCAGCGATAACTGATACAAGAAAATGGAGAACTGCCTCATCTTTCTCTCTCTCAGTTTGGGGAAGTGAGAGGGAAATCTCCTACTGCAAAGTGCCTGCAGATGTTGATGAAGAGGTCCAGCAGCGGCATTTGCAGAGTCCCAGAGAAGGATGATGTTTCCTTCGAGCATGGAGAGAGGCAGCCCTCAGCCCAGCCGGAGAAGGCGTGGTCCTCACAGGCACAGGGTGCCCTTTCTTGCATCAGCGAACACCAGGATGTCCCTCATAACAGGGTAGCGATGGGTTGATCACCACGATGCAGCCCCAAAGCTGGTGAACCAACCGTTGTCTGCATCCTAGACAGCAACGATTTCCACCTCCCCGTGAAGATGCTTTCTTCCACCTTCCCCATCTTTGCCCTCTAACAAACATAACCCACGGGGAGACAGAGGGGTTCCATGACAGCCTGGGCAGGGCTGGAGGGGAGCTGGTGGAGCAGAGGGGGGTTCAACCCACACTGCAGGTCCTCCCGCAGCTGAGCTCCCCCAGCGCCTGGCTCCCAGCACGGTAACACTCTGAAATGCTGGCACCTTGTGGCAGCTTGGAAAAATAGCATTTATATCGAGGCCAAACCTGCTCTTTGAAATCCCTTGCTCTTTCAGATCTGGTTGGATGGGGAGGAAATTCTGATAAGCAGAGAGAGAAACTGGGGACATTTGTTTTGGGGAGAAGGTATGAGGCTGCCAAGAAGGGATGTGGAAGTCCTGCTCCTCCCACCGCGCTATTTCTGCAGCAGCCCTGTCCTGACTGCGCGAGCCTTTCATAGGATGTGGTCTTTCAAACAACAAACTTCCCAGATGCATTTTGATCCTGATTCTTCCTCCATGCCATATTTTGCCCTCCCTGTGGTATCTGGGCTGGGAATCTGTGTCAATCAGCTGAGGAACTGAGACCACATGAGACATTTCCCTCATCCTGGAGATCTCTCTCATCTGATTTTGGAAGATCTAAGAGACCTGGGATTTGATGGCAGCTCTGTCCCCACTGGCCAGCAGCACTAGATATATTGTAGGGGTAAAAAATATCTGTGGGTTTGGCTTAGATTTGGTCCAACTCTTTTTGCCAGATGGACTATCAGCTGAGCTCAGTTGCAATGCTGGGGATCCTTATCCGGCAAAGGAAGGGTTATTTAAACCATATGAACAAGTGAATTCCCACAGACGCAGTTTAAGGTTGATTCATATAGGTGCTCAGTGGGTGCCAAATCTCTTCACTAAGAGTCTGGACAGCCCTCCTACAGAAGATCAAATTTTCATCTCAGTGCATTAAATTGTCAAGATACTGCAGAGCAACTCCCATCCCTCCCTCCCGCTCCTATGCTGCTCTCCCAGCGCTGCTTTTCCATGCACGCCACTCCTGTTGTGGAGACACTGTCTGAGATGCTCCAGGAGCTCCTATGACCATCGCTGCTTTACTGCTTTGAAAATGTCTTGGGGACCTGGAGCCCTTAAATAGAACAGGAAACGTCAAATATTACATGGATATAAATAACTCTGTAAAAGCGGGTTACAAGAACATCTGGTTTTGCACACTCCCATACAGTCTGATGGCACTGGGAGAGAAACAGAGAGATAACTCACAATTTTTGCTCATAGCAAGATACTTTTGGGTGTCAGCAGGGCCATGCCTTGGTCATCTGAATCTGCCCAAGAACAAGTCCCCTGTCAGCTATGATGGGAATCCAGGATTAAGGATGAGTCCAAGTCAGTAGCCTAGTGAGTGGACATATGTCTGACCTCCAAGGCACAGTCCTACTTGTCATCAGCTCTCCCAAATACTTCCTCCTGCTTACCCCTGTTGATTGTCCTGTCTGGGTTGAGGCTCAGCCAGGTGGCCCATGGCCAAGGGCCATCTCACTCAGGCGTTAGGAGATATGAACTCAAAAAACCCGGAAAAAGGTGACGTGGACCCAGGTGTCCATATAACTGTCCTGATAACCTGGCAGTGCTGCGAGCAGCGATCTCTTCCCTGCTTCCCATGGCTTCATGCCTTAGCTTAGAGGCGGCAGGATGGGAAGGTGTCATGGAGATTGGGGGAGCCATGGAGGTGTTTTCTGCAGAGCATCTGCTTGTCTCACAGCCCGTGGAGGCTGGAAGAACCAGGGTGGCTACACGCTCCCAGGGAGGACTTCTTGTGAAACGTGTGTGTTTGCAAAATGCGCTGGGTTGCTTCTGAGAAAGATAACCAACTTAAAACGAATGTGCAGACTTGCTGAAGCAATGTTTTTACAGCCATGATGGGCTATGGAAGATGATGCTTGTAGAGAAAAGAAAAACTTAAGATAGATCAACTGCAACAGTGGGAAAGAACAGACACACTTTTGGGGGCAAGATCCTTCTTCAGTGACTGCTTTGTGCTTTTATTTCACTGGTGAGACGGCCTATGAGCATTTCTTTACCCAGAGAGGCTTCTGACATGTAAGCCCAGCTCTAAATAGCTTCCTCCTTTATTAGAAATAACCATTGGCACAAGCTGCCACGGGAAGTGATGGATTCTCTATCTCTTGAAGTCTTTAAATCAAGACCGGATGCCTTTTTGGAAGAGATGTATAGCCAAACAGAAATTATTGGGCTCGCTGTAGGAATAAGGGGATGGACTCATATGGCCTGCGTTAGACAGGAAGTCAGCCTGGATAATCTATGGTCCTTTCTGGCTTTAAGATCTATGAAAGTTCAGATCTGCAGCCAAAGTATGGGACTCTTCATGTGTCTTTAAAACAAAAGCGCCCCGGGATATGGGAAAGCCTCTGAACTGCTTGGAAAGCTACCAGTACCTACGGATTTATTTTCACTGGTACCTGAAGCAATGCCATTTCCCAGTAAATTATCTCTTCTCTAGACTTTAGATGGGGAGAAGAGCTCAGCGGGTCAGATGGGGAGCTGGGAGGCAGGCAGGACACTGTAGGATTTGGGTTGCACCCCTACTTGGGGAGATAACTGCTGCTGGAGGGACCATCTCCATCTACCACGCAGAGATGCCAGTGTGAAGAAATGCTCTGGCACGGCTGGTCCAGGCTGCTGGGTTTGGCCACCCAGCTATGGGATAACCCCGTGGAGAGTGAAAGAGGGGCTGGGGAGGATTTTGGGCATCGCCTCAAGTGTTGACTTGTGATGGGCTTGGCTCCTTCGCACTTACTGGCTTGCCATGAAGCAACCGCCTCCTCAAGGAGACCTCCTCCCCAGGAGAAAATGAGAGACAGTCTGATGCAGTAAAATAATAAGTAAACCAAGGCTTCATTGAGCAGAAAGAGGAGGGTAGACAGGCAGGTTCAGAGTTCAGGAATGAGTCAGTGCGAGCTAGGTTTCCCCCGGCCCACGCACCACGAGCTGTGCACGCTGGCCGGTGCCTGCGGCGTGCAGTCGGGTATGTCACCGTGCGGGGAGGCTTTGTCTTACCCACTGGGACCCCCCTCCCCACCACTTTCGTTGCCCCACACCTGCCTCTTTAGCCCAGGTGGTGGTTGTGGTGGTTTGAGCTGGAAGCAGACTGAGCCTCTGCCAAGCTTGTTTCATGCTACCCGCCAAAAAACCTCCAAACGACCGTGGCTTTTAGCTCCCAGGAATGGTTGGGCACTCAAGCCATGATTGCAAATGCATCTTCTCCACCATCCATCCCCTTCCCAATTCTTCAGCATTTGGGGATGTCCCTTTTTTGCCCTCTCATCCCAAGTGGACTCATCTCACAATAATTACAGCAGCAGGGAAAGCTGGTGCAAACTCCCTGCCCCTGCAAGCTGAGTGGCCAAAACAAGTGGAGCTTGGAGAATATGTTTTTGGCTCCATCTCCTCTTTTCAGCACTGAGAGATGAATGTGGAAAGCAAGCCAGAAAAGGCAGTAGTGAATGAATCCACTGGGTGCAAAATTAAGAAGAAAAGCACGATCCAGATCTGTTAACAGCGATGTTGCGCTTCAGATCTTACAAAGGTGAACCGAAAAGAATGGAGACCAAAGACGGGTTTATGAGTTTATAACCCTCGTGCAYGTTTTCCAGCTGATCTAATAAGAAAAGAGTGTGTTGCCTATGACTTTTGCCTCCCTGAAGGAGAAAAGGGGACAAAAAAAGAATCTTTCTTCAGCTACGAGCCTGTCTGCACCTGCCAAATCTTGTGACCTCGGTCTAGAGGAAGGCGGCTTTGCGCTACACTTCGCTGGGGCTCACTCATCTCTAACCCTTCTCAGTGTGTTTGCTGGCTCTGGCCCAGGGCTTGCAGTGCCGGACGGACGGCACCAGGCGGCTCCCAACGATGCTTTTCAGGCCACAGCTTGTTGCAGGGTTAAAACAATTCCAGAAACAGAGGGAAGCGGAGAGTGTCACTTCAGAGAAAAGCAAAATGTCAAGTATATGCATACATTTAGTCCCACAGAAAAAAAAAAAAAAAAAACCCAACCCCAAAAAATAACGAGAGGTGCCGGGAAGTGCGTGCAAGTCTTCAGTGGGGAGATGCAGCCGGAGCGCACCCGGCTTTTGCTGCAGCTCAGATGCTTTTTCATGTAGCGTTAGGTCTTTTAAGTGAAGTTGACAGTTTAGAAACTGTCTTAAAGAGTTCAGATCCACCTTCACCTTAAAAACAAGCTGCTTCATTACTGGAGAAATGCCTCTACATTCCCTCCTTTTTTAAATTTAAACGAAAACATTATAATGTTGCAACCCAAACACTTGTGCTAATAGATGAGAACTTGTAAGTGGCATTGACTTGCTGCTGATAGTAAAAGGAAGTGAAACTGGTTAAAATGTTTTCTTTCATTACCCAAGCAGAAAGCAGAAAGAAAGAAAGAAAGAGAGAAAGAAAGACTAATGCGTTATGAATTTTTAGTTGTAGGAATGGAAGGGCTTCACTGTAACACCAGTGAGGATTTTATTTGCTCTTAGTTTTCATCGAAAAATGTGCTTTTAATGCAACTAAAATAAATATCAGAAATGTGTGTGTGTTTGCTGAAGTGGGTGCACTGGAAGCATATTACACTGAGCCCAGGTGGGTTTGTTGAGCCTGGGAGACTCGGCAGCAGCTGTGCCAAGGACTGGGTTTCTGCTCAGTGATGGTGGGCAAATCCTCTCTTCCCTTGTGCTTCAGTTTCCAGCTGTATAATGAGGATTACAAAATCTTCTGAAATGGGCTGAAGACGAGTGCCGCAGCAGAAATGGGGCTTTGTCTTATAGGTACCGTGTTGCCCCTGTGGACATATGTTCTCCGGATGCCCTGCATGGACCTTACCAAGTTAGTTTATCCGGCTGCGGGGTAGGATCCCTTGAGGTACCGCGATGCTCTGACATTGCTCCACGGAGGTGCCTGCACTGGCACTGCTGTTTTCGGAGCCAAGTCACTTGACCTATTGCTATAGCTCAGCTCCTGACCGTTTCGAAAGTAAATACACTCCTTTCCTATGGTGGGGGTGACAGCACTTCCCTGCCCTACAGATGTACAGCAAAGATAAACAGCCTGAAGACTTTGAGCTTCTCCAGATGCCGTGATGGGGGCAACTGGAGGCAGAAATAACCCAGAAAAGCAGGATAACACCCCATCTGGGTGCGCCGGACCTGATCCCCACAAGCACAAACCTCATGAAAGCACAGTGATTTTTGCTAAAGCAAGGATTTGTTTGTGCACAATAACCTTCTTTTAGCAGAGGACCGTGGATCCCCTTGCTTTGCCCCCCAGGGAGCTCGCGGGGCCCGGGGGGGACCCCCGGGGTGAGGATTGCCTTCAGGAGGCGTGCTTGTGCTTTCTTAGGCGCTCGCTGCCCTAGAAGGGAGAGGCGAAGCAGAGATGCAATCCCTCCTGTTTATAGCAAACTGTCTCTCGAAAACACAGTGCCTTGGCTGCGGGAGACGCAGCTTTCTGGGAAGGTGCTGCCCGCCATTGCCGTGAACGAAAAAAAAAAAAAAGTGCTTTTAATGGTGAACTACAACGGTTTGGGGTTTTGAAGAAGCAAAAACAACTTCTAGGATGCTGCAGTGTGAGCAAACTGTGGGCTTCAGCATTACAAATAATTGCATCGAGGAAGAGAAGAGCTTGTTGCCTGTAAGATGTGGAGATACTCCAAACCCTAATGCAGGTCTTACGGGGGAAGGTGTCCCTAAAAGGGTGCTCCTTTCTCGTTCGGGTGGAGGCTGCGGTCATCTCCACTTCCCACGTGGGGTGGTTTGCCAAAGCTCTTAGTCAYGCTATGTGTGCCCCAGAAGCAGCTGCCCCGTCCTAACCTGCACCGTGACCTCTGCAGGGGAAGAAATACAGTGGTCTGAGCGGAGGGAGGGGGAATCGGGAGTTCCTAAGCAGGACTGGAGGAAAAATAAAAATAATTTGGAGAAAAATAAAGTCTCAGCCCCAAACGCCCTTATTCCTTCCCCTGGGGATGCACCCCTACTTTGCATCCTCTTCTCCAGCTTGGGAAAGGGGTCCGGCAGCGCTTGCTCCTGCTCGAGCCTTGCATCTCCACGATGTTTCTGAGTGGGATCATCGTGGAAGCACCCAGACGAAGCCGGGGGGGTCACGGCTGCTTGCTGGGATTCTCCTCTTGATGAAAGCCAGTGGGGTTTTTCACCAATAAGGCAGGAGTGAAAGCAGGGCCTCAGCGTTCGGCTCCTTGTTATTAAATTGCTTATAATTCTAGGCAATGTCCCAAGGCCTGCTGAAAGGGCTGTGTTCATCATACAACAAAATAATAGCCATCATAATTAATAAACTCTAATGGGAAAACACAGAAGCCAGAGTGCAGGTAAATGACAGGGGCAGAGGATCCTTTTAATGTCTGCAGGACTAATCCTTCGCGTTTCCCTCAAAGCTGAATGCAATTCAAGTATTTTCTTGTCATTTACACATTCTTTGCTTAATAACTGCTGTCTTGCATCCCTTCACAAACACAATAGCTGAGATTTCCAGGGCTGCGATGCTTGGAGCACCCATGGATTTGCTGTCCCCGGTTAGCCTGGAGTGGGCTACATCCCGCTGTGGTCCCCAGTTGTCCGTGCCTCCCCATCCCCAAGCACGTCTGGCCTTTGTGTGAGCACGGCCAGAGGAGACGGAGAGGATGGGAGGGTTGGCAGTCGCTGCGGCTGGGAGAAAAGTGGGGAGCGGCGGTGCTTAAAATAAACCCGATCCGCACATGAGTGTTATTGCAGCCGTGCCAGGTAAGGCCAGGGCTGTGTCCTCCCGAGAGGAGTGCTGGCTGCCAGCAAAAATYCTTTTAACAGCAATTAACGGCATCTAATTACTCTTTCTTTTGTCTTTTATTTAGCAACGGGGCACAGCCCAGGAAGTCCTGGCTTCCACTGTTGGAGTGTTTTGACTCTGGGACTGCAAACGGCCTCGTTTCTTAGACAAACACAACCACGAAGGTCCCCAAGCTCCTGCTGGTCCTCTCCTACCCACCACGTACGCCCAAGAGCCCCGGGTGTCACGGGAACATACCCCGCACCATTAGCATCCCCTCTGCCACATTGTCTCTCAGCATGGCCCAAAATGGAAAAATGTCCCTTCTTCCCTCCCCGGGTCCCTTTTTCCCCCCKCAGTGTCCCCTCGGGGGCTGTGTCTGTCCCAGGGAAGAAAGCCACCAGCTTGGAGGTGTGTGATGAAATGGTTGATTTAAGCCAAACCAGTGGCCCCACTATTGGCTCATACTGGAAGCCAGAGGGGGAAATAGAAGAAAAGGGCCTGATCCTTCCCCAGTATCCTCTCTGAGCACCGATAGCTGCAGCGCTGGGATTTCCTGACCCAAAAGTAGTTTCTTTAGTAGCCCTCAATGGATTTTTTTTTCCTTGAATTTCTTGAGCTGGTTCTTGACCCCGTGTCAGCCTTTCATCTCTTCTGGCGGTTTGTGATAGCATCCGTTTCGTTGTCCTCCTGCAGTGGACAAACAGGCTCGAAGGTGGGATGCAGCCAGCCTCGTCTCCTGGCTCCTGGCACAGCATCTCCGCAGATGCAGGAGATGAAGGAGTGGGACCGTCTCCACGGGGGGACTTGCGAGGACAGAGGACCACAAGGATCAATTTTAACTGCTTGGAAAGAGGACCCCGATGCTGAGTGCCAGCGTAGCTGGCACGAGCAGGCATGGGTGTCTGGGATGCAGAAGCAGCTCATTGCAGACAGGGTTTTTTTGGGATATGGTGGGAGATAACCACAAGCCAGTCCCTGCCAGAGTAAAAGGCTGCAGGGACTCCCCGTGCCCTGCAGCGTGCATGGAAAAGGGACAGGAGGTCCTGCTCCCGAGCGGGGATGGGGAGGTGAAGCCACGTTTGGGGAGGATGAGTGTGCAGCAGGGTGGCAGGATGGGGATTTACTTCAATTGTTTAGAAAGCATGAAAATGGGGCAAAACTCTCCCCATGAGCTGAGGGCAGGGGAGTGACCCCTTTTCTGCCATGGTGGGGGCACGGGAGGGGACCGGCCCGGGGCAGGGCAGCAGCCACACGTGCAGGCAGGAAGAGGCAGCTAAAATAAGCAGATGGGTGGAAAAGGGAGGAGAGAGTATTAAGGAGATAACATAAAGGTTAGAGAGGAAAGTCGGAGGAAGTGAGCTGAAAACAGCCTGAATGTCACGAAAAGGTGAAGCTGAGCCTCACGACCGGCACAGAGCGCCGYAGATTAGCAAAGCCATGTCATGATGCGTAAGGCTGCATCGAGATACACCAAAAGCTGCCTCCCTGCATCCTCCTCTCTCCGGCATGGACCCAGGGGGTCACTTGGAAATCATCCCTAATGTCATGCGTGGGGTCCCGAGGGCAGCGTGCRGGCAGCGGCACTGCCTGTGCCGGCAGCAGCCGGGCAGGCTGCCTCCTCCCTCGTGGGGTGATTTTTTTACTCTCTCCAGAAGACGGTTCGCYGTTTTGCAGCGTGCAATATGTCATTGGCATTTGGGAACGAAGCCCAAATAAATGATCGGCTCTGATCATTTCTAACGGGGGATGGTTTTTATTTCAATGGCTCATCCACGTGTGGGAACAGAGCCGGTGTAACGCTCTGCTGCTGCTTCAACGTTATCATGAGCCAGATTGAAATACTCAGGGGCTTTGTGTTTTCCAAATGCAGAGCAAGCTTACGACTAAGCCCCCAGGTGCCATTACCTCATRTTTGTTTGCGCGGGCTGGGAATAACACCAGCAGCATTTGGTGTCAAAGCCCTGCCAGACACCTTTTCGCTTGATGTAATTCTTGCAGCAGCCACCCCAGCACCGAGGATGCTCTTTGGCCCTTACGGTTTACTCCCATTTCCTGACTGCCAATCTTCATTTAACTCATTGAGCTCTGCATCACGACACGGCCGAGGGGATGAGCCTCGTGGCCTCGGCGGAGTTGCTGGGGCTGCAGCAGCTGGAGAAAAAGGAAGAGGAGAGGACCGGAGAGATAAAGCCCCCTCCCCAGCAAGCCTGCGCTGCAGCTGATAAGAGCCCTCACGGGTTGTAATGGGAGCCCTGGCTGCCTGTTTCCTCACAAAGTCATGACTCAGGGATAATGTTCACATCCTCCGAACGGCGAGGGAGCTAAAAATACAGCCAGGAAAATGAGAATGAGCGAGCGAGCATGAATGAGAGCGTGAGTGAAAAATGCACTGGGGAAAAGAGAGAGGAAGCATGAATGAAAGAGCCTGGGAGAGAGAGAGTGAAAATAGCTGGACCCTTCCAAGTTTCCAAGCTGCAAACCTTTGCTTGCAATCAATGCTCTGGCAAAGGCGTGCTTGCAAGAATATAAACCCGTCCAGTGAATTTATCTTTGCAAGCAACCCTCCTAGCATCACCCCCCGAGAGTGGGAGGGCAGAACACCCTGCTCCGGAGGGGCTGCATCCCCTGGGGACACCGCGGGGGCTTCCTCCATGCCACCTATGCCTCAGCATCGTCCGTAAAGGAGGGCGTCCTGCCTACTTGGGCAGACCCAAATGCACAAGCAAGTTGTCCCATGGATGCACACATCGTATGTAGTCTCTCCTGGAAGGCGGGATGTGCCTCTGCCCTCGGCGTGGGTCCCTGCCAGGGCAGAGTGGGCTTGGGGAGCCCCACCGCTCCCCCAGACCCTGTTTCTCCATCATTTCCCAGTGGGTTTTTTTAATGAGTGCTGTTGCTGTGAGTTACTGCCTTCCCCCTCTCTGAGCTCCGGGCACCTGCATGCACACAAGAGCTCATTCTCCTGAAAAGACAAATTATTTTGCCCCCTGCCATAGCCCCCTTGTATCGCAAATGGTCCCTTGGAGCTGAAATATGTTTTACAGGTTTATCACAGCGCTGAGGTTTCACCCGCAGCCCTCTTGGCACTGGGTGCTGTACCAGTGCAGAGGAAAGGATGCTCCCTGTCCCCCATCCTCTACAGCTCCCCTCCCGCAAAGCCAGGGTGGATAAATGGGCCTTGGAGCAGGTCTTTAAGGTTAGGAGGCCCTCTCTGCCCCAGGTAGAAGGTGGATTCCAGAGCAGGATTATTAGAAGTGGCTCTGGGTGCTTGGGAAATGCCTGCAGCATCATTTTCTCTCTGGCTTTGGCAGGACTGAGGGGCACCTCCTGCGGAAAGCAAAGCCCCTTTCCTGCAGACTGCAGAAGTTCAATTACAGAGAGGTTTTTCTACCAAAATGCCATTTTCTGATGTCTCCCCTCCCTCGCCATCTCGGCCGGCAGCACCGAACACGCRGGGTCGGGCTGGCGAGCAGCTGGTCCTTGCCCGCAGCACCCAGAGAGGGCTGGCAGGGACCGGTCTCCCTGACACATCCCATCTCCCGGCACGTGCCGAAGCCTTGTTTCAATTATTTCCTCCTGGGGATCCAGCTGATCTGACACAGGCCCTCGCCTGCCACTTCCCCGCTCCTGGATTTTGTTCCGAGTTTCTTTTGTCTGAGGTTTCCTCCGAGGGGTTGGGCTGGGAGAGGGATGCTGAAGGGATGCTGCTGCGTGGGGCAGGGAGAAGTGAGTCTGCACAGCCCTTGGGGGAGCCCATGGGTCTGTAAGAGCCATCAGGCACACATCAACCATGTTTAATACATCCTTGGGAGCAGCTCTGGAGCATGCAGGTGTTGCAAGGGTGCTGGGATCAGGAGGATGCACGGGCCAAGCCACGGGATAAAAGATGGGGAAAGAGGTTCACGGCTGGATGGGGACACGTTACCATCCTGGTCCCGGTCCCTGGTGCTCATGGCAGGGGCTTTGTGGCAGAAGACCCTGATGCTAAGGACCAAAGGTGCTAAGAAACCCCTGCAAACAGGAGGGTCTCTACCACTGCCTAACTGGGATTTACCTAAAAAGAGCAAATCAAGCCCAACACATGCTAAAGCCATAAAAAACAGCAATTCTTGTACCCCCACCCTCCAGAGCTGCACGGGAATCAGGCTACGGAGGGGACACGCGTTCCTAAGCAACTTTTTGGGGGAAAGAAATAAAAAAGGATTGCTGACTCCTGAGTCATATAGGTCCTATAGGTGTTGCAGGGTTTCTGACAGCGGGAAGTCAGTCCCGGCCCTGCCGCCACGGCCGGCCGCTGTCTGGGTGCCTGGATGCCAGCGGGTCACGGAGGGACGAGAACAGCCGGCAAAGCCAGGCTAAATTCGACCCGTATCACAGATAGGAAGCAAGATTAGGTCCTTCTCCGTCATCGCTGCTGAGCCCAGCTCTCCTGACAAAGGCCCCAGGGGTGAGCCTGGTGCTAATCCAAGGAGCCAATTTTAGAGCCTGCTCTCCGCAGACAATCTCTGATTGTTTGGGCTGTTTTGAAGTTTTCCCAGCCACACCGTCATCACATCCTGTGACTTGGCAGGAAAGACTTTTGCGCAGGCACCTCTGCCAAGAAGCCCAAGAGGTGTGACAGCGTGGGCTGCACGTCCCCCCGCGTCCCCTCCCCGGGTGTCGGGGAAGGGGCTCGGTGACCTCAATTGGAGGTGGCGGGGAAAAGCAGGTGGCTCCAGGCAGCAGATTGCCTGAGATGTGACGGCTGTGCCAAGGGGACTGAACACAGAGGGGGCAGCTCAGGGCCACCCACCCTGGGTGTAGGGGACCCCTCCAGCTGCTGCAGGTGGGTGGAAGCGGCTGCAGCTGCGGGGCACCCTGAGGAGCTGGGACGGGGCCATGAGATGCTGAAAGGAGCAGGGATTTTTCTCCCGGGTTGGGGGAAAAGCCATTACAACTGCAGCACAACTCCTCCCCTTCTTTCTCCAGCTAAATAATGGCTTTTTCCTCCCGGTAAACTACCAGCCTTCCTGTGCACCCCCAGCACCATTGCACCCCCTTTTCAGCTCCCTTTTTGCCTGCAGCCCATCAGCCGCGCCGGGCACGATCCAGTTCTGCCTGTGGGTTTTCCCTTTTGGCTGTCAGCAGTTTTGCCAGCTCTCTCTCAAAATGGGAAGCGGCCAAAGCAAGCAGAGATACCTGAACCTGCCATCCACCCACTTCTTGTCTGGACTCAAGATGTTTCAAAGCTCTCCCCTTTCTATTTCTATCCTTATTGTCATCCTGCTTTGAGAGGAAGGTCTATTATTCCCCCCCTTCTTTTCTCTCTACAAAAATGGGACATTGTTTCTTCTTTCTTTGATTTAAAAGCCAAAAACAGTTATAGGAAACTGTTCAGCAGATGTTTTACAGTATGAACCTAGAAAAAAAATAAAAAAAAAAATAAAAGCTCTCCGATTTTGCTTGAGGATCTATATTTAGCCTAATGCTTCCTCCGATTCAGGGTTTGTGTTGGCATAGACAAGGCGTAGGTTTAAGGACTTTGATTGTAGTATTTATTTTATTTCTCCCATTTGCTGCATCCATTAAAATCTGGAGCTGACTGCATGAGCTAATGAAGCTCATTCAGGGAGGAGGTAAATTCAGCTTGCTCTGTGTTTCAGCAAGGTCCCTTTCAGCCCACAGATGCTGAGGGCGGGATTGAAAAAAAAATTTTCTCATCCTATTTGCATTAGGATAAGCAAGGCTGCATCCGTGCTTACAGCAGTGCCCTGTGCTTGTGCCCAGGGTGGCCAAAATAAAACGAAACTCCTGGCCGAGATTTATAAAGCCTCAGAGGGAGACTTATAGGCACTGAATGAACCGACGCTGTGAGCCTCGGTTCCTCGTGATGCGCTGAAAATGGCATTCGCTGATTGTTGGAAACAGCTTCAGTCAGGACAGCCAAAACTCATCCCATAAACCTTCCCCAGGCCAGACTCCTGCTGACTTCAAAAACCCAAGGACTCCGTACCAGCTGAGTGAGACCTTCCGGATAAGGACGAGGGTTAATGTCACCAGCCGTGTGTGTTCCTCCCTCAACCAGAAGCAACGGCAGAAACGTCATCTTTGCACCATGAGATTATGCTGCGGATGGGAAATAAAAAAGCCATCTGCTACCTGCAGGTCTGGGAAAGGCAGCTCTTGGGCAATGGTGGCATCTCACCCCCGTGAAATCCATCCCCCGTCTCTGTGTGTACCCCRGTCCCAAACACTTGCAGTGCCACTCGACAAGGTAGACCCAGGAGGGGTTTGCCGGTGGAAAATCAAGGCTTGGAGCTTGCCCAAGGGACTGAGAAGAAGCCAACACTGCGTTATTGCTGCCTGGCGAAGGTTGGGGCGTTCCCCATCTGGGAAAAGCATCTGGAGCGGGAGTGACAGCCTGGTGACGCTCTGCCACGGTGCTCTCCATCAGCCCTTCCTGCGAGCCGGGCTCTCCTTCTCTACYGCTCTCAGCGTGAGCCAAAATTTCTGTATCCTGCTGCAGGGTGGCCAGCTGGAGCTGACAGCTGTGCCCCGGGGATGCCGAGGGAAAACCTTAGGGAAAAGCTACCGGGATGCAGGTTCCCACAGGCTGGCACTCCGGATACATGTGSAGGTGGCTGCATTTGGGTACCCAGCGATGGGAGCAGGAGCAAGAGGCTCAGAGGTACCTTTGGGATACAGTTTCTTCTGGACTTTGTGCTGAAAACCCACGTGTTGGCAGCTGATGAAGGGTGGGGATACTGGGACTTTGTGCTGGGTCTCCTAAGGAGCGTCTGCAGTGGGACAAGACTGTGCAGAGACCCTGTAGGTAGTAAAAGACGGAGAATCATCAGCAGAAGAAACCAGGTGTTATTCAAGTGCACAGAAGATGCGTGTTAATGAAGATACAGCTTGTTTGCTACAGCTRGTCCAGCAACTAGCCTGGAGATCCTCTGCAAACCTCCTTATCATAATGGAGAGCCAAATCTAGGACCCAAAGTAAAGCCCGTACTTGCCTTACTATTGGAAGTTTTTAATCAGAAAAAGCCACGCTGTGGTCTTATTTCCAGGGCTGTAAACCCAAAGCATTGCCACTGAGATGGGAGGTGCACGTGGGCACCCAGGTATAAGGGCAGGGAGGAATTAATCAGTGCTGGGACATGGGCTGGCCTTAAATGTGATACTGGGCATCACTGGCAGTGATCCGTGCTGTGGTTTCGAAGTTGAAATCAAAGCTGTGTTTCCAGACATTAATGGCTTGTTTGTTGTCTAAGATGGTGGAAAACCAGATAAAAGCCATAGCCCAAATGACCTGTTTGATTTCCAATAGGTCATTGTTCGTGCAGTTTCTAAATAGCCTTCATTAGAAAGACAGAGCAATTAAAAAGGCAAACTCACCCAAATTCATGGGCTGAGCTCTGGGATGCTGGAAGGATAAAGGTCTAATTCATAGAAACATCTTTGGCTCCTTTATTTAGGATTTCTGTATATTATATATGCAGACAACCAGGAATGTCATTTTTTCCAGACTGCTTTTTGCATAAATTAGGATTGTTTGCTGTTCCTCAGCTAACCCCGCCATGACCCCCCCTCCCCTCCATCCCCCCTTGCTCTGCTTAAAACCCGTTGGCCCATGCTGGCTCCCGCAGACTTCTGCGAGTGCTGGGAAGGGGGAAGGCAGGCTGGGGCATCTTTTTTGGAGAGCTGTGGAGCTGCAAGAAGGATGGGCAGGTTAGTGAAGCACCTAGAGCAGGTCGTAGGATACTGGTGAGGGTCCCCCCTCTCCTGGGTAGGTGTGCCTGCCTCAACCATCCTCGGAGGATGGATGCCGGGACGTGGTCATGCCCTTGGGGTCATGTAGTGCTGCATAGGAGATGTGAAGCGCTCCTTAACTCAGTCTGGGTCTGGGTGGAAACCTGCTTGGCCCCAGGACCGCTGATAAATGAGACGCTGCTGCTTCCCCTCCCACCCACACACTTCCACTTTCACTTCACATGTGGGACCCAGCACTGCGATCCCCAGCCTGGCCATAAATAACCCCTCCATCCAGTCATGGTGACAGCGTGTATTAAGCCTGCCGGTACAAGCGTTATTTTTCCTCTTTCTTCCTCCTGGAGCTCTTGGCGTCCTTCACGGAGGGGAACATCACACCTCTCGGGGGATGGCACCTGTGTCCTGTTATCCCGCCTGAGCTCCCCCGATAATCGATGGAGGATACAAAAGAGAATCTGTCCAAACGTGCTCGGTGGAGCTCAGGAATTAAATATGAAAAGACACAGCTGTTCCGAAAGCCTAATCTTTGTCACAGACAAACTTTCCTTGACCTGGAACCATGTGGAAAATAAACAGAGAGGTAAAGGACATGTTAATAACTCATTTCCACAAAACCAAGCCTCACATTTCTGCTACCGTATTTTTTTTTCCCTCCTGCTCCCTCTCATAACAAAAAGTATTTTCTAAGATACATACATTTGTGCATTGGTTTAAACGTGCAATTAGAGCATYGTGCTGAAATATCTCCAGTCTACGTTCAGCCGCCGGGCACATCACACAACTTCCCTGCCCTACGGTTCCTCATACAGAAACACAGGATAGAAATGTTTTCTCTGCTGAGCACGTAATTCATTTCTGGCTGGACTGTGGTACCCAGGAGGGCACAGATTTCAGCTTGGACCTCCTGAGATTATTGTAAAAACCACTGAACCCTTGTTGTCCTCTGTTGTGTGTCTGTCAGCTGATGGAGAACAAAAAGGTCTGTTTGATATTGGAAAAAGGCCTCAAGAAAAGGAGAGTTTCCCAGGTTTATCAGCTAGCCATATAACCCAAATGCAATGAAATCTCTTAATTCTTACGTCATTTGAGTTTTTTCTCCTCCTCACCCCCAGCACAGTGGCATTTCTGACATTGAAAAGATGTGAGCCATGAAAGGAGAAGCCCAGCGACTTCAAAGGATGTGCTGTGTTGGGTCTGAGTCAAGTGATGAGTCATGAAACAGCGGTGATGGAAAGCTAACCGCTCCTTTCTCCAGGCCTGGGATCACGCATGGGGACCATGAGCTGATTTATGGAAGCAGCTGAGATGCTGTGCTCGGCAGTGCTGCTGAAGTGTCCTCTCTCGGGGGGAAAACAGACTTCCCGAGGTCTCCAGGACCACCTTGAGTGGAGCCAAATGGAAAACTTGGGCTTTCCCTTTGCAGCCTGTTCTCCAGGTGCTGCTTCAGCCCCACTGACCATCCTTAGGGGCAGAGCAGGAGCTTTTTCACCACTCAACCCTTCCCCAACATTTTTGGAGGCACTGCTTGCCAGGAGGGAGGTCTTCCAAGCCCAGGACACTGAAGCCACCGCACCCTGCTCTCCAAGCAAGGCCACCTACGCTACAGAAACCAGTATCTAAAGAGAGCAGGCRGCACGAGGGGACCCAGCTTTCAGATTTCGGCTGGTGTCCTCCGACAACAGCAACAGCAGTAATGATAATTACAGCTTCCCATTCGTTATCATCATAGTTTAACCATAATAAGCTGCTTATTATTGTCAGAATGGGTTTTATATGACATTGTCACTGCGGTGCTAATCGTATTTTTTTAAAAGAAGATGCAAAGGGAAGCAGTTAAATGATCTCAATTCATTTTCTGTATTTTTATGCTGGCTTGAGCAGCAGTTGACTCTTTAAAAATGTCAACATTTTTATCAAGGTTTTGAATTTCACTACAGCGAGATGTGGGGAATATTTTAACAGATAAAAGAAAATAAAAATATCTCTCTTTTTCTACCCCCATGCTAATAGTAAGTTAAGTAATAAAGAGCAAGTGATTAACTGGCTGCTGAATTCGTTTTGAAATCTGGCCAGATGTGTTCGAGCAGGAATTGTTAGTTGATAGCATTTTTGTAAATCTGATCGTTATTTATATGCTTGCCTGGGAAAAGAGCACTTCTGAAATCTGGCTTTATAGTCCTAGATTAAATGATTTTGGATGAGGATTTTAATTTACAGTTTTGAAGAGGGTATGTGTGATGAAATCCTATCTGGTTTTTTTCTGAGTGTATCAGCCTAATAAAAGATCCCCCTGCCAACCAACAGGCCTAATTTTTCTTGAAATGAGAGAACTGGTAAATGATGACTGGTTTTCCAGTTAACGCTTTCATAAATGATAATTGATTTACCTTTTTCTTACAGCTTTCAGGAGTTCCCGCGCATCCTTCCCCTGCATTGTTAAYGGTGTGAGCAGGGCAGGCACGTGCAGAAAGGAGATTACAATGATAATATTTACGTTGGCTTTTAGAAAAGTGATGATTTTTTGTGCTTACAAGGCAAAATTCACAAATTTGCATCTTAAGGGCTCAGATTGGCAATGTTATGGCTGGAACTTCCCTAGAGATGTTGCTTAACACCAGAGTTAAAGCTGAGTGGAAATTTCTCACTTCCTCTTCCAGAATGAAAATATGGATGGGACTTGGTGTTATTTTGGGTTTTATCTTATATATACAAATATATGTATTTATAGTCATATTTATAGACTAAAAATGAAAACTCAAAGTTGAAGGAAGGCTTTTTTCTGCACATTGTATCACACCCAAGCCAGTCTAACATCTTCAGACACCAACATTATTTAAAGCCCGTTTCTGCATGCTTCTCGTACCCCTTACAGAAGTGAGATAAACCACGTATGAGCAAGTTTATAGCAATTAACTCAATCCATATGAAGGAGATTTAACTGTAGCTGCTTCTAACCTAATATAGCTTCATGTAAGCCACGTGTGGACCAGTTTTAAGCATTCAGGATGCTCCCTTACACCCTGAACTGCTGCTCTTTTAGTGTCTCCATCACATCGTATTGGAAATGATGGATGTGAGCTCCTGCCTGATCCCAGGATGGAAAAACCCTATTCTCCTGCTTTTGAGGACAGATATTTCCCCTGGACTTGGACAGGGCATACAGCATCCTTGGGCTCCATACAAGGAGGCAATTAATCGGGTGTTTGTCCCTGGCCCGCTGGGCAGAAGGGATGAGCTCTGGTGGTGCCTCTGGTTTGCTTTCGAGGCCAGCCAGCGACGGAAAGCCTCTGCACCTGGAGACCAGATGTGCACAGCTCTTGGTGGACCACTGCTGAAGCATCTGGGGCACAGGCTGTGTGTCATTGCCTTGATTTTGAGGAGGGGCAGGAGGGAATGCTGCTTCAGCCTGGGCAAACCTGCCACAATATTTACAAGCACAGGCAGCTCCGTGATCTGGCTGTATCACCTTCTCCAAGGGCAAACAGTGGCTGGGAAGGTAACCCTCCAAAATCCCCTTTCTTTGCTCCCTTGTACTGGGGTCAGCACGTAACACCAGCTGAAAGCAGACTCGGGCGCTCAGGGTCATTTTATCAGTTCCTGCTCTGTTTTTCCAGTGTAATATGGAAATGATGATACTTACAGATCCATAAAGGGATGTGGAAGTTTATTACATGCAGCTTCTCACCTTTAGTGGCTTAGGATCCTCAAGCAGGACCACAAGCCTGCAGGATCTCTCCCTGGTACGTAATCTGGGGGCTGCAAGGGGGTGAATTGTGGTAGGCGACAGTCGGTGAAACTCAGAGCACTCTGGCTGTGATGAATTTTGCCCAGGTGATCCGTGTTCACTCCCCAGCTCCAGGATACAAATCGTGACCCTCTCCAGTCGTAGCCACCTCCAGTATGATGCCGCTCTTGTTTTCCATCCGTTCCTCTAGCTGCAAAATGGTCACAAGGATTTCTTAGGTTATCAGGAAAGGGGCTGTTTCTGCTGACACCTATGTCCAGCGCCTTCCAGAAGGAGCCTGTGTGCCCCTGTGCCCCTAAATTTAAGCAGTCTACCAGTGCACAACCCATGAAACATCCATGAGACATCTCAGATTCGGTAAAAGCATTAATAACTACTTCAGTTAAACATTAAGGAATCATTTTATTTTTTTATGAGTACAAAGAAAATCCAAACCATCTGAAATGGAAAGTACTTCTCGATGCACAATGGCTTTATGATAAATTCCATTAACTACCCGAAATATAAGCCAACTTTTTGTTGCGAGCTGAAGCAACTGGCTTAGGCGACTGATGTGACAGCAGTGACCCCGAAACCAGGCGACCACGTGCAAGCCGAGCAAGGTGATCTGCACGCAGCAGACATCGTGCTGCCTTGTAAGAAACAGCTGAAACCAGAAGCCTCTCCATTCTGCAGACACACAGTCGATTGGACAGCCATAATACAGAGGCTATTAATATATAGATTACTGTATCGGAAGAACCGTCTGCTACAGAGCAAAGCATCCAGCCCAGGGAAAGACATCTTGTTTGCAGCTGCCAGCGAGGTTATCCTGCAGCCTTGGGAAGAGTTGCCCAGATAAAAATTGATTGCTGGATGCATTCCACTCCTTTGGCGCTCAGACGTGACCGAGCCTTTGTACCAAAGCCCAGGAGGCTGGAAACCTTCCTGAGAAGATGGGAACCCTGTAAATAATTTCCTGCGTTAAAATAGCTACAAGAGCGATCCGTGCCTTACGGCTGCAAGTTCAACAGGTAATGTATATTCGGGCCACCTGTAGCTGTGTGTTTCTAAGTTAAGGCAATGGCTGAAGTGGAGATTCATTCTTAGGAGCTCGAGAAAATCCTCAAAGGATGTGTTAATAGTTTTAYGTGCATAAATTTGGGGTTTTTTTTGTTATTTGTCACTATGTGCATTTGAGCAATCTCCTGGGCTGGGGGGTGAAGAACAGGGGAGTCCTTTATGCCTGTGAACACTACAGTTTCGCACATTTGATTTCTCTGGGAAGCATTTGGCAGCAGCCAGATGCCACAGAAGCCCTGTGCAGGCAGAAATTATCCACGTGATAGCAAATACAGTTTCAGTCTGCACTTTGCAAATGTCCCCTTAGCTGGGAGTATCCAAAATACCCATTTTTGGACAGGGAAAGGGCGTCCCCGGGAGTTATTTCTCTCCCCAGACTGACCAGTGCTCTGGATTTCCAGTGACAGTACTTAGATGCACACGCTGCATTTTTTTAATTGTGAGGATGCTGCAAACTTCCCTGAAAACCAGCCACTTCTGCAAATATTCTGGCAAGCAGAATATTACAGCGTCAGTGCATTGAGGCAATAAGGGCTGAATCCCATGGCTGCGTCCTCCTTTTTACTGTTATATTACAGTTCACTGTTAGGATTTCTAGGGAAAATCAGAGCAGCTGTTCCCAGCCTCCCATTTTGCCCATAAACAAAATGTCCCAGAACATCACATATCTAACCCTTGGTGTTTGGTCTTTGCCCTGCTCCTGGGGCTGCTGGCAGGGGCTTAGCCGGAGCGGTTGCTCACGAAGGCGGCGTGACAGGGATCTGTGCTGGAGCTGGAGAGGATTTTCAGCCTGGAGCCCTCTCCTGGAGGAAAAGGCAGCTTTGCTGCCTGGAGAGTGAGAGCAGGAGAGGCAGGATGGACATGTCCTCCTGCATCCAGGATCTGGGGCTAGCGCTGGGGAGCTTCAGGGGTCCCTGGCCAGGCTGCAAGGGTCGGACAGGCTGGGCAGGGGGAGGCAGAGGCATTAGGAGAGGGCAGCCCCAGGTCCTGCTCTCCCAGAGCAGAGCAGGTAATTTACACCGAGGTTTCTGGAGTGAGCCCGCTGCAACCAGTGTTTCTGCCCCCCTCCCTTTTCCTGCCCAGCCAGGAAAACGCTTGCCTGCCCTTCTCATCCCGGCAGCCTTCTCCTCTCCGGAGACCCCCTGGCCTCCTTTAGCATCTGCGTTAAAAGCAGTCTTTGGGGTGATGCAGGTTGGGACCGTCCACCTCTATCAAAGGASGGGGCTGAAGCAGTGGCTCCCAGTGCTGCCCGAGCATCTCCTCTCTCTGGTGCCATATGTGAGGGGAGATTGCTTCAGCCTTTATGCTTTTAAAAGCAAGCAGCAGCTCCCATGGCTTTTTTTTTTTGGCATGCCTGGTACCAGAGGCACGTGATAAGGGGTTTTGGGGCATGCTACCAGGCTGTGTCCGCAGCAGCAGGGGTGCCTGATGGCTGGATCCTGCCCAGCCTTGGGGATAAGGCAGGCACCAGAAAGCTCAGCGCTCTGGAGCCAGCGATTCCCTGGGATATATACGGGAGCAGGAAAGCTGGAGGTGCCCGGGGACCTTTTAGGAGGAAACAGCAGTTTCTGCCATGAGAAGAGGCAGCAGCTGAGCTGAGGTTCGGGAATCAGGGCTGGATAAACCTCGCCCTGGTCGTGCTCTACGTGCCTTTTTTTTAGTCGCTGTGCAAGAATAAGCTCCACTTCACAGCGACTTTGGGGGGCCCAAGTAACACTTGCAAAGCACGCTGGAGCCCTCGGATCGCTTTACAGGACGCAGGAGCAGCGTGGACCCAAAGGCCACCACCGCAGCCCAGCACCCCGCACTGGGGGGGGAGCTGGCAGGAGTCTGCTCCCCATAACCACCTCCAAGCAACATTATTTTTTTATCCCACCAGCGTGACATATGCCAGAGGTGGCTTTTTCCTGGCTGGAGGTGGCCGCCGGAGCGTGAGCGGCGTGGAGCTCGCCTTTCCCACCGCCCTGGATGCGGGGCTGACCACTCCCCCTCCCTTTGAATAGGCGGCCCTGCTGCAAACACTATGGTATTTCCATCCTCTCCAGCTCCAGCGCAGAGGATAGCACCAGGTAGTTGGAAAGAGATCGGACACAAGTGTGGAAAGCCGTGGAGGACATAAGCTTTTCCCCTGGTCTTTCAGCTAAGTAGTAAGTGGTGGTGGGGAGAGAGTCGCTTTAAACTTTTTTGTGGGTTGTAGGTACCTGTGTTCATTTTCAGGACATCTAAGATTTGTTTTGCCGGTGATTTACTTTTACTCTCTCCATTTCCAGTTTCACCCAGTAACGGATTCATGTGTTTGCTAACAGTACTGCAGGATCTTATATAAATGTCTGAGCTGATGCTTCCCTTTAAAACTCCCTTTTTTTTTATATAGAGTATATAAATTTTATATGTATGTTTAGGAGAACATTATTATTTTCCTCGTCTAGGTAGAAGGCTGTGCCTTGGCATTATTCCAGTGGATTAAATTTGCAGTTCCTTTTATGTTTTGAGTTGCATTTTGGTTTGGATGGGGGGTTTGTTTGTTTTTGTTGCGAGGCAGGGGGAGAAGCAAAGTGCCCAGGGTTGGATGCTCACTCGACTCCCTCCAGCCCCGCGCACAGACAGATGGACAAGGAGCGGACCCCCTCAGACCGGGGCTGATTCCTGTCTTTGGAGGGATGCTTGTAAGGGGTTTGCTGCCGCACCTCTGCATGTTTTCAACAGCAATGCCATCCCCCAAAGGGCAGAAAGTGCCACAGGTGCCAGCATTTGCTTTTGGGAGGAATTGGAGCCCCGAGCGTGACAGCCGCAGGGATGTGCTGCCGTGCCGCTGCCATTCCTTGGGAAGGGCACAATCCTGTACCGCTCACCCAGCCAAAAAGAGCCAGTGGGAGTTATGAGTCCCTGAGGAGCACAGCCAAGGCCTTCCCCCTTCCCATCAGTCTCTAAATCATTGCTTTGCATGTGGTCACTCATTTGGTATTACAGTTACCATCAACTTCCCATCCTGTGCTGTCAACTGACACCTTTGGGGGCTGTGGGCTGGGTCCAGAGYGGTTTCCTGCTTACGGGCTATTCCTGTTGCCTCTAATTTGGCCGGTTTTTTAAGCTCACCCCTGTCTGTCGTGTAAACAATTTTCTGGCAAGCCAGATTTTTTGGGCTACCCAGACGTTTTCGCCTTGGGCAGCAGGGAATGGCACCACTTACCCAGTGGCTGGGATTTTTGTGGAAGTTCACCGTGCATTTTGTGCACCCAGCACTGGGACGTGTGCGTGTGTGTCCCTTGTCCTCAGCTTCACCGCTGAGCTTTTGGGTACCACGTGCCCCTCCAAGTCAGAAAACACCCCAGTGCTATTTTCCTCTTTATACATCTGGCAAGTTGAGGCACAGAGAAACGAAAGGTAACCTAACTTTCTAAAGCAGTTTGGATGAAGAGAGGTGCTTAGTGGGATCTTCAAAGCACCAGCAGATCTGGGCAGGCTGGTCCCAAGCGTCCTGCCATGGGTCAGACAGTGAGTATGGAGCAGATCACAGACTTACAGCTGGGTCTTCAATCCCTAACCAAGACCCCTTTGCCATGGGGCAGATTGGGCTCTCTCAGAGGGGGAACGCATGCTCCTTGCAGGGCCAGATCCTTCCCTGGTACAGGGGATCCCTCGCTGAACAGTGGGAAACTCATCCAGTTCTTTCCCCCTTTGCTTTGCCCCAGCTGAGGATCTGGCCCGTGACGTTGTGCTGTAAGTCTATTATTTCACAAAGGGAAATTTGTGAGTGAAATAACAGATGACCTAATTAACACCCCCACCCCCCCCACCCCTTCACATCTTCCTGCAATTGCAAGTAGCTGCTAGGATCCAAGAGAGAGCAGCATGATTTAATGGCAACAGCCTCTCTGGTTTAGTATCCCACCTAAACCCCTCTCCTTGCCATGACCTGCGCTGTCAGTTTGCTATAGATTTGGTGGTGCTGTTGACGGTGGCATTATTTTAGCTTAATTATAAACCAGTAGCTGAGTAATAGACGAACGAGCAGGGCAAAGGAGAAGTCTAAAGCAGAAAGCAGTTTACTACCAAGCACAGAGAACAAGGGCTCGTGGGTGCATGTGTATATGAGACCGGTCCAAACCTTAACTGTCCCAGCACTATCTCGTGACTGCTGTCATCCATCCCAGCTAGAGTTTGTCCAGCCAAATGGGAAGGCTCTTAAGGTACCATTATATCTTCTTCAGATCTGACAGCTACTGAGAAAAGAAAGAGCACAGCATTAAAGCAGAAAGTGATGTGCTGACAGGCAGCCCCCCCTGCCCCTGCTAGCCGCATCGTTCCCAGAAACAGCGTGGACAAGCTTCTTACGGCAATGCTAATCCGACTGCAATCACCCCCGTGTAGTTAAGATAGTGGCTCAGGGGCTCAGATACTCGGCCTCTCACCCTCACTTTCTCTGTATGACCTTAGCCAAGTCATTTAATCTCTTGGAATATCTACTGAGGGTGCAGAAGGGCAATTGCTATATTGCTCTATTTACCCTAGCATCATTATTTACTGCCCTGCCCGGCTTCCCTTCAGTAAATCAGGTATTATCTTTGAGAACGCTGCAAAGTTTTAAAATCATAACAAATGTGGGATCCTCTGATATGAAACGGAGACAGGAGGTGGCCAATCTGTTAAAAAGCATAGTTTGTAAATAGGCAGCAAGAGAAACATGCTCATTTCTATCGCTCGTATCCCTGCATTAGGGATGCTCCTTTTATTTTAAGCTGGTGCCAGGGTTTGATGAATTGAATGAGGTTTTTAACATGCCAACAGATCAACAAACACTCCTTCCCCTGAGAATTGAATTGGCAGGCGGCCTGGAAAGTGCCAGGATTTCAAGGGTTAAAGCCTTGCGGAAGAATGTCATTTCCACGAGTTATATTCCCCACCCCCTCAAAGATGATAAATTATTGCTTGATGCAAAAATAAAATGGCTATCACTAAGCAGCTTTGGGTCAGCAAGCTCCCAGTGCAGCAGCCCATGGAGGATCGTCGTGTTGAAGGTGCTGCTTTTCATTTTTAAAGTCTTCATTCACTTCAAGACTTCAGTCTTGAAGTTAGAAATATTTTGACGGGGTTGCTGATGCTGCCCCATCCTCCTGGCTTCCCATCTAACCCCATGGAAAGGGAACCTTGGTTTATTGGGATGGAGAAAAGCGCCCGAATACTGTTTTGCAGCTGTCCCAGTTGTGCCACCCTTCAGTGACACCTTTACTGGGTTGCCAGCCTGGGGCTGAGGGATATGGGATGGGCAGAAGCTGAAGTTTCCTACAACTTGGAAATTGGGGATCAATCTGAGCCAGAGGATTTTACAAGAGACTGGGGAGACCCATGCACAGAGCACTAAACTGGGAAACAGAGATGGGAGCTGCTGGTCTTGACTCTGCCACAGGAAAGTCACTGTGGTCTCACTCTGCTTCCCCTTCCCCATCCTTAAAACAATATAATACTTAGACATTATATAGGAATATTGTAAAGGGTCTTCATACATCCAATAGACAAAGTTCACCTTGTTTTAATATACATTTTTAACTCCTTCCTAACTTCTGCATGGGTGTGTGTGTTAATCATGAGGACAAACAGCTTTTCCCTTTTTAAACTAAGCTTGGCAATTCGTTTAAAAAAAAATCTCAGGTAAAAGAAGAGGGATGGATATTGAAATGAAATTAAAATTTTAATTTAGTTTAGAAATGACCCAAGAGTCTAATAGCTTTGGCTGGTACTTGATCAAGTCCCAAAATAAATGCTGTTTCTCCCACACATGTTTTCACAATAAGACAGGAATAATAAGAGCAAACAATAAGACTGAAGTCAAGCTGTTAAGTCATTAAGGATTTTACCAAATGGCTCTGATTCCCCTCTATTTATTAACAGCTCTCAGCAAGCTGTGGATCTTGATTATCTTGGTATAAATCTCCAGTGATTTCCTTAATATCGGCCAAGTTACCTGCCATGAAGAGCGCTATCATTGAATTTAGTTCAGCTGCAAGCTCCTGAGCAGTCATTAAAGCTATCTAATGGCGTCCAAGGACAGGAGAGGAACTACTTAGGCTCTTATTAGAGGAAGCTAACGAGAAGAAAAATATCGCCCAAACATCAGGGAAACTTGCTGACAGTGAGAGATGGATTGGGCTGTGAAGTAGTTTCCTATGGGAAGTGGTGGAAGTTCTGTTAAAATTAGCCTGGACAAAGCACTCCAGAGCTCCCTTTCTACTGTCATCTTACCTCCCGTTGCTGGCCTTGCATATCTGTTTTTCCAGAGCACAATTATTTTGTGCACAGAATCTGCTCACCTGCCTTTTTCTAGCAGGGCTTGTCTTCCAGGTCCTTTTCAGAGCCTAAAGCCTGTGTCTCTCTGTCATTTAACTGTTATCACCCACAAAATCTGCATCAGGCTGGGGGACTGATTTAACTTGCATTTAAGTTGGACTTGTCTTGAACAGACAGGGATGGGGGTGCAAATGGTTGCTGAGGTTTGCATTGTATTTCTGACCCCAACTTGTGCTTTTTAGTAGTACAGCTTGCAGGGGAAGAGAAACCCAAAAGCAAACTGTCCTTGCTATAAATCTATTGGAGCTGCTGTCTAGAGATGATAATTCCCCTTTGCCAGTCCAGGGCTTGGGAGGGAGTTGCTGGTGCTGCTTTACAGCGCTGGCAATCTTACTGATATTCTTTATTGCATGAAGCCTTGTCCTGGGTGTCAGGATGGGTTTAGTGCTTTTCCTGTGACCGAAGCTCATGCTGCTTCGAGCATCAACGTGTGGTACTTTGCTGGAAGGTTCAGCTGGCAACGGCATCCTGAGAAAGATGCAAACAACATTCAGCGAGGCATGAAAGCAGTTCTCGAGAACCGGTGCGACTTAGGTGTCTTGATCAAAGGAAAAAAAAAAAAACAAACCCCAACTGCCTATTGCACAAGCTGCAAAGCAGGAAAAAGAGCTGTTCATGGTGACTGATGTTTTAACTGCTGTTTTAACACTGTAACTCCTCACTCTCGGACACGTGTGTGTCATTGAAATAGGTGAATCAGCCTGGAGATTTCTCTGTCTCCATTTTGCAGTGTCTGTCTTGCTTTGGTACAGTTTGGCAGCCTTAGTCTTTACTCTAGAGCAAGAGGGAGATCAGTTCATGTTTATGTGAGACGGTTTACACTTGTTTAAGGTTAGGATCAGGGGCCAGGTGTGTGATGGACTGGGACTGAGCTCCTTGCCCTTCATTAGCTGAGTTGCAGAAATGGGCTCCATGCACCTTCTTTGTTTTACCCAGCTGCAGGCTGACCCAGCTGCAATGAGATTTAAGCAAACGTGTTTTAACGCCTAGTTAGAGCAGGCTGGTAGGGTGTGCACAGATGCTGAGATTAGTTAAGGCTTCTCAGCCACAGTAACTTGCAATATGTGTGGTTTTGGGTTGCTCTAAATGCAAAGAGAAACAGGCTCATTGTTCTTTCACCACATAGGTAGTTTTCAGTTTTGTGAATTAAAAAGAGAAGTTTAAAAAAAAAAATACTGGTGTTAGAGCAAAAGTTAGTAATAACAAGCAGGAAATGATGATAATAATTTAATACGCATGCACATGCAGGTGTTTCACATTTGGCCATTAGTCACAGAGCGCGGTGGGAGACGCTATCTGGAGTCCCTGTTTGCTGAAGTGGTGAGTGAGGCACAGCTGAAGCAGGCTTTGCCCTTTGCCTGGATGTTTGCTAACCGCTGGCTGGCCCCCAGCAGCAGCGAAACCCCCGGCCCCGTGAGCAGGGAAGAAGCAGAGGGGAGGCTGGGAGCAGGTCCCAGTGCCTCCGGGAGCTATTCRTGGGTGCAGTGCAGAAGCGGAGGCYGAAGGTAACGTGGTTGCGCTGGCTCTGTCTAGAGGACGACTCAGACAAGCGTTTGCATCTGCAGCGGTTACAGTTGGTAGCACAGGAGGTCTGCAGAAATCAAAAGGGAGGTATTTCAGAGGAGCCGGAGCTGCTGTGTCCTCAGAGAGGTTAGAGCAGCGGCAGCTCTTCCGTCTCTCAGGCTATGCCATGTATCAGCATGATGAAAATAGCCATTCCCCTTGGCTCCAAGTCACATCCTGCCCGAGTGAGCCCTTCTGAGCCCAGGCTACTCCCCCTTTACTTTTTCCTCCCAGCACCTTTAAGTCATATTCCCCAAAACACAGAAAGTGCATTGGCCCTGCATTTTCCACTGTGCATTTAAAGCAGACGGGGAGAAACATCTACATATTTGAAAACAGAGCCAGCTTGCAGCTCCTTCACCTCAGCTACCCAAACGGGCTAATCGATGATTAAAAATCACATCTAATGAACAGCAGTGGTAGAAGGACTTCCTCAAAGGAGTACATCCCATGCTAGGAATGACACGTGRAACTGCGACATGCTCCTGTGGGCTGAGGTGGATATTTAGGGCGCTGCAAATTACTCAGGAATGTAAGTCTCAGCGATGCAAGGGAGAGCTTTAGCAAGGGGGACGTAAGCTAATGCAGGAAAATAGATGATGTCTCTTGAAACAGCAAAGTTCTTTGTGAAACAGATTGTTTTTGATGAAACTTTTACAGGAAAGGTGTTGATCTCAACAAACTGGCCTTTTTTTTTTTTTTTTTTTTTGTCAAAAGAAAAAAATTGGCAACAATTTCCCACCGATTCTACAGCAAAGGAAATATGATCTCATCTTCCCCCAGACTAGCTCCATCAGCTTCCAGGTGATAATTCATTCACCATTGTCAGGCTCTCATCAGTTTACACTAATGGATCCGTGTGTTTGCATTGTTGATACAACACATCTAATCACAATATCTGCTATTAATAAAGATATTTTTTCCTCTTAACTTTTCCAGCTTAAAGTCATTAAGATGATAGTCTGGTCCTAGCTTTATATGGCTGTGAGAAAGCACAGGTTTAGCTGATGCTATCAATTTTTATGCTTTCTGCAGCAGGGCATCTAATGTCCATCTCCATTTCTGCAGGCACCTCTGAGATGATGAGTTACTATATGGACACAACCATTGGCAACACAGCCCCTTATCCTTTGGCTCGCCCTGGAGTGATGGTAAGAAAGGAGTTTGGGTTATTTTTCTATCCCTAGCAGTGGGTTTTCTCTTTGGTTGCTGTGACTTTGCCAACCCATTCACTGACACGGCTTGGTGTCGACTGCTAAATTGTTCCAAGGTTTCACGTAGTTCAGAGCAGCGTCCGAATGCTGAGTGTTTACCCAGAGCTTATCTGAACCTCTCGAGCTTGCAAACCTCAACTGGAAATAGGATCACTGCATCGGATTTCCTGTGCTTGTGTTTGGAGGAGGATTGTTAGGGTAACCATTGTCCCGGTGCCTCCGCTCCCCGTGCTGACCTTCACCTGCTGTGGATGAACGCGGTGGGATCAGCACAAAGCAGATCAGGCTTTGGAAAAGGTTCGGTTGGTTTGGCTGGAGTTTTTGGACGGCTTTGGTGCTCCCTCTCCYGAGCCAGCTCCTTTCTGTCTGTGCAGCTGATGGGTGCTTATGTTTAATATGTACTAGAGTGTGGTCCTGGGCATGCCCGTGCCGACTGCCAGCAGCTATGGGACAGGTTTGACCGTGCTTCGACCCTTATTTAGAGAAATCACATTAATAGATGTTTGCCCAAAGAAATGCTGTCCAGTGTTAAAGATCCTAGACAAGGTCAGATGAAAGCTGTAACTCTGAGCTGAGACACCAGGCTGCACAGAAGACTTGCTAGAAAGCGAAATTTTCACCAAATTAGGAAGAAAAGACCACTCTGACACATGAAATACTTCTAACACAGCTCGATATTTTTCCTTTAAATGGTTCCAAGCATGCATTTGGCTTTTAAATATTGATTGGAAATGAAGCAAAGCTATTTTCCTGCAGGGAATTAATAACAACAATAAAAAATGAAAACATCCTGAATTTATTTATATGCATGTATATGTTGTTATCCTCTTATACAGAGATACACACGTATATGTACCACATATATATTATATGGTATACATGTATATACATATATGTATATATGGTAAGTATGTATATAAGGTATATACATATATATACACACATATTTATAAATATATATGTATAAARTAGGTATGTATAAAATAAAAAGAAAATTATATCCTGGGATTATTTCCATATACCTATATATGCTTGTATATATAATACATATATTTTCTTTATGAAGTATAAATATAACTTTATACGCAATAAAAACAAACGTGTGATATATAATGACAGTTATAACCTAGGATTACATATGTGTGGGTATACACATGCCTATATCACACATATCATCAATACATGTATATACATATTTAATGTATTATGTGTAAGCATATAATAATACAGTATATTATGTAATATATATGTAATAATACATAAGTTTATATAAATATACACGTGTGTATCTAC
Organism: Phoebastria nigripes; assembly: GCA_035582835.1. NCBI lineage: Eukaryota > Metazoa > Chordata > Aves > Procellariiformes > Diomedeidae > Phoebastria > Phoebastria nigripes. The sequence continues at coordinate 708,048 of JAYKAV010000334.1, read as the reverse complement.
TTCATGTGTGCATACCACATATGTAGATACACAGGTACGTGTATACACACATATATGTCCATGGACACATAAATATAAATACAAATAACGCAAATATAAAGATAAACATAAACATAATAATCACAAGTAATATCAATATAAATAGGAATATGAACATAGATATGACGGCTTGCCCCAGCTCCCGCCAGCGTGGGGCTGGGCTCCCCCCTAGTGCCAGGGCTGCGACCTGGGCAGGGCCGCGGCCTCTCCACCCCCTCACAGGCCCCCCACATTTTTTGGGGGGRCTATGGGGCCTCCTGCCTCACGCTGCCAAAAAATAACGGTTCCAGCTGGCGGGGCTGAAGCGAGCCCCCTCTCATGGAGGGTGTCCTCCCCATGGCCAGCCCTGAGGAGAGCCCCCTCCCCGCCGCCATCTTGCTGAGCACAGCCTCACTGTGGGCCTTCATTTTTTTTCCTCACGTTTGTTTAAAAAAGGGCCTTTTTGGCCTCATCATGATGCCCCTCAGCCAGGTGAGTTTGGATGACACTGTTTCTTCTGAGCAAACCCTGCTGGCCCGGGGCTTYGTGCCTGATTTTGGGGGGGGAAAGGTGCACTGCCACCTTGCACAGGGCAGCCATTTCGGTGTCCCGCTTCCCTGACGCTTTTCCCTCTCCTGCTCCTAGAAGCAAGGTGCCGCCGGACCCTGTGAGGATCCCTGGGTGACCTGCGGCTTTCAGTCCACCTGCTGCCAGCCGAGGACGTGCTGCCCGCTCTGGGACGAGCCTGCCACGCAAGAAGTGCCCACCGGCCTGGAGCACTACAGCACAGGTAGGACACCATTTTGGGGGTGGGTTTGCAAACCGGGATGGCGCCTTTCTCTCCTGTGCCGTGGGGCTTGGCAGCGTGCTCAGGTGAAAAGACGAGCCTTGAAGCCCCGCTATGCTCTTGTTTGTTGTCCGGCATGTCCCCCTTGTCTCCCTCCTTCTATATTTGCTTTCTGGCCCAGTCCTGACTTTATTTATTGGGGTGTTTTGCCCTTAATGCAGCCATAGGGCACCTACCACAGCATCACCAGGTTGGTACCTGCCTTACTGGCCCTCAAGGGTCTCCCTCAGTGGAGATGGGGCCAGAAAGCAGATAAAAACCTTAATCCTGCTTTGTTTAACTATTCTCCTCCTGTCGGAGCGATGCTGAAGGGTGGGAGCTTCCTTCTTCCCCACCATGGCGTAGGTGCCAGGCTGGGAGAACCCCTCTCCTCTTTTGGGTGGTGATTTTGATGTCCTGCGTGCACCTCCCTTGCATTTAGGGACTGCAGCCCTGGTTACTGCTCCCTGGGGTCTTGACAGACATGGGGGTCTCTGGGAGGATACCGTAGGCAAGGTGGACCTGCCAACCTGCTGGTTGCATCTTCAGCATTTCTCATGGCGTTTGCAGGACTGATGTACTCACCAGTGGCTTTGGAAAGTGGCCTTCATGGAGGGTTACAAGGAGCCGGGGACTCCCAAGTTTTAATTCCACTGTGGTAGTAATTTTGGGTCTCTTGCTCTTGTAGCTCATCACCTTGCTCCTTGGGAGGGTGGTGGCATGGTCTTCAGGTAACCACAACTGGAGATGCGCGGTCACGCTGTGCTGTCAGGGCTGCATGGTTGCAATGTGCTGCACAGCTAAAGCAATTCACTGACTTGGACTAGATGATCATCTTCTCTAATGCATTCATAATTTGAAAGTCGTTACAAAATCATCGGTGACTAATTCTTGCCCTGCACATTGTTCAACCCATGAATCTTCAAGCTGAGCTTGCAGTTTGGGTTGCTTCTTGTATAACCAACTGGCAGCGCAGATGTCAGGCGGGCAGTTGGTCCTCGGGCCTGTGGGATGGGTGATGAGGCATCAGCAAAGAGCCCTGTTGTGCTGTGGCAGAGAAGAGGGCTCAGGTATGCCGTGGCACAGGCCAACCGCAGGAACTAAGTGAAAGAGCTCAAGTTGCACGAATGTGACCTTTGTGAAGGGCCAATATGAAGTTTATGTTTCACTTAAGTCCCACATAAGCCTATCACGAAGCACTTAAATCCCATGTAAGCTTTTGCATGGCATGTGCTGGTCTTCTGTGACTTGTTCCCGGCTCGTTAGTTATGCACATTGGCCCCTTGGGAGGGGAAAAGCCCTGATGTTTAGAGACTTTTTGCAGCTGAAGAGTTCAGCAGAACCAGTGACTGTTGCGGTCAGATGTGCAGTTTGAAATCTCTCCTTGGCAAATATTCAGGCATTTCACTTTTTTTTTCCTCCTTTGGTGAGCACTTGTGTGTGAGCAGGAGATGGACGCAGAGCACTGTGCCTGTGGCTGGAGCAAAACTCTGCTGCCTATTCCCAGCCGTTCTTATTTCAGCTATTTGCTCAACTCCTGTGGGTGACCTCTCTCAGCATGATGTCAACTCTGCTCTGATGAAATCTGCCCTTGCAGCATTTGGATTTACTCAAATATTTTGCAAATCTGTGCCTGGAAAGTTTTCTTTGTGTTTTTTTCCCTACCCTCTCCCCTTTTCTGTGAAAGTGCTCTCTCCAGGGACCAACATATCTGCAACCCAGATCTTCATTACCCCATGCTGGGTCTGTGAAATTTCTTGTTGCAGAGACTGGAGCCTGGTTCAAACCTCAGTGAAGCCAGTAAAAAAAAAAAAAAAAAGCTGTCGTTGTATTCAACAGGTTTCGATCAAACTTTCAGTACATTGGGACGGGTAGGACAGGCCTCTGATTCTCTTGCCATACCTAAGAATTACTTTTCAGTTCTTCCTGTTGCAGTGCAAGGTACTCTTTCTCTGATTTTTTTTTTTTTTATACTGCTGTTTCTTCAGTCTAGAACAGCTGCTAATTTTAAATGAGAGGAAACTCTCATTTGTATATACCGCTAGGAACGGTCTTTCATTTCTCCTTTGTGTTTTGGGTGTGCATTAAAACCATTCGTCATCTATTCTTCTGGTGTACTAGAGGCTATTTTGGTTTTCATGGTCTTGATGTTGGTGAAAGAAACAAGTCAACAAGGAAAATGCAAGTGTGAATATATCCTCTTGCAATAGAAACCCACAACATCTCTAAAAGTTTTAGAGCTGCTTGCGTTTAGAGAAGATACTTTGCCTTTGAAGCTTGGGTGAGTTTATTTACATTGTGCTTGGAGTCCGATTAGATTATTCAGTGATATGGATAAAGGAAAGCCTGATGTGGATTTAGCTTGTTGATAAAGACAAGAAGGGGTGGTGGTGTTTTTTGATTTGTTGTTTAAAAAGCAAAAATTTGGAAATGATATAGAGTCAGTTTTATTTGTTAGCTTGCTACCACAATCTGCGGTGCATATGTTGGGACTACTACTGCCCAGAGAATCAACCTAAACTGGGTCCACAGCAAGCAAAGGGCACATCCCAGAGGTGGTAGAAAAAAACTAGCAAGAAGAGAGCTGCTCCCTGCTTATGAAAAGTAGCTCTGCTCCTTGGACAGGTGGGAATAGGAGCATAGAGGCCATTGCACCTTAGCCGAGCCATCTGGCAGCCCAAAATTAAGAGTGCCATGTGTGTCTGCCCAAAGCGGCAGGGTTGCTGAAAGGATGCTGAAAGCCACACTTAGCGCCGTATGTTTAATTCCTAAGGTAATAGTATCCTAATGTTACCCTCTGGTAATGTTTTTTGGCTGAGACAAGGTTAGGCACGAAACTGGAGTGGAGGAAAAGATTTGATAGCAGTATTATCATTTCAGTACGGACATAGTCCTGACTGCGCTGCCTTTTTGAGCCAAGGCCACTTTGGCAACCCCTTCCACTCTGAATGGGTTTTCCTTAGTGATAGGGGAGATAAAACTGTTGTTAATGGCAAGCAAGGGATGAAACAACTCTGGCTGAAGAAGTTTCTACGACTGTTGTGCTGAATTAGCATGCTTGGACTGAAGGTGCTCCCAGCCTTTTGGACACTACGGGAGCATTTGGGGGAGTGATCTTGCTTTCACTGAGCCAAATGGGATTGGCTTTGGGATTTTGCAAGGCAAGAAATGAAATGAAAACCTTTTCTAGAGGAGAAATTAGAGCTGCAGGTCTGACTCTGCTTCCCAGGCTAATGAAAGCAATCCTGCTGATTTCAGTCAGGCTTCTTGCACCGAGACACTGTCACAAATAAAAGGCATCACCTTAGGCTCATCCCCAACATGCAGCGTGGTTCAGGCTGGTGCTGTGGGAGGGCATGGTGCAGAGACCAGCCTTACCCAGTCTGGCTGATGCTGTCTGGCCACATTAGCTTGGTGCCACCTCTCAGCCCAGAATATTTTGGGTTTATTAGCTTTGGGAGTGGCATGTCCCTAATGCAGCAAACCTGCATCCGACCCCCTGGTGCTTCATGGTCATCGGGTCCATCGCAGTGTTGTGCTGGGTTTGGCAGGGAGGCAAAGCCCTTGTAGCTGGAGCAATGCATTGCAGCGCGCTGCATTGCCCCACACCCATGCAGACAAAATAGGGACGCCCTCCCTTTGCCCCCACCCTGCTAACTCTGGCTGTGATCTTCCTTCAAGCCCAGCTCTCAGCTCAGCCTGGACTGCAGGCCGGAGTCCCATGGGGACCGCCTGCATCCGTGGCGAACTCTCCCTGCTTTTCCCCGCGTTGCCCCCTCCTTCGCCGTGAGACCTGCTCTTTCCCTGGTGGAGATCCCCGGAGGAAAGCTCTTTCTGTGAGTGGTTTCTGGGCCGTCTTCCAGGCCCACGCTCGGAGGAAAGGGGCTTGGGGAGGAGGGGGGGGGAGGGAAGGTGAAAGCTGACCAGGCTCAGCCCAATGGCTTCTCCAGCTGCAGCGCATTTTCCGAGCGAAGCTTTTAAAAAAAAAAAAAATCTGCATTTTTTTTCATGTCCTTTTATCCTATTTTTAACTGCGGCCTCCTTCCTTTTCTCAGCCTCCTCCAACACTTCCCCCCTCCCCTGCGCTGCTGCCGCCTCCCCCGCATGCTCTCCGCAGAGATGAATGGGCGTCTTTTCACAGGGCACGCACATCTGCTTGCGGCTGCAAGACCTAGCAGGACTTCTCAGGCAGTTCTCCTGGACTGGCCAGTCTGTCCTCTCCCTCCTTAATAAACGAGGAGTGGGCAAGGGAGGACGTGGAGGAAGGTGAAAGGAAACAGAACAGGGGGAGGAAAAAAGGGGTGAGCCACCACGGGGAAGGATGAGCAAAAGCCAAGGCCATGGATGCTAATTCATTTTAAGGCTCAACAAAAGCCGTGCACAAAATACTGCCTCTGCCCAACCTGCTGCTGGTCGTTCCCCCAGATCCGTGGCCCTCCCTGGCCGTTCGCTCCAGCCCGGGGGATGAATGAGCCCTTTCTGCTGGTCTCTGTTGTCATCCTCTGGCCGGCGAGGCGGCACAGCCTCTTGCAAGCCGTGGGGTCTGGCACTGTTTATAGCCTGGTTGGAATGGGTTTTTCTTTGACCCTTTTTCTTCCTGGCAGTCTTTGGGTGTTTCATTGGCTCCAGTTAAAGGCATGTCACACCTACTATACTTGGGCGCTCTGGGTTTGTTGAAGGACACGCATAATTTTCTCCATTAAGAGCACTTACTCCAATCTGTCGGTGGAGAGAAAAGATCCCTTGTGAATGAATTGCAGAGCCGTGGGCTGCCTGTGGTGTTTTAGACTCTCCTGGCCCTTTTGCAACGGCCCTGTGAAGGACGCTGAGCAGTTAGTGGTTTGCTCTTCAGTGAGAGCTGGACTCAGTGTCTGATTTGTGTGGATCCTTGTTGTTTCACAGGTGAGGAAAAGACGTGCAGGCGACCCTATGATACCTAGTGACGCTCCCTCTTCATCCCCCGCTGTAACCTGCTGCAAGTCAGCACTTGGAGAGGTTTATTTGCACTGAAGCAATAGAATGACAAAAATCCAGGCTTTCGCTTTTCCATTTGTTTCCTGCCTGACTCTGGAAAAATCCCTGTCTTGCCTCTCAAAGACAAAACCCAAGGGAGCTCCCTACGTGTTGGGTCATCACCAGAGAATGAGCGCTGAGCTCTTTTCCCACTTGAGCTGCAGACTGGTGTCAGCTGGGGATCAGCTGCCGCGCAGGGAGGAATCGTGCTCCGAACAGGGCGTTGGTCCCCTGGATGAGGCTGGGTGAAAGCTGGAAGGTTGTTGTTTGGTTTCTGGGTGATGCCTGCAGATTTGCTGAGGGCCTCCAGTGTAACAGGGGGATGGGAGCTCTGCAAGAAGCAAAACTCAAGTTAGCGTGCTGCACCAGGACCATTGCAAAAATGAGCAGCAGCACTGGCAGCTTTGGTATGCCATGGAGAAGGAATAACTTGATGTAGAGTCAAGGAGGAAAGGGACTAAGCAACAGGCTATCCTGGGCTTCTGTGGTGCCTTGAGGATGACTGCAGAAGATGTCTCATTTTGGGTTGGTCTTGGAGTAGGATTGATCCCTCTATAGGGATGGAGTGTAGTAGATGTACCTGTTTTTTTTTCTGGAGGAGGCGACTATCCTGAGCCACCACACGCTTGCTTCACACAAAGAAGAGCTGCTTTTTTTTTGCGCTTTCCCAAACTCCTGTGCCTACAGAACCATGCTGGGACACACGAGCGCTTGCCTCTGGGGATAGTGGGCAGCAGAGCATCCTCTCTAGAGGGTTTGGGTTGCACGTGGCCAGCCCTTCTTGTAGCAGCACCTAGGTGGGCTTTGCTGCACTGGCATGGAGCAGGGAGGGCAACATAAGTGAGGACAGCTACTATTTTCTCTCCGGATGGACAGGACTGGCTGGGTGATGCCAGGAGAGCAGCGTGCGTATGTGCAGGGCAGGCAGAGGGGGATGTGGGGAGCGCGGGGGGCTGGGACCCTGAAAACAGCCTGTTTCTTTCAGCTCCTGGCAGCATGAAGCACCTCTCTCTCCCACCAGATGTTCACTGTGTTTATAGCTGCTGAAGCAAGAGACTGAACTCTCTCATTAATACATTTCTCTCTCCCTTTCTCTCTCTCTCACATTGAAGCCAGAAGTCTCAGCTCAGAGGTTGCAGCTGGAAAGGAGCTGGGGGTGAGGGGTGGGAGAGAGAAGGGAGGTGTATGCAAGCCTCCCATCCCATTCAACTCCCCCTCTCCACTTTCCTCCCCCCGAATCCTCCCAAAATACACATGCCCCGAAAAAAGAAAAACACTAGCAGATTTTTTATTTCAGAAAGTAAACACTTAGGCCATGGGGGTCTGGAGGTTATGGGAAAAGAGGAAACCATTGGGCTAATCAGGCCGGGACACACTTCCCCTGCTGAAATAAACCAGAAATCATTGCATTACAGGGCGCCGCCGCGGTTAACCCTGGTGCTGCCAACACAGCTGAGCGCTGGGGAGCTGCGGAGAGCCCGTAGCCTGCCCACGCGTTTTCCCCCAATCCCTGGTTTTTAGCCAGGGTGAAGCGCCGATGCGGAAGGGGAGCCAGCACTCTGCAGCAGCCCTTTGGCATGCCGGCCCTTTGGGAACGAGCCGTTGAGAATTTTTTAGTAGGAAATGAAACCTTTTTTTCTATGGTTTATGAGCCATCCTATAGAATTTCATAGTTATTCTTGCCTGAGAACTCTGCCTGACGGTTGCAAACCTCTACAGAGAGGAAATCTTTCTCTGCTTGAATCAGCGAGATTTGGGGGTAATTTCTGCAGAGCTTTGAACGGTTTTCAGAAAGCTCTTTTTTTCATCCTTGCTAGATTTGCATTAGGTGTATAAACGATTAGATTACTGATTATTTGGTTGCAAACCCTTCGGGGAGGAATCCTTCCTGCTGTCTTTTACTCCTGTGTTTGTAGAGCACCCAGTATATGGGATCTGGCTGTAAGATGGGGGACCCTTGATGCTCCTGCGGGACAAAGAATAACTCTAGACCAGGTGTAAGTGAGCTAATGGGCCCTTTGTACCAACTTTACAAAGAGATCTCAATTTACCCTCTCTAAGCCTGGCCTTGGACTTCCCCTGGCTCCTTTCACAGTCTGAGTTGCATACTATAAATGGATGCTTGCTACAGGTCTCACACATTTTGAGACCGCTGCAGCTATCTGTGTTTCAGAAAGGCTGGATCTCTAAGCACGAATGTTTATCACTGTAAATGAATATTAGAGATTGTCCATTACTGTGAGCCTGGGTCTGTTTCGTCAGAGCTCCTTGCCATGATTGCCGACTCCCTTTACATCCTGCCAGGCTGAGATTTTCAGAGAAAATCCGGATGGGTTTTGCACCCAGCATCATGTTGCATCCAGGCTGCTTTCAAAACCCCAGATCTTAGCATGATGCCCATGCTGACACAGTCTGTGACAGAGTTCATGGCGCGGCATCCTAAGCCGGTGCTCTCCCGCATGCCTTCCCTCTGCTAGCAATTACTGAGTGGGAACACRGCTGAAAGGAAAAGCCAGCATGGAGCACTTTTTAGCCAAGGGAAAGTGATCTTTCCATTGATACCGCCAAAGAAGGTTTTACCTCATCTGTTACAGTGTAAGCACTAGCGGTGAAAGGTGCCGTCACCGGTTCCTTGAGCCATCAGCCCAGCTCTTGCAACATTCCCACCAGAAGGCAGATAGTGCATGATAGGGGAGCTGCAGACCTGCCTCGTCCCACCCCGCTATCTCAAGAATGCATTTGAACAGTAGCTGTTACTGCAGCCTCTGGAGGTCGAGGCTTCAGATGGAAATCAAGCTCTACGGAGACAGTCCCACAGGGCAAATTTCAGAATTTTTGGAGTTGGTGTTCAGCTCAGATAAGCCCTTGAGAGCTCAGATACTTTATCTGAACCTTATCTGAGCTATTTGCATCACTTCAGTCTGAGAAACCAGACTGTCTGACATTTGGGGAGGGGGGCAAGTTGTATTAGGATGGTCTGTCTTTTTTTTTATTGTTATTTCTAACATGCAGACACCTCCAGGAGGATTGGACTGTCCTGTGCCCCATGCAGCTCAAGGAGCTTATATGCAGGCTGGATAGATGAAGAGCAGGAAGGAGAAATACCATGCTTAGAGCCAGACAAGAGTAAGGACAGGATTAGGACCAATATTCCCTGAAAACCCTGTAAGGGATTGCATCTCTCTGCTCTCTTTCTAAAATTGAATAGCAATAAGCTTGAGCTGCCCCTGTTGTTAATTGTGGATGGAAATGATTCCTCCTTTTCCGAGCAGACCCAGGTCTGAGCTTTCTCTAATGCTGTGTGCTTTCTGCGCCTTGTTTACTGGACCCTGTTTTGTGCACGTGAAGTTTCTCACCTTGTCTGGAGCTCCTGGGAGGAGATATGGGGTCTGTGCTCTTTTGATGCTCTCTTAGCATCTCTCCTCTTCATTCCTGCTTTGCAGCAATCAACTGTTTGACTGAAAGCACCCTGCACCGCCTGGTCTGTATAACGCAACATCCTCTTCTCAGACCGCAGGGTGGTTTCATTCACCTGAGCTCTAGGTCCTGGTGACTCTCCCCCAGCATCCGTGGTCTTTTTATGGAGGAAGGGTTCTCAGGGATAAGAACAGCAGATTTAGGAGATCTGGCTGAGATTATGGGGTCTTACAGCTGGGATTTGGAAGACCTTGGCTACATCACTTAACAGAAAGTCTTTAGGCATCTAAACCCCACTGACTTCCATTGGAGTGAGATGCCTAAATCATTCAAAAGGCTGCCTGTGAGCAACTGCGTAGCAGTTTCTCATGTTGGAGATGCAGATGATTAATTCATTGCACATTTTATTGAGATGCTTAATTCATTGAGGTCAGCTGAGTGGCTGGAAGTCCTTGGAGATCGGTGTGGTACAAGTGCTTGATAATGTAAAAAAAAAATTGACGTCTTAAGCGACACTGAGCTGCTAGCGTGGCTGAGCCCTTGAAGCTGCTGAACAYGTGCTGAAGTTTACACAGCCCACCGGATGGACCTTCCCCTGTGGGGTTTTGTATCAATAGGCTTTGAAAAAGTTGCAGCGGGTCAATTGTTGGCTGTTTCACAATAGATGAAATACAGTTTCTCTCCCTGCAGCTGGTTCCCGGGAAGAGAGGCTGCCTCTCTGGCAGCAGGCAGGGCTAATGAGGTTGTGTGTGTATGTCAGGAAGATGGTTTTTCTGCAGAAGAGCCATGGGAGAGTTGCAGCGGGTGGCTTGCCGGCCTCCAAATGACTCGAGTGAGGTGTGGGAAAAGCATGGGATGAAGGGTGGAATTTGCATGCGGGCTTATTTTCGGCGTTAGGCTTATGAAAGGAGATTCTTAGCCAGCGTGAGCAGCGCAGGTCCATCCTTTGGGAGCTGCCTTCAGAGACCTCTGATCCCCTCTTAGAGCCAGGGTTCCTCTTTCGGTGTTTTTTTCTTCCCCCGTAACACTGCAAGGGCAGGTTAGGATTCAAGGCTAGTATCTAGCCTTTAAACCCCTGAAGCTGGCTGCAGCCCTCGGTGAGCCTGCGGGAAAACAGGATTGGCTTCAACCTGCTCAGTGGGAACGCTGCCATTGATTTTAGCGATGGAGGGGGAGGGCGCACACACCAAAAAGCAATGTAATAAAGTTCATGACAGGACTTCCCTTCCTGGAAAGGGAAACAAGGCCGCTGAGATGGCATAGGCTGCGTGAGCAGGGGCACACGGGGCGACAAAAACACTTGCAGATATTCGTGCTTCCTGTAGCACAAATGGGATGGAGCAAAAGAAACTGCTCCACCAAAGCGGAGATTTGATTTCTAAGAGCTGGCCCAAACTACTTCTCCCTAACTCATCAGCAACTATTTTTCGGGAGTCAGAAATGCCTTTCTACCCTGGTTTGCGTGATTCACTCTCCACATCCTAAGTTCAAGGGGGGGCAGAGGGCACTCGTTTTGTCCAGACTGATGTCAGCATTGAGGTAGAATAGGAAAAAAGGAGGAGATGCCCCAAGGGAGCCTGTTCATGGAAAAATTCTAATTTGGTCAGTTCCAGGCATCTCACAGAAGAGCCTGCACTTGGGAGATTTCAACCCAGTTTTGCAGGCTCAAGAGGCATGAATAATTATGGAAGGTAGTGATGGAAGTAAAGCTGGCATCTCAGTCCTGCCCTGGACCAGCTTTTCGCCACACTGCAACCTTGGGGTATCTGCATCTCCTGTGAAACATCTCCAGAGATGATCAGACCTTCTCTTCCCTTGCTTTGCATCTAGTTACTGCCTAACCCCAGGAGACCAGATGCTTCCTTTGTCTGGCAGCTTTGGTTGTGTTTCTATCCAGGCAAACAGCTACTACATGAAAGTAGTAGCAGTTCCCCTTGCTTTACAGTAATCAAAATGACAGGATAACAAGGCAACCCGGTAGCCTGCTTTGCCTTCCACTTGTGCTGAGTTCCAGGCTGGGTGTCAGCTCAGTCCCCTATCTAGATGAAATACGGCTTTTTGACTTTTCTTCTTGTTGCTGCCAAACATGACGGATTGTTCTGCGGAAATCATCAATATTTTGTCAAAATGAAATCCAAACATTTCCAGCCAAAACTCAGCATTTTCTGGTGCTGGCTGTGTTGATGCAAAAACAAATCTCCGTGGGAAATGCCAACATGGAAAGAAAATGGAGAAATAGGTTGGACTATTCTGCAGAATACTTCTCCTGGCTCTCTGATTCAGATGTGCGTCTGAGGGGCTGCAAGGCAGAGGGTGGTTGAACCCAAGAGCTTAATCTGGATCACTCCTATGTTTATTTAGACCAGATTGGTGTAAACAGACATGCTCTGTTGACATGCACAAGGAGGCCGGTCTGTGCAGTTTGTGCCACAAAGTATGTGTGCACAGTAAGTACCAATACTCGCTCCCTGCTTTCCAATATCAGAATGTGATGCTTCATCTGAGCTACAGCTTCAAGCTAAGGGAACTGATTTTTAAGGTTTCATCCATCTGCTCTTGCCTCATTCATGTCACCCTGTCTTCCTTCCCCCCACATTTGCACCTAGTAAGGCTGTCGGTCTGCCTCTGTGTTTAGCGTAGCAGATACTTCCATAACCATTCGTCTTCCAAAATCCCTCCCTGGGGGCCTYGCAGTGCTGTAGTCAGCAGCTACAGTGGCACCGACCGTGGTAGGAGGACTTTCCGCTCCACACCCACCTGAAACGAAATGGTTTTATCGGGGCTCTCCCACGCTTGCCAAGTGCATCTCGACGCTCCCCTCCCCGTTGCTGCCGCTCCTCACTTCATTAGCACTGGAGATGTTTATAAATGGAAGAGATAATATTTTTCGTTTCCAGTTTGGGTTTCCAGGGCAGCCACTTTCTAAAGCACTTAGGAAGTTTAGAGAAGACAAGGTTATATAAACGATTTTTCCCCCCCTGGGCTCTTATTAATCAAGTGGCTTGTGGAGCCATTCCCATAGCTTTGGGATCAAGGGCACTAGCTGGGTGAGGGGAGGCAGGCGGTTAATACAAGACATCTTTTTCTTGACTCTTGCCCTTTTTTTTGTAGGTTAGCAATGAATGAAGCAGTCAGACCTGGCTGTTGGGGTTTGAAAGCAGCCAGAGGGCTGGGTAGTGTGCTCCTAGGTTATGTTCAAACTGTGTTTTGGGCTTGACTCTTGTACCAACCCCTTGTAGGCCTTCAAGCGAGTCATGTAGCATCTTTTAATAATGATTTACCTGGCCCTGTTGATATGTCCCTGTAAAATTTGATTATTTGATGTAAAACGTTTGCATTGCCTGAGCGTAGGGTTCGTATGATTTTGTTAGCAATGGGCAATGAGTTGATCCTTGTGCTTGTACAATAAAAGCCTATGGACATGCATACACACACACAAATTAATATATTTCCTGGCAAGCCCTGATGCATTTCTAAAGCTTCCCAGCATTTTCCCACCCAGGCTCCAACAGCAGCTGCTGCCCAGGATGGCTGTGAGCAGCAGGGGTGGCTTGGGGGTTTGGAAAACAGGAGCAAGCTTTCATTCCCATTAGAACAAAACCAAGCTCTGCCTCCTCCTTCTTCCCGCTGTCTTCCCACCATGAGAGCTGAGGAATGGGGTCTTTCTGTTTTCCTTGGGTGGATGGAGCTCCGTCTGTAGCGGCAGGTCCAGCTGTTTCAAGCCTGGAGCTGAAGGTCCACAGGAAATCAGCTCATTAGTCTGTTGACCCACCTTCCCAGTTTTCCAGCCATGCTCTCTCAGTGTAAAAATAATGATTTAAATAGCCAAGGGTGGAAAATAATGATTTAAAGGGGGTAAAGGGGATATTTGCAACTATTGCTGACTGTAGACTTGGCAGAAGGAAACTGTATTTCTTCCGGGTCTTGGGAGCGTGTGAGAAAAGGTGTTGAACATCTGGAGCGATTTAGCAGTTTCGTGCTGTTGGGTGAGGCTGCGCACTCATGGTGGTGCAAACGTAGCTCACCCCGAAGAACTGGGATGGGTTGATGGAGAGAAAAGCCACTCGTGGCGTTTRGCTTGAGCAGGTGCGGGTTGGGCGTTGCAGAAGAGCTGTGTTGACCTCCTCCAGGGACAGATGATGGGTTGTGGTGGCCCCTGGCCTCCCTGAAGCATTGCTCAGGACATTGCAGACAGCCCCTGTGATGTTTGGTGTACTGTCTGAATGAATTTTCTTGACTTGCCAGAACTAATTTTCAGATTGGAAAGAAACTTCAAGCGTCAGAGGTACATTTTGTTTCATTCCACTCATGATGCTAAAACACGAATCGGGCTTCCCAGCTAGAAAGGCAGATTCATTTCAGCTCATCCGCACCCGAGACCTACCCCTCCCACAGAAACCTCCTCGAAGAGGTGAAGTAACTGGGTAAAAAGAGGGTTTGTTAACAGATTACTTTTAATTGACTTTTTTTTTTTTTCATTTTTAAATTTCTTCCCATTTTAAAAGTGCCAAAATAGAAAGTTTTAGCTGAGGCTGAATGACACACGATTTTCCTTGTTTATTTTCTTTTCGCTGTTTTAGCCCAATGAGAAGTGTGTGAAAAAAAACCCAAACTGGTTTGCATCAACCCAGAACATATTTAGAAAAAATATTTATGTCTGCTTTTTTCCTCCAACTACCAGCAAAGCCCCCCCCCAAAATAAATAAATCAGCTGTTTTCACAACTTTTGCTGCAGGCGGTGGGGAAGCGGATAGGGAAGCAAACCAGTTTGTGTGCTGAACCCCCTTGTATCTCAAGATCTCCGTTCAACAGCTTTTCAAAGATAATTAAAAAACCTGAAATAGCTGCTGCTGATGATGATAGCTATAGATGGGTGACCATACTTCCACTGGAGTCGCAGGCCCCTGCTGACCAGCTGTCTCTTCCCCATTTACACCAGCAAGGATTTAGGACCAAGGCAACCTAATCAGGAGACCCTCATGGGGAGAGAGGCGTGTTATTTAATTAGCTTTACAATGGACTGACTGGGAGGCACGTGGTGGCTCTAATGGAAGGAGATAGATGTCCTTTTAGCTGGGCTAATTGTTAGGAAATAGCAGAGTCTTTGTTCAGCCCCAGCATGTGGCCTGTGATCTCTCAGAGCCCAGGGGCTGCCCGCTTATAATTTTAGACAGATCTATTCAAGCCTGCTCTGTAGCGCGGGGCAGAACAAGACGGGTATTGTTGCAGAGCCAGGATCGCCGTCCAAGAAAACCACCCCGAAAAACCCAAACACGTGTAGAGCGGAATATTTCTGTGTCGTTTATTCACTATCAGGCCGGGTTGCCAAGCAGAGACAATTGCAAGCGAGGAGGTTTCCTGCGCTGGGCGAGGGTTTTTCCTCAGAAACACATACGTGGGTGAATCCTTCATCCCAGGAGCGGTGCAGTGGGCTGAAGGGGTGTCTCCGCCAGCAGAGCCTGTCTGGGGAGGGCAGCTCTAGGGCTTTAATTGCTAGTGTGGGTCTCATCCTGTCATTCCCTTGCTGTGGGCATGGTGTACGTGGGGTTATTGTGCCCATCGCCGAATTATCTCCATAGACTGGCTGTATGCACCTGTCATCTCATGATCGTGGTGGGACAGTGGTTTGGGCTGGAGGGATCTTGGCCATTGTGGATGCAGCATCTGTGCCTCCCAGGGTCCTGCGTGACAAGGAACGGGAATCCCAGTTCTCTTTTCTGAGCTTTCCCCTCAAATCTCTCTTAGGCGTCACGGTCCCCAGCCCCTGAGCTTTTCCTTTGGGACTGCTGAACTGATGCTCCCAGCCCCTTGTGAAGCGAGAARGTGTCATTTCATTAAAAAAGGGGGATGGAGGCACAAAGGTTTGTAAGAGGTCATGTGGAAATATTGACCAGGAATTAAACTTCCATCTCTTGAACCCCTCTGTCCTGGCCACAGTGTTAACCTGGGGGTCATTGCAGTCAAGTGTTTTATTTCCCCATGCTGACCACTTCCAACTGKCTGTGTGCAAGCATGTTTTTCTGGTGGCTGCCATTTCTTAGGCTGTGAATTTKTATACTAGAGGTTGGTGCTGGACTGACCTTCCTTGGGAGGTGCTTGTGTGGCTCCTGGCACCTTCATGAAAGTGAAATGTGACTGTTACTTGGTATTTCTTGAAGCAGTGGGTCTTTTTTTGTTGGTGGTGGCTTTTTTGAAAGATTGAAAGAGTAGATAAGTGTTAGTGAATACAGTCTAGCTGTCCAGGAGATCTGCTTTATTAGCAATGATCCCATTGCCTCTCCTTCGTAATCCCTCACCTGTGTCCCAGGGAAGGGGATCTCAAGAACCATCAGAAATCGGTTCAGTAACCTCTGTCGCCTCGCCAGAGATCGGTGAATGCCAAGGGTGAAGTTGCAAGCAGAGATGTGTTGCTTAAGTCTGAGCTGGCTGCATTTGTTTCTGCTATGAAAGAGGCTGCCCAAGAGATCTGACCAAAGATGAGAGGTCCTATAGGTGAAGTTTGATGTGTATCGTCTGTGCRTGCTCAGAGTAATTGCGAATATCAAGAGTTAAATGGCAAAAATCCTCAGGTTATGTTTACCAAGAACTCAGTGCTGTTACTTGAGGAAGAGAGGGAAAATGTACCGAGAGCAAACAGTGCTGCAGAACAGCTTACGAGGATTTTCCATCCAGCCAGTTCTTCCAGCAGGGTAACAAGTGAGTGACAGCACCCCCTGCCAACAAAATTCAAGGCAGAATTACATTGCTTGAGCCCAGATTAGCTAATCAGGTTATGAATCAGCATGGGACCTCTGGGAAACCAATAGCAGGAGGCACTTGAAGATGCTCAAGCAGCTTGCGAGACTGTTGATTGAGGTACCTACGGCGTGTCGACCCGAGCTGTCGCTCCCTTGCAGCCATGTGGGGATGTGTGTGTGCTGGAGTCCTGACTCCTAGCTGGCCACAAAGATGCTTTTGTGAGCCATCTCCGCTGGGAAGTTAATGAGAGCAGGAGTCGGGGAGGCTCGGAGGCGGCTTCCTCTGCTCGCGCCTGGAGGGCAATCAGAGGATGGTATTGTGGCAGCGCTGTCTCGGGGCTGAGCTGGGGCCTGAAGTCTGGATCTCTGCAGCGTGAACAGAAACTTGCTTTTAATGCAGACAGCGCGGAGGATGGGGACTTTCTGTGACTCCAGCCCTATGGCGTGGAGCAGCAAGGGGACCCCAGAGGCCACAGTCATCTGGGTCACGGAGGAGCCAACGCTTTCGTGATGGTCATCACCTCCTGGCCACAAATGCTAGATCTGAGAGCAGCCTGCCTTCCCTACAGACAGCCCCGGGGGCACACGCAGTACGTGCTGACTAATGAGCTCTATTTCCATGCCCGCTGCTTAGCCAAAAAGGGGAGGCTGTAGTCACCAGGACTACTAATCCAGCCTCCTTTTACCAGCRTAAAACAACTCACTCAAATACTTCCCAGCTACGGCGCTTGAAAGAATTTCTCATATCATTTTAAATTCCAGGAAAGGTATCTCCCTGGGGAACGGTCATGGCAGCTGCTTGCTCTTTCCTCTCATTGCAGAGGGCCACTTCCACACCCAGAGCCACCTCCCTGCTCTTTCCTTTCTTGGAGTGGTGGCTGCTGCTCTTTCCAACAATGTCCCCCTTACGATAAATCCTTTCATGTCTCTGTTTCTGCCTGGAATTGCACGACACTTTTTTTTTTTCCCCTTCCCCTTTGCTCCTGATTTTTGTCTCATGCCCTCTGGATATTGTTTACTTGACAAAACATCAAACTGAAGCCCTGACCGCTTGCGGTCATTAAAAATCCCATGGCAGTTTTGGGGAAGGCTCCAATTTGGCTAATTACGTTCTGCCATAAATATCCCCCTGCAGTTTTAATTGGATATGGTGTTCTTCATTTCCTGTCCATAACAGCTGGGTGGTGTTGCTCCGTGTTATTACGTAGCCGTTGTATTTCACCCCAGAGGTGGCCGCGTTTTGGCAGCAGCGGTGCTAGGAAAAGCTCTTTCTCCAGACTACCGGTAACACCTAATCCTGAGCCTGCTGAAATGAGAGTGGGTAAATCCGAAGGGGAGGAGAAGCCTTCCCAGCTCCATAACATCTGGAGGAGAGCCAGCAGCTGCCCGTTTGCAAAAGGGCTGTGACAGGAGCAAATTTGGCCCTGCTGAAGGGAAAGAGCCGGCCCCAGCTAGGAGAGAGGTCATGGAAGAGCAGTCCTGCCCACACTGCGTGTTCGGAAATCACGGCAAAGGCTCTGGTCTCGTAATACCTTTCCTTGACGCTAAATGAATAATAATTATTATTCTTTTAAACCAAGGTTAGTCAGCGTCCCTGGGAACAATGTGGCATTACTGCCCGTCCTTTCTTTGTTCCAAACTGTCGAAAAACAGTCAGGCTGCATTGTGGAGGGAGGGCAGATGGTTATCTCCGATCAACGGCAAAATCTTTTGGCTATATTAATGGCAGGAGSGCTGTTCTTCACAACTCAGCATTCTCCCTCAACAGGAGAGAGCCTGAATAGATATTAACGTTGAATAACGACAGAATGGAAAAGGAGGGTGAGACTTGGATGTGGAAGAGGAAAGATTTTTCTAAAGCCTGTAAGCAGCAAATAGGAACCAGTTGCTGAGGCGAAGTCATGTTTGGCAGGTCTTGGACTCCAAATGGTCACATCCCAGCTGAAGAAACTAATCAATGGATTCCTTCCATGCCTTCTGCGAACACTGAGCCATTGAGCGGCTCAGCTGGAGTTCAGAGCCAGGGCTTTCATGTTGCAGGCTCTGAAGTGAACACAAATTAAGGCGGCCGCTAGGACGGAGTCGAGTTCGAAGGAGAACTCCCAGCTGCCCTGGGAGGAAATCCCTGTCCGCAGCCTCTCCGTTCCTTTCTTCCACGTTGGGGGTTTTTGTCCTGGTGCTACTTTTGGAAGCATTTCTAGTTTCCCTGCACATAGGGGCTGCTATACATTGCACAAGCAAAATGAAACAGAAGTTTGGGGGAGCATGGAGGGGGGGTGAGGCAGGGGAGTGGAGAAGCTCAAAGCTTCGCCTCAGCCATGCTGCACCAAGCTGTGGCTTAGTGTCATCGGCTTTGCGGTATCAGGGCTGAGCCAGGATGCCAAGAGTGTGTGTATCTTTCCTAATAAAAAACA
Source organism: Phoebastria nigripes (assembly GCA_035582835.1). NCBI lineage: Eukaryota > Metazoa > Chordata > Aves > Procellariiformes > Diomedeidae > Phoebastria > Phoebastria nigripes. The sequence goes on along the minus strand of JAYKAV010000334.1, from coordinate 689,623 downwards.
CACAAGCTGTGAGAAAGATCTTTATTAGAGCCTTTGTACTGGTCCAGAAGAGAAGGAGCCCCATTACAGGTGCACTGGAGTTCAGCCAGTCCTTAAGACCGTAATGCTTGCAGGAGAGGCCAAGCCAAATGCATCGGCCCACAGCAGCAAGGCTAAAGCACAGACACCGCAGGGGCAGCCGCTGCCTCCTCTGGTGCCGCTTTTTAATCCCACCGGCAGCTCCGTCTGGGACCATCTCTGCTCAAGTGCATTCTCCTACGTGCCGTCAACAGCCTGTCCCCATCAGCACCCGCTCAGGCAAGCCCCGGCAACCTTGCACCTCCTCTTCTGTTTCAGTCTGGGGATTGTGGTTTGCTGCAGGAGGCTGCGCTCGCTCTGAGAGGGTGGATTATCGAGCGCAGCCGAATCGGGGGGAACGCTCGGGTCATTTCAATACGGTTGGGACCGCAGGTGCTTTCTGATGGCTTCATTGCCGCAGCCGAGAGCTCGCAGCCAGCTGCGTAAACCGGTCCCCCCTGCGCCAGCGCGCACACATGCACGCACTCTCCCACACTCGCCCCGCCGCAGGATCGCAGCCTGCCTGCGCGCACGCTCGCCCGGGAGTTTGCAGCGCGCTGAGCGAAGTGTAGGAAGGGAAAGATTGTCAGGCTGCGATAACTGCATCAGGTTTCTCTTCCCAAGCCTGCTCTGGAAGGGATCATACAGAAAGGCAGCTGTTTCTCCTGAATCCCCTTTTGATTTTCAACTGGAAATGTTCTGCTAAATCTCCTCTCTATAGTTTCTTCCTTCAATCATTGCTGTCCATCCTGTATGGGGAAGAAGGGAAAGAAACCCAAAACAAAGGGCAGGTGCAAGCCCATTATCCTGTATGGGGAGAGGCAATAGGGACCAAGTTTTATCCTTACAGCCATCCTCTTTTCAATTTCAGATTTCCAGCTTCATTCCCTGTGGTAGGTTTCAAACCAAGGACCCACCACCTGAGRTTTCAAACCTTGTGTTCTGCCTGAGCACAGCTCAGGTTCTCCAAAGCACACGGGAATCAGTGGAGGGAGGCTATATATTGGTCACACAGCGAATCACTGGTCCTACTGCGCTGCTGCAGGACTAGGTTGCCCATAACTGAGCTTGCAAGTAAGTTGGAAATACGATTGCCTGTAAAACTGGAAATGCGAGCGCTTGTCAATGAGTGAGGCGCCTGAAAGATGAACTTTTGGCTGGAGCTAACTGCCTGCCCCGCTTTGCTAGGTCTCAAACTTCCTGCTGGCTGCATCTTGAGCTATCTGCCTGGGTAAAACCGGCTGCTCATGTGAGCCAGAATCAGGCTCTTGATTTCTGGCCCCGGCACCTCGCAGCTTCTTTTAGTTACATGAACTTTTCTTCTATAAATACACTTTAGGTGACTGAGAAAGGCACCGCTGAAGAAGCTAGAAATAATCCTGAGCTGTAAGGTTTGCATCTGCAGCTCATCTTTCAGTGTGTTTGAAGGTTTCAGTGGTGTTTGCAAGCAGGACCCTGGTTCATCCTATGGGTTAGCAGGCAGCCTAGAAGCCCGGAGGCTGACTCATGTGGCTGCTCTCTCCCCCCCCGTTACAGCCGGGATGTTCATTTGAGCCCATCTTTGATCAGAGCAGCCCAGTCTCTGCCAGCATGTTGGAGACTGTTAAGACTTTCVGAGTGAGAGAACCACAAGACCTGGTTGCTAATGACTTTTTTTTTTTTTTTTTAACACACGTACCGGTAAATTGACATCTGTGAGTCATAATCTCCCTTCTGCTCTGCCGTTTGTGGTCTGAAGTTTGTGCTATCTAAATATAATAAAACATATTTCATGTGAAAACCAATATTCTTCTGTTAAATTCATGCCATGCTGGCATGATACTCATCTTGCATCTTTAAGATGCTTTTTATCCAGTCAGTTCCCAAACCTTTTCGGCCTCCCACCTGTACGAAGCACGCCCTTGAACAACCACCCCTGGGCATCACCCATCGCCACACGACTGAGCATGTCTGTGCATGCACACTCTGCCCTGACTGTACCCGCACATTCGGATGCGCTTGCGGGTGGGAGAGGATCAGGATGCTCTGAGCGGGCAGCAATGCCGGTGGTGCGAGCGTGAAGGGGTGATGTGAGCGTGAAGGGCTGATGCGAGCGTGGAGGGGTGATGCGAGCGTGAAAGGCGGCGGTTCATGTCGAGACAGGCAGGGTGAAGGCAACTGGCCTGGTTTCAAGAAACATCGGTTTTCGGCAGGCCGCCGCGGCACCAGCTCAGGGCTGCGTGCAGCCAGCGGCATTTTCCCGTGCTAAAACTGCAACTCCCTTTTTCCCTTCGTATTTTGGGGCTGGGATGCAAGACCAGGTTGTGGCGGAGGCGCAGCAGCACCCAACTTTGTGCTCTATGCGCTGAGACCCCCCTCTATCACCCCCTACCCCCCATCACCCCGCATCCCCCATCACCCCGCATCCTCCATCCCCCCGGACTTCTCGCCTCCCCGGGCCGCGCCGCTCCCCCGGACTCCGGGGCAGCGCCGGCTCCGCTCCCCGCGGCGCCGGGTGCCGGGGCCGCCTCCGGGGCGGGGGCAGGCGGGTCCCTCCCCGCCGCTGTCACCGCTCGGGGCCGGCCCAGCGCCCTCCCCTCGGCGGCTCAGCCCGGGCCGGGGCGGCGGCGGCGGCGGGGGACGGGCGAGGCGGAGCGGCAGCAAGGGAGCGCGGAAGGGGCGGCGGAGGAGCGGAGCGGAGCAGGAGAGAGGAGCGAGGGAGCGCGGAAGGAAGGAGAGGAGGAGGAAGAGGAGAAGGAGGAGGAGGAGGAGGAGGGAGGGAAGGAGGCAGGCGCCCGGCCGCCGCTGCCCCGGGCGTCCCGCTCCGCGCACGGCGGGGCTCAGCCGCCGCCGCCCCCCGGTCCCGGCGCGACGCCCCCGCGGCGCTGCCCCAGCCATGAAGGCGGCGGTGGACCTGACCATCATCAAGACGGAGAAGGTGGACATCGAGCTCTTCCCGTCCCCCGGTAAGCGCCCTGCCCTCCCCTCCCCGTTGTCCCCCCCCTCCCCCGCCTCGCTGGGGAGCCCTGTGGATCCCTTCTCTCCCTTTTTGGCAGCGAGGGCGGTGGTGGGGAAATATCTGCCCGGTGAGAGTTGGGTTGGGTTTTTTTTTTTTTTTGGGGGGGGGGTGTCTTTGGGAAGGGAAAATGAAACGCACCCCCCCAAGTTGCAGCTGAGCGGCGCCGCCCGGGCTCTGCCGCCCGGCCCTGTGCTCCCCCGGCTCTGCCCCGCAGCACCGCTGGGGGAAGGCGAACTTGCTTTCCGAGCAGTTTTAAGACTTTCCACCCCTCCACACCCCCCCTTCTCTTAAAAAACAACCCACCGCCCCTCCAGCCTCCTTTTCTCATGCTTCTGGCATCCTTGCGGGGATGTAGGCAAGCACCTCCGGCTGGGAGGCAGGAGAGATCCACTCGGATGGTTTKTTTTTTTTTTTACGAGCTCCCCAGGGCACCCCTGCCCTTTCCCGAGTGGGTGAGCCACGCCGGGGCTGGCAGCCCTGCACAAGCTCCTTATCTGGGATGTATGTTCCCCCCATCCCTCGCTGAAAATGTCTTGTGTGGTCCAAGCACTCCTGGTATTTGGGAAACAGAACTCCGGCGGTACCTCCTCTAGATTTACCACGTTTAAACCAGGAAAGCCCGCTGCTTTGATTTTTTTTCTTCCCCCTCTCTGGAGCTGGAGAAATGGGTGGAGGAAGGGTGCAGGAGCTATCAGGGAAGATAGCAACGTGTTACGGAATCGAGGCGTGTGAGGGTTTTTTTTGTTGTACCGATAAGTTCAGCTGCTGCTGGCTGTGGTTAACGCTAATAGTTGAGCCTTTACCATAATAAGGGCTGTTGTTCACATACTGATGTCGTCTGCCTGCCTGCTGACCCCAGACGCTCAACTGATTTCTGCCTTGCTCAGTCGAGGTAGAGGATGGGGCTTGGTGGGCCTGCAGGGAAAAAAAACTTCTTTCTGGGTACAAGGGAGGGTGAAGTGAGTCCTGTTGCTTCATCTCTCCCTGCTGTAATTCCCACTGCGCTGAAGTGGAGGTTTGCTGGATTTTGCGCAGCACCAGTGCACTGAAGAAAGTCAAATTAAAGATAGAGTTGTGCGTTTCTTTGCCACTTAGCAAGTTTCTAGGAAACCCAGAAAGGGGGCTCAACTGCTGCCAGGCAATATGATTTCAGGCTGCATGTGGGAAATAAAATGACAGCTGACTGCTGGAGTGCAAGGGGGGCCGAAGCGGCGCAGGGGTTGGTGCTCAGACTTAAAATAGATGCTTGTGTAGGATCAGCTTGTCTGCAGAGAGCTCCAGTAAGTCAGCACAAGCCTGGGGGATCTGCCACTGATGGGCTACATGGTGTCCGATGCGGGGAGAGTGTCTTTCGTGTGATCCACCTTCCCGCTCTACCTGCGCGTAGAGAGGACCCCGGCTGGTTATAGCTATTTTGGCACTCGGTGCCTCTGACAGCAAGGCTGAGCCTGGCTTTCAGGTGTGGGCTCTGAAGGCCCAGGCTTCAAAATACAATGGGGACGCTGAGGATGATTTTCCAAAGCACCTATGCAGGTTAAATGAGGGGCTCTGGTGGAGTTGAGGACCTGTTTGTGCCTATTTCCTAAAGCTTTGGTTAAAAGAACATTTACCGGAGACTCATTCCTGTGCTTCAGGTTGTGATRACAGTCTGTTTGCTTGCAGGGGAAGAAAATGGGATAGGAAGAAACACCTGGTCCATTGGGGCAGGGCTGGGAGGATGTGGCGTTTATTTTKCAGTTCAGACCAAAGTATCTGTATAAATTTACACATCTGCTGGTATGGGTGAGAGCATGTTACAGAGGCGTCTGTGTTGTTTAGGTGTTTGAGCATTGGATCAACATAATTGCCTTGTGCCTAAAGTGAGGACATGGTGTTTTGCGCTGCCTTAAGTTCATTTTCTTCTCTCTGTGAAAGCTCTTTTGCAGCTTATGTCAGCAAGCAATTTTTAGAGTTGACCCAAAGTTTAAACTTTGGCAGGAAGAGTGCTGAAAAACAAAAACCAAAAAGGTAAAAAAGRGCTGAGTCCCTATCGACTTCAGCTGCAGTCGCTTCTGTTTTGGTGGCTGCGCTAACACTGTGAGCCAAAAAGGTCAATGTTGTCAATTAGCTGGCTTAACCTCATTTCCCCTCTAACTTTTTAGAGAATGCTGAAGCTTTCTTGGTTGGTCGGACTGATGTTGAGAGGAGGAATATAGATGCTGCTAGCTTATGTTTCTGGGATCCAGCGATGCCCTGTGTAGGGAACATAACTTTTCTCTACTCCTGTCTGTTTTGGACTGTGTCTGAGGACTTAACAGCTCCCTGATGGCCCGTTCAGCCCTTGGTCTCGTTGCTGAATCTGCCACCAAATGAGCATCGGCCTCGCTGAGAAGCAGTCTGGCCCCTCATTCCTTTACATGCCAGCAAACAGCAAAGCAGATTTCCTTCACGGTATCCGTAGGGTTAACCTTATGCAGGGAGAGTCGTTACAGGCATAGGTTTTCAATTGTGCAAGATGTTTAATGTGCCAGGTGCTTGATGCCCCGTAAAACTGCAGAGATACATTGGCCGCACAGTATCGTCCCCCTCTCACTCCCCTGAAATAAAACCCCGCTCCAACCCACACGTGCAGGCAGCCTCTGCATGTAAAAGTTAGATGGGATTTGTAGTGTGTCCAAAGGGTTTAAAAATAACCTGAAAGGGATGTGAAGTTGTACAAAACTTCCAAAGCCAAATTCCCCCCTGCTGTTGCCAGCAAGAACGTGTGAGTGAGATGAGTAGGTCAGGGGCCAAAAAACCACTGACGTGGGCTTCTCCTTTCATATACAAGTTGTATGTGCGTGGGTTTTCATTATAAGGATCTGATTGAGTAACATCACTTTTGTTTGCAGGTATGTGACTGATCCACCAATGGGTTGGTGGGACTTAGTTTACTGGCTTTTTTTCAGACAGTAAAAACCCAAACCATGCGAAAATCAACCCTAACAGGAACTTAACCTTGCGACTGGTAAACGCTGCCCTCCGCAAATCAATTTGTTTCCTCCAGTTCTGCAAAGCTCTGTTTGCTCTCTGTGGTCAGAGTTAAAAGCAGCTCCGCAACCCTTGCTGGAAGCTGGCAGCGTGTAATTGGGACTCCCAAGTACTGAGAGATAACGACATTTCTTGCTAATGAAGCTGCTGACTTGCTGCCCCCGAGGCATCCCACAAGGTACCGTAGAAGGGCTATAATGGCAGGTGGTGATGCTGGGCATCACAGGTGAGGCAGAGATGCTGGGCTCCCCGTCCTGCATCCACTCCCCCTCTTGCTTCCTTTCTCTGGAGGTGTGTTACGGGCGCGGTGGTGGATTTGTTCCTGCCTGGCATGAAAAGAGGAATGGGTCTGTGCACATGCAGTGTAGAAATCCTGACTGCCGGGAGACAGAAGGACCCCGTGTGTTTCGGCACTTCCCATGTGTACCCTAAGGACAGCTGGGAGACAGGCGCATTGTTTCCATTGGCCTGTGCGTGGGTGGCATCCCAGGGGTGTATTTTTATCTGGCAAGAGCCTTTCCCTCTGTTTAGGGTTTGGGACAACGTTGGGTTGGGACTGAAGCAAGATTTCTCCTGCTGTGGTTGCTGCAGGGTACAGGGAAGCGGACAGCTTCTATGCAGTGTATATTTGGATGTAGGACCTGCCTGAATCACGCTGCTTTCCCTTCCCATAGCCAGGTCAATCTTTTCTTTTTGTCCTTGGATTTCACTTTCAATGCAGGCAAATAAGGGACTTTGCATTTAAAGCAAGTCTTCTGGCAAATGCATACCCTCCTCCACAGTGCCTTGCTGCAGGGAAATGGCAAAGTGCTTTACGACTCTGACTGTGTCTTCATAACGGTCTTAGGATGGAATCCTTCATCCTTCCCTCTATCTTGTCTAGGGAAGGCAAGTTTCCAACCATAACTTTGCTCCCAGGTCTTTATATATGTGCACAGAAGAGGGTCACAGCTGGTCCCCCTGTTCAAGGGGAGTCAATTTGCTGAGCTGGTTGGGGATAAGAGTAGTGCACAGGGACTTGGAACATCTTCTCTTCCAAAACGGAAGGTTTGATCCTGCGTTATTCTTGCACAGCACTCAGACTCCAGGCTGGTTCCTACAGCTGTGTCAGCCGCTGGGTGACTCAGTTTCCCTGCTGCTGTTAAAACATCGGTCTTGTTGGTGGCTTGCATGGTCACGTTTTTGCATGTGGGATGAAACACAGCAGCAGAACACCTGCCTTTCCCTCTCTGCTTCGAGATGTCCTCTGTCCCTTCCTCTGCATCAGTTGTACTGGAAGAGCATTTACCTGTCCTCACCGGGACGGGCTGCGCGCACACAAAATGCCAGAGTGTTTACCTGGAAGCCCAGCAAAGCCTGGGGAAAGGAAACAAGCACTGAAAGGTGAAGTGATTCCAGGGATGCAGAGAATTGCATCCGGCATCTTTCTGAATGCGTTTGCTTCTGCATTAACAGCAAAGGTGAGAGCTCAGCTTTGGCTGTGGATTGCTCTGTGTGGGCATGAATCATCAGCCAACAAGGGTGAGACTCTAATATAAATTGAGGGCTTTGGGCTCCTCTGGCATTTTCGATGCTGATTGCCTGTGGAGGAGGTGAGAATTTAAACTGAAAAAGAGCAATTATCTTTCTATGCACTTACAAAATGCCCATTACTGTGGTATCCAGCTAGGATGGGGGAATGATAGTTTCCCAGGAGGGAGGGGACTGTCTGCATCTGGCTGCCACCAGCTCCAACTTTTTTAGTGTCAACTTCTGTCTACTTAAGGGACAAAGCTGTGAAAAGAGGTAGAAAGAGGGCAACTCCATATACCTTTCGTTCAGGGATACACTGACTAAAGCGCATCCCTGACTACAGCATTTTTAACCTGGGTACAGGGAGTGAGATTTCCAGGAGAAAGGAGCAAAGCCCCATTCCTTCCACTTTTTCATCATAAACTCCCCAAAGCATGTAACAACTGTGTAATTACAGTGTAGTTACATGAAGAGGCGGCTAATTTGCCATGTAATTATGGCGTGCCCTGCTTTGATAGGCCTTATAAAATGAAGGGATAACACAGTCTCATGCTGGAATGCTGCGCTCGAGCTCTCCAAAGCAAGCTGACGAGCATGTCGTATGCCATCCCGCTCTCCCAAATCCATAGCAGATTGTTGGCAGGCAGGCAGCAAGTAGCTGGGAGCGTGTGCGCTCTCCGGCAGGACTGTGGCACGCTGAGTTTTACCAGGGGAACCAGCTTTTGAGTGAAAAAGCAGTGACTGCATCCTCCTGGATAGATCCCTGCTGTGTGGCTGAGATGGGGGGGACAGTGGGAACCAGGTTTAGGGAAACAGCGGCACGAAGGTCATCCTGTGGTTAGACTTTGGGATTACAGTTTGATGCTGGAGGCAAAATGGAAGGTGGCTTGGTGTTCTTCACCAGTTGCTGTTTCAGTGAGAGCAGATACATCTCAGGCATTTGGGGAAGAGGTAGGTGTGAGTAAGAGCGGACTTTTGTCTGAATATGGTTTAGGGATGTAAACTTGCAGATGTGTCATCCAGAATGGCTGTTTTCAGTTGTGGTACCAGTATCAGATGGGATTTTGGGGAAGAAAGGGTCTTTTCCTTTTTGCACTGTCAGCTGCTCCTTGCATGGGCACAAGGTGAGCAAATTACATGACTTAGGAGAGCAAGTGTCATTGCTGTCCCTGGAATGGATCCAAAGGATGGAGCTGCTGGCATCTTCCAGGCTTATAAATTTTGCTAGGGGGAAGACCTGTGCTTGGTAGGATGGTGCCAGGGGACTAACTGAAGTGAAGAAGGAGGGGATGATCCGCCTTACTTGAGCATTAAAATGCCCCTGAAGCCAGGGACTGACTCTTCATTGCACTGTGAGTTTGGGGATCCCCATGGAAACTGGGGTCTTCCTTATGGATGCAGAATTGTGCCTCCGTAGGTCAAGACTTGACTCCCCAGATTTGCTTCACGGCTGTGAGTTACGGGCTGGTTTGCAGCTTGTCCAAATCGGTGTAGCTCCACTGAAGCCGGGGATATATGCTCTGATCCAGCATAAAGCCTCATCACTGCAGAAGCCAGTGGGACAAATCTGTAGCTGATATAAACTGTACAGCTGTCTCGCAGCCAAAAATTGGGCCTGCATCCCCCTTTTTTTTTAACCCACGACATAGTTATGCATCTCAACTCTTTTGTTCCTCTTCCGTGACTAAGCTGCTCGCTGCCTGTGTTTCTTTTTTTTTTTTCTTCATTGTATAGTTTATAATCTTCCAACTAGATACAGAAAAAAATTTGTTTGCAGTGCTGGCCAAGGCGGCTCTGGTTTCCCTGGCATTGGGCCATGCTTACATATCCAGTCAAAATACTGCTGGTTAAACAATAAATATTTATTGATTCTCCTACAAGCTCCTACATTTTTCCCAGGTGCAGTGGAATTTGAGGGGGGGGCCACTTGAGTCCTGCAGATTGCAAAACTGTGAGATGGCTCTGGAGATAGCGTCTCTCTAGTGGTCCCGGATGCGAAGGTGACCCTTGCAAAGCTGGGTTCAGTCCTACTGTATGGCCCCTCACATCCAGCCTATAGATCTGCTCTCTTCTGTCCATCCCAGCTTCCCCAGGTTTGAGCAGCCTGTGACTGCTGCAGGCTTTGGTGGTAATTATGTGAAAATCTGCAAATCTGCAAGTTGCTTTACCTGCCTGAATATCTCCTTGAGCACGGGAGGGACTCGCATCCTGGGGGGGCGGGGAGGAGATACATACTTCGATGTCGGGTCCAGAGAGGTGGCAAAAAAAAAAAAATAATCAGGGTTGTTTCAGTTTGTAATTTGGTTAAAAGGCTCAGCCTTCATATCTAGATTGTAGACACCCGCCGGATCTGAAAGTGTGTAACATTAACAGGCTGCAAATGTTTGCATGCAAAGCCTGAGCTTCTGCAAGGCTGTGTGTGTTTAGATGAAGGCAAAGCTTTTGGTGCTTGCATTCAAAAGTGCTCTAAGTTGTTCTGTTCCTTTCTCCAATGTGGTGGGTGGCTCAGAGTAACTTTTGGCTTCTTTAGCCCTGGGTGGGGGGCAAACCCGGAGCTCTCCACTGTTGCTCGCCTCTTTCTGAACTGTGAGATGAAACTGCACATTTTTGTGTTGAGGTTTTTTTTTTTCCACTCAACTGGCAAAAATCTGAGACCTGCTTTGCTCTTCTGTCTCATGAACAGCATCACGTCATTGGGGCAATATCTGTACGTGTGGGACTGGGCAGGCGATACATTTTTCCCCATCGCCTCCCCTGGTCTTGCTGACCATGCACGATTTTTTTGGCATGTCTCAAATTGCTGTCGATGCCTGGCTCCCTCCATCCAGTGACCTGGCCTGTGCACTGCACAGGTGAACCTGTTGTTTGCAAGAAGCCAGGATGCTGTGCTGGTGCAACACGGTTGTTCAGTCATACCTCTGGTTCCTGCAGCCACGCAGCCTGTGGATAAATATAACCCGCCAGAAAAATATTACAAATGCAAGGAAGAAATAGCAGCTTTCTTTCCCAGAGAGGAAAATCCCCTTGTTTCTGTGGTTCCCTCTGGTTTGGGAATGAGAGCTGAAGATCAGAGGTCACCGTGAGCCCTCAGCTGTTTGCCATGTGCTGGCGGCAGCCCCCGTTGTGGATTGGGATGTGGAAAGTCGCAGGGCTCTGTCTGGGTCTGAGCTGGTTGGGCTCTGGGGCTGTAATTCCCATCCCCATCATCTCGCAGCTGGTGCTGGACACAGCAGCAATCCCCTGCTCCAGCAATCCTCTGCTTTCCAGCTTTTTTGCTCCTGTTAAACCTTTCCTATAAAGCCAGAAGAGGCAGAGACCTCCATCTCAGGTGGCTGGTGCAGAAAACCCAGCATTATTCAGATTGCAACAGGCGTCCAGTGGGCTAAGCTGTGCCAGCATCCCCCAGCACCCTGGGTGGGTTTGCAGGGGGGATTGCTCTCCTGTAGGACATGGCTGTGCCCCAGGCAGGTGTAGGAAACCTTCCCTGCTGAAGTCTATGTTGTTGGGGTGGCTGTGGAGCTGCAGGCTGGCTCCTAACCCCAGCTAAGYGTTCAGAGCTTGTTAATGAACGAAATGCATTTTCTTACACGGAGGGGATTTTAAATTGGCTCCACATGGATTATGTACATTGTCGCACTTTCCCGGAGGGTGATGGCATGAGTAGGAATGTGGGTTTGATGAAAGAAGCCAGACACTGAGTCAAAAGCGGAGCGGCTCCCCCCGCGCTCCCCTCCCCGTGCCCCCTCTCCCCCCCATCTCATTTCAAATATTTGACGTGATTCCAAGGCATTCTTCAGATGGCTGGTGGGCAGCGCAGGAGAAGCCAGCCAGTGGGACTTTGCTTTTTTTAAAATGCAGCATGCTTTTGGGGCCTCTGACCCCAAAAGGTGTTGAAGAAAGGCTTGATGAGACCTGGTTTTAGGGGAAACTGAGGCACGATGCCCCCATTATGCTGCAGCAGAGACGTGGGAGCATCCCCAGCCGTGTGCTCCAGGTCTCCCTCTGCTTGCAGTATTTAGGTTTTCTTATGGTCTGCGTTAAGCCGTACTGCACCTCTCTGTCTCCTCTACATCACCAGGACCAATCTGCCTCTTGGGATTTCCAGTTTGGGTGTACTGGTTGACTTTGATTTGGGCTGGGAGCTAGACTTGGGGGGAGGCGAATGGCTCAGCCCTGCATGCCCTCCAGGAACCAAGTGTCTTGCACAGCAGGATGAGAGTTGTGTGTCCTCATGGTGGCTGGAGTCCTGGGCTGGGTTTTCCACTGGGATGCTGCCTCTCCTGGGATGTGCTTGGAGGTCTCTGGATGAAAACTGCTGACTAAGGGAAAGCTGCCGCTGATGTTGCAGCCAGTAGACCCCAGAAACTGGAGCCGGACACTGGGAAGTGCTTTGGGGTTTGTTTTCTCTTGCTTTTCTTTCCCCCCCTGTCAGCACCATCTATCACAATAATCAAAATGTGGCTTTTTGACCCACATGAAAGTTTTTTTTTTCATAGGTGTCTGCATGTGTTTGTGCAAAACCACTGAATTTTGGTCAGTGTTCTGGAAGCAGCAAGGCAGGGATTTTTTTACCTTTTAGTTTTGAGAAATTGTTTACCAAAACCCGAACCGTCAGAAGAAACAACTTGCAAAAGCTGAGTACTCCTGGCTTTTTCCACTGGAAAATTAAAAAAAGATGTAGTGGAACACGTGAAATTTGGGTCTTTTTTTTTCTTTTTCTTTTTTTACACATTATTGTTAGAAGCGGTTTTAAAATGCAATGCCAAGTGCTTTCTCTTTTAAAATGCTCAAGGCGTGTTACCCAACCGCTCCATCTCTCCAGACTGCTTCGTGAGGTCAGTAAATGCAATTCTTCCTCGTTTGCAGCCAGAGGTGGGGAAAAACTTGTTTACTCAATCCCAAGAGTCAGCCGCAGGCGGCAGATAAGTCCGGCAGGTTAGTAGCAGCATCGTGGCTCTCCATCCCGTACCCTGACCCTGTGGCGTTTCCCGGACCCGTCCTTTCGAAGGGGTGCAAAGAAATTTGGGCTTGATGTCAGAGGGCTGTCCCCGGTTCTGGGAAGCCCAGTGCCACCGCAGCGCTGGGAAAGTTTCGCTTTCCAGCGTCAGCAGTGGGGTTTTGGAGCTGTCACGGTAGCCGTGGCCCGGCGGGGTGGTTAGTCACTGGGGCTGGTTTCCATCCCTTTAAGCGGCTCCAGATTTGAAGCTGGCTCTAAAGCTTGCAACTTGAAAGGCCCCAGCCGTGCGCCTGTTTTGCCTTCGAGCTGGATGGCTCTCGCACTTTCCTGCTTTCAAACGGCTGAGCCCCGAGCAGCCAGGGCCATATGGATCCTATAGAGTGACCTGGCAGCCCATCGGACCGGCGTAACATCAACAGGGYGAGGAGGGAAGGGGGCTCGGCAGGGAGCAGGGGGCTGCCCCTGCTCTGAGCTGGTCCCAGGCTGGACCAGCCCTCTCACCGCTAGCCCAAGCCGTTTGGCATCTTCAGGCTGCGATCGAGGGCTGCTGCCTCTTCCTTGGCTTCCCTGGGAGTTTGCTGGCTGCCGGTCCTAAGCACTCATTGAAAGCCGGAGTTAGGCCTAAAAAAAATTTAAAATAAATAAAAAAATAAAGAAGAGGAGGGGGGGGGAAACAGAGAAAAAGAAGAAAAGCAAAGGGGAGGGATAGTGTGCCTTTAAACAGCTGTGCGCCAGCGTGTGTAACTGCGCTCGCTAATCTGGTGACTAATTCGGTGCGTTGCAAAGCAGCAGCGAAGCCGGCTGCCAAGCCGGGCTGCGTCCCCCGCCGAAGGCTCGAGGAGTCATCGGGTCCCCTCCCTCCTTTCATCCCGCGCCCCGCTGGGGCGCCGTTCCCCCCCCTCCAGCCACCCCACCACTCCCCATGGCAATTTATTTACTCATCTGGAGGGCACAGCCCCGGCGGTCTCTTGACTCAGCAGTCCGGGGCCGATGGGAGCCGCGGGAGCAAATTCCAGGCAAGAAATAATCTCATGACTTGTCTCGGAAAAGATTGCTCCGAAAAGATCCCCTTACGGTCACGGAGCGCTCCGTGCCCGCCCCTCCGGCAGAGCCCTGACGAGGCTCCTGATTTCCCAACCTTGGGGAGCTGGGGCAGTCAGCCAAGGCAGCCCGGGGGAACTCGTTGGACTTTTCTCCTTTGGAAAAAGAGGGATGGATTTGGAGATGGGGGTGGCGCGGGGGCCCCGGAGCCGGTGCCTGTACTGGGGCACAGGGTTATGGGGAGCTGAAGCTGGCTTGCCAGGGCAGGGAGCCCAGAGCTTGGGGTTGTGTTGATTTTTGGGTCATTTCTCCTTTTTCTTCCCCCACTTCCCAGGGAGGGGTTTAAACCCTTCCTTTGCCCCCAGGCAATTTCRCTTCTTCCATCAGTGTTTTTGCTCAGACACCAGCTTTAACCTTCAGCGGGGCTGGCACCGTGGGTGACTTACGAATCGTATTTATGCTTTTTTTGCCTGTTGCCTTTTTTTCATCCTACATGTCTCTCTCACCCTGGCCTTTTTTCCCCACCTCCTCCCTATCTAGAATCACTTGAGTTCCATCCTCTTTTAAAGGCACTTTGGGAGGTCTGGTCCCATGCCCAGTGCTGGGGATGGGGTGGGATTAGACCAGGTTGGGAATCGAGTATCTTTGTAAACCTGCATTTTTCTGGGAGGAAGGCTGGCCCCGTGGGTGGGTAGGGCTGCTGAGCTGACAGCTCTCGTACCTCCTTCTCAACTGGGATCAAGGCTCGGGAGCACACAGCTCCTGGGGCTGTGACCGCAGGGGCATGGGTGTCTGCGGGTGTCCTGCCTCCCTGGAAGGGTGCCTGTCCACCGCGGCAGCCGTGCTGCCTTTTGAGATGAAGATGCCTGGGGAGAGGAACCAGCCTGTGGCTCCTGCTCCCCATATACTTATGGTTTCACCCCAGCCCCTAAGCAGCAGGAGCTTGGGGCTGAGCCACCAAGGGCAGCGGGGAGGCTTGCACCCCCGAGCCACCCATCCAGGGCCCTGCCAAAGCTCCCCCGGGCCTGTCGGTGGAGGATTCCCAGAGTTCTTGGCAAGGGCTCCCAGCTCCCGAGTCGCCAAATGACACCCCCTCCACCCCCTCCTCCATTTACATCTCCTCCTAATAGCCTCTTGGCCTGAGCAGCCGAATTCAATCAGCCCTTTCACCATCTGCTCCCAGGCACTTCTGCCGGGGAAGGCTCAGGGCCAGAGAGGCTGTAATTCCTTAATAGCTTCCGGATGCTGCGCGCGGGGTGGATGTGAGGGCTGCGAGTGTCTCAGCCTCTCTCCCCCCAGCCTTCGCTGAGGTTTCCAAGCTCGGGCTTCCTCTGGGCAGATCCGAGCACCTCCAGCCGCTCTGATTTATCCCTGCCCGCCCTTTGCTCTCCCGTCTCTCCGGGCTGAGGCCAATAGGTGACATAATCCCCGTCCTGGACAACCCTTGGCTCTGGGATGGGGATGACTGAAGCTGATGGGGCAGCCCAGTTCATCTTTGGCCGCCTTCCCCAGCTCACTCCCACCTTCTTCATCTTCCCAGGGCTTTGTTTGGCCCAATGTCTGTGCCGGTCACTTCCCCGGTGGGAAGTTTCCTAGAAGTCAGAGCTGGAAAAGATGACCTTCCTGGGGTTGTTTGGGAAAACCCTTGCTTTCCTGCATGGGGATGCTTGATAACCTGGAGGTTGCATGATATAGCCTTTAAGGGGCAAAGCTCAGGAGCTCTGTGCTTGCCCAGGGATGGAGGAGGCTTAATCTTGGGGCTCTTCGGCTGCCTGCTGTGCTTGGGAAAATCCTCTTGTTCTTCACCTTTGTTTCCTTGTCTGCTTAAAAATAATAATACTAGGAGAATCGTTCCTGGGATGTTTTGAAATGAATTTGGTTTGGCACCGGTGTTTCTGAGGCGCTCTCTCTGGTGAGGGCTGGAGAGTTTTGGTTCCCAGGTTTCTCCCAGGGCCCTTTCTGGCCTCCCACTGGAGGAGCGGAGCAGCTTGGTTCACTCTCAGGGGACAGGGCACAGAGAGGTGAAACAGTGTCGGGCTGGCAGGCAGTGTCCAGGGATGGCCTTGTCCCTTGTCCCCTCCTGGTCCCAAGGCCAATGTGAAGCTGACCCTTGTTCGCCTTGCCCCAGTGATACCTTTGCTTGCACGGTTTTCAGCCCAGCCAGCAAAATCCTCCCCCGTTTGTGGCTGCTGGGGTCATCTGCTGCTGTGCAAAGCACACCTGTCTCAGGGCTGGTGGGTGGAAACATTCAATGTGCAATGGGTGTAGAGCATGTGTGGCTCTTGTTCGTGGGCTGGGACATGGATAGTGCTCATGGAGGTGTCATTTGGTGGCATTAGTGGAGTCACAACGCTGAGGGCTGCCTGGGGAACTCAGGAGATGGGGCTGGCTCAGGCAGCAAAGCAAAGAGAGCAGGTCCTTTGCTCTGAGCATCTTTTGCCTCTTCTGTTTAGTTGGTTCTTTCTCCCCTCCTGTTAAATGATGCTGCGCTGAGAGATGCAGCTAGCGTAGGGAAGATGCTTGGAGTGTGCAGTGAATATTTCGAGCTACTTTGGTTTTGATTTCAGCTGCAGGGGGCTGTTGTGTGTATTTGTGAGCCACAGAGAGGGAGGAAGGACACCTTCAGAGAGGACGTGTCAAGGTACTTGCAAGTGCAAGTCTTCAGTGGCAGTAAATCCAGTGATGCAAAGAAGTAAATCCATATCTAGCGCAGGGGAATTAGAGGTATGTGGATCGTTACGCTACCTGCCATCTCTTGGCAGCTGCTAGCAGAGTTGACTATTTGCTCTAAAGAGTTATAAATAATTTTGTTGATTAAAATGATTGATTATCCTTGGTCTAATATTATTTARTCAGAGCAAACAGTGCTGAGATTTACCAGCCGCGCTCTGACCTCCCAACCCTGATCTGTTTGCAAAAAGCCTGTGCAATTATTTGTTTGATTTCAAAGCTAAATACCCTAATCTCTCCTCTTCTCCTTTGGTAACTGCAAAGATAACTGGACAGCTCGGCCTGGTAAAGGAGGACAGACCCGTAGTCCTCGTGTGTGGTGGCAGGTCCCTGGGCAGAAAGGGACAAGGTGATAAGATGGGGACCTGATGGTCACCAGGTGAGGACAGTGTAAAGCTCTTGGGCTTCTTCTCCTCCTCTGCACGTACTTGCCTTGCTCATCGAGTGCTGCCTGCGCTTCCTGGGCAGAGCTGAAACACTCCCTGCTGTATGGTAAAAAAAAAAGATGCTATCAAAAGCCTGATACTAGAAGAAGGGCTTTCTCTGTGTAACACAGCAGCAGCGATCCCTCTGCAATCCATGGGGGATGTGATACGCTGCAACTTGCACCCTCCCATTGAGCAATCGGCCGCGGTTTTTTGCCGGCTTGGCTGTACATCTGGCTGGCGTTGCCCTGAAGGGAAGGGTTGGCCAGGAAGGCTGCGGAGGTGGGGGTGGGATGGGCGGCAGGAATCTGCAGCTGCAGAGCGATGTGGCAAGCTTCGCCCCCGTACCCTGCTGCCCTGGGGCAGTGTGCGTGCTCGGGAGGTGACCCGGAGCTGCCAAGCCTCCTTTCCTCGTCATCAGCTCGATCCCTTCTGCATCACTGGCTTCGTGCTCTCTGCATCATGTGGAGATGTCCTGGGCTTAAGGAATGCTGTAGGAATATCTGTGGGCACCTTCCACTCATGACCGATAGGCACTTTTATTGTATGGACACCACCAGTGTGTCTCCACAGCAGGTCCAGCCCTTCCAGCTTTAACAAACATTCTTCGTTTATGAATGAGAGAGCTGGTGAGTGGAGGAGAGCGACTTTGATGTGGAGGGAGATACTTTGGGGGTTGAACATCACCCTAGCTTGAGGGCACTTCAGACTGTGTCCTGCCATGTGGTACCCTCGTGTCTGGCATGATGTGGCATTGACTCAGCCTGGGGGCAAGGGCTAAGGCCAGGACACAGAGAGATCAGTTTATGCAGGACTTGGGCTGAAAATCAAGTGAAGGTTGGGGAATTCCTTGGGACAGACAGATTGGAGGCGTTGGCTGAGTGTCTGCATGTCTAATCCCTTCCTAAGGCAAGGATAATTGAGGCTTCTTTTTAGGACCAGTGGGCTCCCAGTAGCAGGGACAACTGTGGAGTCTGTCTACATTAGAAGTGTGTCGTATCATGGTGATGGGCAGCACAAATAATTGGTTTTTCATTCTGGGCACGGAGTCATTTCACGTGGCTGTGGATACGCAATGAAACCATCCCGAGCTGTGAGGTCATGTGTAGCTGCTTACCTGAAGAACTTCAGGTATGTTTGAGCCAACTTAGAGGGGCTGGGATCTCTTTGTGGGGTGATGAAAGAGCTCAACATGAGTGAAGGTTCCTTGGCCCTTATCCCTACTGCGAGGGGACAGCCCTGCCAAGAGATCTCAGCCTTCCCTTTTCACGCTTCCGATCCTGACAGCATCTTCCTCACACAATGTACTGCTGATTAACCTCAACCCGGCCTTGCAAAATCTCTGCTCTCCCTTTTCTGGGAGACTATCACGCGTGGTTTGGCAGCCCCATCCTTCCCCGGAGCAAGCAGCTGGAGGCGTTGGAGCTGAATCCCCATTGCATGTCTGTCTGTATCCCTGGATGATGAAGGAGAGGGAGATTAATATCTGGAAGAGAGAGTGAGGGCTTGTTTGGGTAGAGAAGTGCTCAATCTGAACTGCTTGGGTATGATTACAGTAGTACCTTGGTAGCATCCCATGTGTGCTTTTGCAGCCCAGGGTAAATCTATGTCAGGGTACTGGGATGCATCCTTCTCTTGGGACAAATCCTCCAGTCGCATCACTTTTTCATTGAAGATGCCAGAAATGGCATCATCAGCCAGAGATTTGAGGTGAGAACAGCAGAAGTCCTGGTTTTAACCTGGCTGGAAAGAAATGTATGCTCTCGTGGATGGTGGGAAGCGCTGGGTGTGGATGACCTGGACCACTGTCTCCTCCGCGGAGTGCCGGAGCCCAGCCATGGGTTTGCTCTGGGAGGGCTCAGGCCGTGCTTTTGCGGCTGTGGAAACCTGCAGGGTGGTGAAGCCAGCACGGCTGGCCTTGCAGGGCTCCCAGCCCAGCCCAAAGAGAGCGAGGAATTTCAAGAGGCTTCTGGTCCCAGGCGTGAGCCATTTGAATACCTCGGGCACCCTTCCAAGAAGCAAATGAATATCTAGTTGTTTGTTCGGTGGGGATCGCTGGGTTTTTGGAGTGTTTTTTTGTCTTTTTTTCTCATTGCTGTTAAGCAATTTGAGCTTCGCTGCTGGGACTTGGGGTACAAGGAACCGGGTTTTAGCTGCTTGTTTGCAGAGGAGCATCTCCCGGAGCTGGAGCACTGATGCGGGGCAGCTGACATGGGCATGACCTGGACTTGCTATTTACACTTGACCTCCTTTCAGTCGGGGCTGGGTGTCCATTACAGGCTTTGCTCAGCCCACCCCGTGCTCCTATTAGTGTGTGTGTGCCTGTGCATGGGGATTAGAGCTCTTTAGCAGCGCGGTTAGTGGGGATTAGAGCGAATTATCACAGGCGAAGCATGTCTCATAGGTTTGCGCGAGGCAGGGAGTGTCCTCCCAGCCCTGCTAAGGAAGGACTGAAGGCAAACAAGTCTGAAAATGAGATGCTAATCCTATCTTCAGAGGGGACGCCCCGGCTCATGTGATGTTCRATTGGGAAAGCAGGAGGGTGAAGGGCGATAAGGGCCTGATCGGTGCAAGAAGAGGCTTTGACTCCCCAGCAGGAGTGGTTTGGGCACGTGGAGGGTGTTCTTAGCTACCTCTGCGTTGGCTGCAGCCGCCTGGTCTGGCTATCTCCAGAGCACTGACCTGTGAGCTCAGCCTCCACACGGGTTTTTTTAATGCTGGACTCTGCTGTCAGGCCAGCGGTTTCGGAAAAGACTCGCGCAAGTTTTTAGTTGCGATGCTGTTAAATCTAAAGTGACAGAAGCCGCTTCGAAGCTGATTCAAGAGTGTTTGCCTTTGCGGGGGAGCTTGTGTTATCAGCGGCGCTGGAGCTAAACCACACCAGCCTCGTAGCACAGCCTAACCTCTGCTGTTGCTTCGTCTTGATGGAAAAATCTTTTTGCTGACTGCTTTGCATAGTTTTGATGAGCGTTGTTAAACCGTGGCCACGTTCCCCAACCTCAGAGGTGGCTGCATCTCCCCAGTGCCTGCTTTTATCCATCTGTTCTCCTTCCAGCAGCTGAGATGGGGAGGACGGAGCGAAGCCCTCCACCGAGGGAAGCCCTGCTTCAAGTTGCTGCGGGAAGACAAACTGTAGGTCCTGTCCCTGCCTACTGAGGCTGGGGAAGCTTTCCTGTAATTGCAGTGAGCGTTGACTCAAGCCCTGTGGTTTTGCTTAGCTTCAGTCCAGGGGTTTCTCTAGCACTTTGTTCCCTCCTCTCCCCCACAAAAGCCGGGGAGGACCGAGCGGGCTGACCACCAGCCTGCTGTTCCCCTGCAAGCTCCTGGGACTGCCGGGGATGCCGCTTTCCCAGGATCTCCATCCAACACCCACATTATAAAGCCRGGAGAGAGAGAGGGAGCAGAAAGGAGCCTGAACGAGGGCAGCAGGCAGGCTCAGAGGGCGAAGCCTGTGACTTTGATAGCATCGGGATAAGTGGGCGAAGCATCCTTTCACCTGCCGGTGCGGCTGCCTGGTTCCTCGCCAGCTGCAAGATACTTAGAGCCAAAACAAACCCTCCCTTACCTTTTGGTTGCTCTGTGTCCAGTTTTCCTCATGGGCTCCCCTGAGCATCCTCTTCTAGCAAGCTTGCACCCATGCAAGGGTGTCTCCATTTTACAGAGGGGTGAAGCAATTTACCCCAAAGCCCGAGATCGAACAGAGCATCCTGACATCTCACCCTCACCTTAACCTTTCCCCTTCCTCGCTCCCTGTGATGCTCTAAGTGCCGAGAGTCCAAACTTGGAAGAAATGCTTTTATCTACATTTAGGGAAGACAGTTTTCAGGCCCTTTATTTAGGGGAAGAGCTCGCCCCCATGACACACCACATCTCCATAAGAAAGCTGCTGAATGCCGGAAGAAAGCCGGCTTTGTTGTGCTTTCTGCAGCGCTAAGCAGTGTGGGCTTTCGGTTTCCTCTCTTGTTTTTCTCTTGAAGCCCAGCTTTCATCTCAGAGTATTTATTTTTCACTGCTTGAAGGACAGAAAAAAAGACTTCTTTTTCWTTTTCTTTTTTTTTTTGAAAGAAATATATTTATTTTAAATTAAAATAGCAAATGTCGGTGCCTTTTGTGCCATTCCTTGCAGAGGGAAGCAGGGCCAGTCTCTGACAAGTTGCTGCAGGAAGGGGAATCAAATCTCCCCTCCGTACTGCCCGGTCCTCTGCTTCTCTCCTCCCGTCCCATCCCCGCATCCCCAGCAAAAGCCTCTCCCTGTGCTCACCCCTTCTCCCCATCCGTCCTTGCTTCCCAGTTTTCCCTCTGTTCCCTTTTTTCCAGCTTTCTGTGCCGCTTTCCCTTTCCTCCCCCGAATTTCACTGCCCTTTCGGTCTGCGGAGCCCTAATTGGAACAGGCCGACTCCTCTCCTGCTTCCTGCGTGGGAGTGAGAGGCAACGCTTGTGAAAACAGTTCAAAAGTGCAGACAAATTTTTGCCTAATCCTGCCTAAATAACAGGGGGCTCAGCTGCGGTTATTTGCCCTCCAGAGCGGGGGACACCTGGGAAAGGCAAAGCTGCCCCGGGGGGAGTGGAGGTGCCTGGTGATGGTGGTGGAAACCTGAGATGGGGAGATGGTGCCTCTGCGGTGCCCGGGCTGCTTCGTCGGGGAGCGTGGGAAGGGTCTCAGCTCCCGGCCCCTCTCTCCCCAGCCTCTTCTTATCCTGAGAAAGGTTTCTCGGCTGCTGAACCCTGCCAGCTGGACGTTGGGAAATCTGCCGTGTTTCAGCTTTCCCCATCCCTAACTCTGCCCTAGTTTTAGTCCTCATGAAGGCTGGGATAGAGGGGGCTCGGTGCGGTGGGGGGGACGAGCTCGGGCAGCGTTGGGCTTGGTGTGGGCTGGAGATGGGGAGTCTTGGGGCTTGGTGGTCACGGGCTCACTGTGGGCACGTGGGAAGAGGGTAGGAGAGCAAACCCATGTACATCCTTGCAGAGCCTCTGAGAAACTCCTCCTGCTCCATCACAGACATCCAGCGGTGGGGGAATGTCCTGGACCGTGGACACCTCGAGGTGGGGCAGCGCTGGTGGCTGTCATGCATGGGGGCTCAGAGGAGCATCTCAGCTAGCCCAGGGCTCAAGGACTGAGGTCTTTTGAGGGAGACAGGCACAAATTCACACAGCCCTTGGATGCACAGTCCCAGAGAGGTGATTTTTCTTGACTCGCTGCAAATGGTCTAGTTCGAAGCCAACACGCATCTTCTCCCGAATTTGTCCCCATGCCTCTTTCAAGCCACCAAAGGGCCCGAAATCCTCGCGGTACCCGCATACTGTGGGGTTACTCTCAGGCCTGGGAAGGAGAGGTTGAGGAGGCTGGGCAGGGAGCGGGCTTTTACCTGAGACAACAGCGCGTTGGGTTCCTGACCTTGGTGTCCATCCATCAGAGCAAGGGCAGGAGGAGGCCGCCGGGTCAGCTGGCTCCACTCTGACCTGCCGTACATCCATTTACACACAGGCTACCGGGTAGAATAGTGGGGACCAGACAAGGGCACACTGGGGCTTTTGATGGGAAAAAAAGTGAGTGGCCGAGAGGAGCTTTAAAGATGCATTGACCCCAAGTGGAAACTCGGGTGAAAAATGACTTTGCTCTCATCCTCCTGCTCAGGGCATCTTTTTTTCCTTTACTGCCATTTATTTGGCTTATGCAATCAGATGCTAATGCCTTGGCGTGCAGCAGAGTTGCTTGCATTTTAAGGTCAAAATCCCTAAAGTTTGTAAATCGTAGTCCTTTAAAAAGATCAGATGCGTAGAAATAGTTTATACATGTGGAGCCTGGTGAGAGCAGAGTGGGAATTTGGCTGGGAGATGAACTCAGTGATCTTGGCCTCTTTGTCTGTTTGCTGGCTGGTTTTCTTCCAGGCTCCACATCTGTTGGTGCAACACCTAGCACAAGTAGGGTAGCGGGTTTTGGGCAGATCCCCCTTAGCATAAAACCCATATAGGGATGCAGTGCCAGCTCTCRGCAATGTCTGAGTTGTTATTATCCTCTTGTCTTTCTGAAGTCCCGTCCCCAGGGATGTTGGGGAGCTGGAGGAAAAATAGAGGTCTGGTTTTGAGAAGCCTCCGGGGTCTCAAAGAGAGCCCCCAGATCCCTCCTTGCTTTGGAAAGCTGCAGCCAGATGAATAGATGTCCCTCTCTGCCTTCCCACCGTGCAAGGCAAATTACTTATCTCTGCTCTACAGATGCTGGAGATGCTGGTGACATAATCTTCCAGAGCGACTGCAACTCCTGTTAGCATTTAAAAATCAAACCATAACACCCTGCCTGGTCTCCCAGGAGGAAAATCAAATGCAGTTCCCTGTCAGTGCAGCGGCAGCAAGGGGAGGACATGGCATCTAGGCAGCAAACTGCACGTGGCAGCCGTGTCGATGAGGCTTTAATGGGCGTCATAAAAACGATATAGCAAACCGAGTCTGGGATGCAACGCCGTGGTCGCCTGGCCCCTGCTGCTGAGCTTGCTTTTCGGATTAAACCCCTGAAATTTCTAAACTGAGCTTAGGTGTAACAGCTGGGTTTGGTGCTGGCTAATGCTTCTTCCCATACATTTCTTCCGAGCCCATGTGTGTGCACACGTGCATGCGTGTGTGTACTTTGTGGACAGCAGGAGGTACAGAAAAGGAGACATTTTATTTGTGCAAGATTTGATTAAAATCTTGGAAACAGGTTTCAGATGGCAGTGAAAGCTGAAACCAGGGGAGCTAAGCCCGGGTTGCTTTTGTTACTGAAATTCTGCTTGGCTCTGACCTTTAGGCATCCCAAACTGAAGGCGAAGGACTTGTCTGCGGGCGCTGGAGGACGTCACCAGGGCTCGATTCTCCTCCCTGGGAATCAACTCCCCTGCACCCAGCAAAGTTGCATCGGGGAGAGCTGGGTAAACCCCATTGTGCTCCCTGGACACTCAGAGGTTAACAAAGAAAATGATATTTAAGAAAATTCAGTATCTCTAAACCAGCAGAATTTAGATTAAAAACTGTCCCTCCCCCCCATGTCTTTCAGATCACACGGCTAAGACTTGTCCACAAACACGTATGCAGAGCTCTACAAACATGTTTAAATTTACACGTGTGAGCTTTTCTATAGATGTGAGACACTGCTGACTAAAATAAGGCTTCTGCAAGCGTTTGCAGGCTTGGGGCTTTTTTGGCTGTTTTGTCTTCTGAAGAAATTTTAACTAGTAGCTATGGTCTAACAGGAAAAAAAGTAGATGACGTTTCAATCCTAAATCTGCCGAGTACAACGTATTTTAAAGGAGAAGCTTTGAAATGCACATTTTGGTTTATTTTGGTGTTTAAATAGAAACCCTCCTCTGGCACTTTGCTTTTTAAATTTTTTTTTTAAATTTGAGAATAGACTGTTTGCTTCTCTGATGACCTGTCCCTGGGAATCACTTTTAAGTCTTCCCTGTTTTGACGTGTTGTTTGTGCAGAGCTCAGCGTTCACCTTACTAAACCGAAACCTTATCCCCCGCTACTGAAAAATTGATTCTCTGGGTATGTGCAAACCCAACCCCACGAATCCTGCAGGAGAAAACAGGGGGGATCAGTGATAGGTACTCGCTTGTATTGCAGAGGTAAAAATACAATTTTGCACGCACCTCACCTTCCCCTGCTGCTCTTTGTGGCTTGCCTAAGGAGGTCATCTCTGCACAGGTTTTCGCGAGTGATTCAGTGTAAAAATTGGGGTTAGAAATGTTTTCTTAGCCTAAGTCTGACTCATCTTTCCATAGCACCCGGGAGCAGTGAACTGCCGTTTAACCAGCCGGCGGAGGGGAGCGGATTCCTGGGTGGTCCCTGTAACCACAGAGCACAGAAAGCAAAGCATTAAAATGTAACATGAGGATGAAGGGAAAGGGGCACTGAACCACTTTCTCCCAGTGTTATCTCAAAGCAGCAGATGGAGAACAGAGATAGTGAGGGTGGCTGCTCATTTTTCCGTGCCCTCTCCAGCCAAATCCAGTAAATAATGAAGTGTAATTTGCCAAATAGCCTTTGAATGTATTATTTGCTTTCGAAGGTCCTGATACTTCCACTGTGGCAGGGAATCCTTGATTTATGTGGTGGGGTTAGGGGGAGGAATTGGGTCCCGAGAGGCTCGGTGTCGGGGATTTTACTAGTCCTACCTGAGCAAAGAGTTGTGCAAATCATTACGTGAGTGCCTTGGTGACTAAAGTTAGAGGGAGTTGCAAATAGAGGGGGTGATTTTGCATGTCTTTTACTTGGGGATGATAGGTCAAAGGTGCAAAGATGGAGACAGAAAAGTGGTTCTCTTTGGTTTGGCAGTGGAATTGCATTTGGTGTGCATCCAGCTGATGATTTGGGGATGCTTTGCAGCATGGTCAACCTCACCCTGTGCTGCAGAGCTGCCCGTGGATGCTTATTGACCAAACTCCCAGATTCCCACTTGCAAAAAAACCCCAACATTGTGTTGTTTGGACTTTAAATGATGCCTGTGAGTTTGGCTTTGGAGGACTTGAGTGGAGCAGGAACCCCAGACTGAGTCAGACTGGAAAGCAGCGTTGTTGCACTGGGCTGCCCGTGCTCGGCAACTGCAGCTCTGTCTCCAGCCCTGACTCACCATTGCATTAGGGATGCACTCAACGCTGCTTGAAACAAGCACTCGCCAGCATTTTGCAGGTATAATGGCTTATTAAATCAGAGCTTAAATTAACTTAGTGTGATGGTAAGCCGAGGTGGCTGGGATTTCCACAAAACAGAGAATTCTTTGACTTTTGATGTCTGCATCCAGACATTCATGAAAACACTGAAAGAGTTTGCGCACGTTGTCATTTTTCTACTGAGAACAGTTTTCATTGAAAAATTTCCAATGCTACAAGTGCTAAACTAGCCTCAGGTGGAAGATTTATATATGAGACCGATAAAGTTCAGTCGTTGGGGACGGTGGTTGTATGAGGCTTTCCTTCTCTGTGAAAGATGTTTTTCAGGAATGCTTAAAATATATGAAAAAGAGCCAAACCTTTATTCAGTTTGAGGAGGTTTGTTTTTTTTTTTTAAACGGTTGCTTTTGTTTATGAAACTCTTTGGCTACAAATATCCGCGTCCTTCCAAATAAATCAGAAAAAGAAAAAAAAAAAAAAAGAAAGGAAGAGCTTTACTTCTCATCAGGACTTACTCCAAGGCCTGGCTCTTGGCTTGGCCCTGCGCTCTCCCATGGGGGCGGCTGAGCATTGTTCAGTGACTCACCCCGAATCGCGTCGCTCCGTGCTATGGGCTGCGCATGATGTAACTCTATGCTAACGTGGGATTTTCCAGCTCTTTGTTTTCCCTCTCTCCTCAAATGGGTTTTCTGCTGGTTCTTCATCCTGCCTCAGCCTGCTGTCAGCTTACTTTTTCCAGGACTGCCTGTGATTCTTTAAAATTAATTTTTTTCCTCTTGCTTTTCTTTGGACCAGGATGCCCAGAGGTGGAGCGGTAATTCAGAGACGCTTTTCTCCCTGCTTTCTTGTTCACCTTGGTGTAGGACTCTTTACCTTCATTGGCATCTGGAGCTGCTCAGCTGTCTCCCAGGCTCCAGGTGCCACCTGGGGTGATGAAGCCCAGCCGGCTGATGTCTGTAATGGTCTTTGATATCACTGTCGAATTTCCAGTAGCATATTCATGGTTGACTCATAGGGGGACCATGTGCACCATGTAACCTATCTTACCAGACATGGCTTGTCTATGCCCTTTAAGCACAGGCTTACTATAAGCACACTTATTTTTCTTGTATTTAAGAAGTCTGCTCATGGACTTGCAGGGTATAGATTTATAGGTCTGGGTGTGAAAATTGCAGAAGAAAAAAATGAAATGGATTGCTCTGTTTTTCTGACAATTCAATGCCTGCTGCATTACAAGGACTTCTGTCGTCTTTCCCAGTCTCGTGTCCTTATGGCCATTTTTCTCTCCTGCTTCTTTCAGATATGGAATGTGCGGATGTGCCTTTATTAACTCCCAGCAGCAAAGAAATGATGTCTCAGGCATTGAAAGCCACCTTCAGCGGCTTCGCAAAAGAGCAACAGCGGCTGGGAATCCCCAAAGGTAAGACAGGGCTTCCCAGCGAGCAGCCGTGGCAGACACAGAGATCGTGTCCTCCTGCCAGGCTGCCCTTCTGCACATCTGCCATCTCTTTTGTTGGTTCTCTTCAGGTAGTATTGCCTTGTTTCTTGGCAGCTTCAGCTGGAAAAATCTGGACATACAGGCAAAACCTTTCAGTACCACTTGCAAACTACATCTGTCTGACAGATTGTGCCTGTCTGTCCTGCTAACTTCTGCTGGATGACTGCTCTTGCAACATTGGGGACCTGCTTCTTTTGGAGGCAGCTCCAGGACTTCTATTTGCAAGTCATCTCCACTATATGGAGAAGCAGCGGGGACCCTTTACAAGAGGCTGATGACAGGGAGAAACGAAGTGAAATGGAGAAACGTGTGGGAGAAGGGTCAGAGAACTGGTGGGATTGTTAAAAGTCCCAAACAACTCCAAAGCTTGTTCCTTGTGTGAAATAGGGCTGATCCAGACTGTAGGTAAGGTGTTCCCCTGCCACATTTTACCCTCATGCCAATGGACTGCCTATGGGATGAAGCTCTGCAGGTGCTTATCTACTGGGAGGCTGTAGCACTGTTTGTGTCCTGTTTTCCTGGGGAAATGGCTTGTGGTTGCACATTAATGGATTTCTTCTACACCCGCTTCTTGCAGATCCCCAGCAGTGGACGGAGACGCACGTGCGGGACTGGGTGATGTGGGCGGTGAACGAGTTTAGCCTGAAGGGAGTGGATTTCCAGAAGTTTTGCATGAACGGAGCTGCCCTCTGCGCCCTGGGCAAGGAGTGCTTCCTGGAGCTAGCGCCTGACTTTGTGGGAGATATCCTTTGGGAACATCTGGAGATCTTGCAGAAAGGTGAGTCCTGGAGTCTCCAGGGTGAATGGCTCACGCCGTCCTGGCTAGCCCAATTTTGGGCCTTTCCAAAGACCTTGGCTCGCAGCCTAGCTGTGCAATGAGGTGTTCACCTTGGGCTTTAATCCCAATAAAAGCGGCTTTCAAAGCCCAGCTTTCCAGTAGGATTTCAAATGGGCATCCCACCCGGTAGTGGGCAATGCAAATCCTGGCACTGCTTGAGAGAGGAAGGGTGTTTGCRCTGGCCACTTGGCAGGAATTCACAGCGAGCAGGGACGCTCTGCCTGCCTGGAAACGACGGTGGGATTTTCCAAAGCATTCTTCCACAGCTTGTTCAGCTCCCGTTGTGAATTTTACTACTTCCTCCGGTAGAACTGGGTACAACAATACGACCAAAATCCCACCCTAATTTCCCAGTTGCGATTGGAAGCTGCTTTTCTTTGTTTCATGTCCCAAAAGGTGTAATGGCATTTTGTTAAGAGTGGCTGTGTCCCCCACAGGAGAAGCCATCTCTGCCAGTCCCTGCATGACAGCATTTAAGCGCATTAATTTTCATTGACTGGGGACACACACGTTGATTTTGGGTGTTGATTTTCATAGTGTCTGGATGCCCAAGCAACACTTAACCTGGGATGGTTTCTACAGAGCGGGTGCAAAGCAACACTTAACCTGGGATGGTTTCTACAGAGCGGGTGCGGAGCTTAACACCTTTAACTGAGCCACGAGCAGAAGCAGCAGCAAATCTGGGCTCTGTCTCTAGCTCGTTTTTGTGCAGAGCTGTTTGCTTTCCTGGAATATCCCTTGCGCTGTCATACCGCGTGCTTGTCAGTGGGCCTGTACTGGTGGCAGGAAGGGGAGCGGGGGCAAAGTTATGCCTTCCAGGAAACCATTGACAAATGGATGTTAATTGCTGATTACTAATTTTACTGCTACCTGTGGTTTGCAAAAGGTAAACACAGCTCTTCCCAGAGTCTGTGTATGACAGGCTGTTTTTCTGCTTTTTGACTCTATATCTGTTCTGTTCTTCTTGTTTTGCATAATTTTTATTGAGTGCTTATATCAACAGCAAGCAGTTTAACCAAACAAAGCAAAATGTTGCGGTCTGTCCAATTTCTCCTTGCTATAAGCCATCACTTGTAATGCAGCTCTGCCTTCCTGCAACCCTTCTTCATTTGTTTGGGCTGTAACCGCCTGGAGAGGGGTGCGATGTGCTGCAGGTACTGACTGAGGCATCAGAGCTGGGTTTGCAGCTCCTTCCTGCAGATTCCCCAAGGCATGGAGATGAACTTGGTGCTGTAGTTTCACAGTAAAGTAGGGGTCATGTTTCCTTATAGCATTGACACACACACAGGTGTTCAGGTGCTGCAGTCATGAGGATGCAGAAGGTCTGAGACAGAGAGGAGCTTTTACAAAGAAGCTGGAAATCTTTGTGCCTATTGCAGCTTTTCTTCCAAAAGGATGAAAAAGAATAAAGCTGAATTTCTGTCTTGACCCTGTTGGTGTAGCCCTGGGAACCAAGAAATCTCCGTTCTGTGTTCAGTTTTACTTTGTCACATCTTGTATAAGCTATCTGAGCCTTAGCTTCTATGGTAGGTTCTTAACCCATTTCCCAGAAGGGCAATATCTGTAAAGTATTTGGAGAGTAACTAACTGAGAAGAGCTTCCAAGAAATAACCAGCCTCACCCCAAGGACTAATTTCTGTTCCCTGTAAGTCATGGGACTCATCTTACTGGTAGTACATCTCCAAACCCGTGACAAGATCTGGGATCTGTTGTGCTGGTGCTGTACAAATATAACGTGCAAAATTCTTCCTGTTGCATCTCTCCCCACGCAAGAGGAGATGGTTGTCTCCACTTCGCAGCTGAAGACGTGAAGCGTGAAGAGATCAAGGTTTCTCCAGGCTCACCCATGGAATCAGGGTCCAACTTGCCAGTCGCTGTCTCTTCCATCTTCCCCAGCCACCCACCATCATCACTTGGGGGTGTTGATGCTGGGAGTGGTGGTTGACCCCAAAATGTTTAGCTTTACCTATAGTGGTGCGACTGCTGGCATCGGGTCATGCTGGGACAGGCTGTGACCTTGCTGTCCCTCCTGCTAACATGCCTCCCTTGTGAGCTCTTTCTGAGAGTGACTCATGTACCACAGGCTGCTCAGGGTTTAAAAAAGGCAGCAGATGGGCAACTTTTCCCTGCATGGATTTGGGTATTTTCAGGCATATTTTTCCAAATTTCTTCCTAAAATAACCTCTTCAGTTACCAGCAGTCAGCAGTGCCCTCCACTTGACTGTAAGCATAGCTGAAGGTTGCTCTCTTTCTCTGTGGTCACCCACCCTGCCCCTTGGCAGACACCGTGGGGAGAGGAAAAGAGCATTTCTCATTAGGTCTCTCTGTTTGCACAAAACCTCCTTTTGTTAGAGAATATTTTCCACCCTGCAATCCTCAGGAGAGAGGGCCAAAATTAGGCTCCTTGCAAGCGAACGTGCGTTATCTTCGGTTCGCTTCTCTTTAGCCTCAGCAGAAATAAACATAACCCGGAGTTGTCTGTGTGTTTTTTATTTTGGTTACCCTCTGCAAAGAAAATAAAATCTCCCATGCCGGTATCTCTGCCCACATGCCATGCTGGAATGAGTAAGGTGTTAATGGAAAAACTGGTCAGGGTAGGAGCAATGTGGCTTTTACATGGGAAAACAAATTCAGCGTCGAGCCCAGGAGTACCAAAGTGCTCGGAAAAAGCAATGGAAAATGGAGAATCTATGCTTTGATGTGATACATGCTCTTTCTCAGTGAATTATGCCTATAGAAAGGTTAAAATTTTGCGTGCTGCCCCTATATACACCATGGAGTCTGTATCAGGAGTTGGGTGACAGACAGTGCAACAAAGCTTTTCTGAGCATGGGATCCTCTGCCTGCATCAGGTGTAAGGTAAAAGGTGCTGCGTAGGCTGGGAATTAGCATTAATTTAGGGTTGTAGGAGCTGGTTTTGGTATGCATTACCCACTCACTTGCACACACCTACTGCTGGTCTAAAAATAGGGGCTTTTTCAGGAAAAAACTGTCCTTGAATGGTGGGGTTTTTTCATGAGCTCATACATGTAAGTGTGATAAGCAATCCTCAAGAGAATGAAAGATGACAAAAATTAAGGCAAGCAAGGAAATTATGCAATTAGTATTTCAGAACCACCTGGAGCCTCTGATTGAGAAAGTTGTTGCTGTTTTGTTTTGTTTTGTTTAAATTTGGGCATGCCTGCAGCAAGAATTCCCAAAGGAACCCAAGTGCATCAAGCACTTGTTTCGGTGGGATTTCAGCTCCTAACTCATTTCTGTTCCTTTGAACGTCCCAGTTTAACCCAGAGAGGAGCATTTTAGGAAGTTCAGACCTCTCTGTATTACAGCAAGTCTTGCAAAGCACGATATGCCTATGGACATGTGACATTTCCTTCCTTTTCTCTTTGCAGAAGAGGTAAAACCATACCCAGCAAATGGAGTGAATACAACATATCCAGAATCCCGCTATACTTCAGACTACTTAATTAGTAAGTCTCAATTACCAGTATCATTCTGGTGCTTCCAGGCATGAAAGTGCCACCTATTAGAGGTTTGTCTGCATCACATGAGGACTGCACCATGCAGTTGTTGCTCTGTCATGGCAGAGCATGCAAAGTGTATAATTTTGTCTTTCCTAGTGTTTTGGGTTTATTTAGAAGCCATCTTTATTTTTTGGGGTCTGCCTTGAGATGCCATAATCTGACTTTGCAAGCACTGTTTGTTTGAAGCTGTAGCTCAGTGGACCTGAAAAGAGACCTCAACACCCCAGAAAATTAGGAATTTTAAAAAACGTATTAAAAAAGGGAGGGCGTGGGGGAAGAAGGCTTAATTCTGAATTACTAGGTAGGAGCCTAGCAAGGAAAGAGTTGAGTCATCAATCTAGACTCCCACACTTCCCATTGCCATTGGTCTGGAGATGTTCTTTAAGGGCATTTGAAATTTGTGATGTATTTCATGAACCAGCAAAAAAACCCAACTCACCTGAATTGGGATTCCAGGCTCTGGCCAGTGAGGAGAGGTGACCGTGGAAGTGACTCATCTATTACAATCATCAACAAAACTTCTTTGCCCTATATCTCCTTTGCTGAGACTATGCTCTTCATGATTTTCCAGCTTTTTCCCACTAGCAGCTTGCTTGAGAAGACTTCGGCATAATGCACATGGGTGGTGATTGAGGATGTCTTGTTTTTTTAAATCGGTGCAATTATAAGACACAATCTCTCTGTAGCTTTTGGAAACCTTACTCAAAATTAGTGCCCAATTGTTCCAGGTATTTTATACCCAAAGACAGTCTCCTCTTGCACTGCAGACCTCAGATCTGATTGTGCTGTGGGAGACTGGAGGGGGAGTGAGCAACGCTCAGGTTTCTTTGCGCTGCTTGTGTTTGGGTTGCTTTCTGACGCTCCCATTCTGCCGGCAGGTTATGGCATTGAGCATGCACAGTGCGTGCCTCCCTCTGAGTTCACTGAGCCCAGCTTCATCACAGAGTCCTACCAGACCCTCCATCCCATCAGCTCGGAAGAGCTCCTGTCCCTCAAGTACGAGAACGACTATCCCTCGGTCATCCTGCGTGACCCAGTCCAGACGGACTCCCTGCAGACAGACTACTTCACGATCAAGCAAGAAGTAGTAACGCCAGATAACATGTGCATGGGACGTGCCAGTCGAGGTAACGTTGGGCATCTCCCAGGGTTTGCTTGGGTTTTTGCCACCTCTACCTATTTCAATAAGCGCTGCCTTCCCTTCTGTAGGAGATGTACTTTGCGGGGACCAAGGCCATCAGGGCACCGTGCAATGCCAGTAATGAAGCCATGTATCTTATGAGGTTGAACTCCCAGATGGATTCCCTGATGGCTTTGAGCCCTCCCTGCCTTTCTGTCTGGGGAAAACATGAAGAAGGTCTTTCTTTACTCTACTCTGCTGCCTGTTTTTACAACATCTGCAAAAATGTAGCATTTCTGGCTCTGTACTTTGATGTCAAACTTGAATGAAGTTGAAATAGGCTTTAAGGTTATTAGGGAGGACAGACTGCTGTGTGGTTGTATAAATCTCATTTTCCTAGGAGACCAGGCAAAACCCCACAAATCCTTCACAAGTTCTCATCAGGAATTACTGTCCAAGGCTCTGAAGGGTTTTACACTTGATGATCCAAAGTCTTTATCTGTTATCTCCATTGATTTTGATGGCTGTTTGCTTGAACTGATAAGCTGTTCTGATGAACCCAAGCCCTGTGCTTTGTTAGGAGATGCAGATGTCATGGGTTGAGTCAGCGACAGAGCTGAAGGGCCCCGCGAATCCTTGTGCCTACAACCCTACATCTCCAAAGAGTTATAGGTACATGATTCCTGTTTGAGATGATGGGATTTAAACACCTAAACACTTTGGAGGATCTGAGCCCAAATGCCTTTTCAATTAATATTATTAAATTCTGAACACATGGGGCCCAGATGCCCGACTACTTTGTAATTACATCGCTTAATGCAAGGCTGAGGATCTGGCTCACAGTATATATTCAAAGCAAAAGTTTAATCCATAGAGCTCAAAGTCACTTACAAAGGGGGATCATTATCTCCTGATTCCAGGTAGGGAACCTGAGGCACAGGGAAGAGATCTGACCTGCCTGCGATCATGCCCTGAATAGAATCCAGGTGTCCCCATGCCTAAAATTCATTATAGTAATGTGTTGCTGTGAGCCAGGTTTGATGTTGAACATTTAAACCCATTCATCCAGCTACGAGAGCTGAAGATGTGCTGGCTCCCTGTGAAAGCTGGAGCCCCTTTGCAGGTCTGCATTGCATATGCGTTGCTCAGTGGAGCTCATTTTAAGTTTCTCATTCTTTTTCCAAGCTGGGAGAGCTAATGACAGGAAAGTTATTATTTGTATTATTACCTCTGCTTCTGCTGCTGGCTGAGTGTTAATATGTGAGAGGTGACTTGGATGATATGGTGAGCCAAAAGGGCAGCAGTGTTATAATTTTAGGTAAACTCCTCTTTCTGGGGTTGATTTTCTGGCTATCTTTCATCAGTGTCTTTCCCTTTTCTTGACCTTTTCTTTAACATAGGTGTTTTCATAATAATTCTCATTGAAATGCAATGATTCAGGCATGCTTTTGCAATTGTACCTTGAGCCTGTTCTCACTGGCAAGCCTAAAAAGGCTCCAGGGGAGGGAAGAAAGAGCCCTTAACTCAGCATTGGGGACCAAGGGCCCCTGCTGTTAGCAAACACTTTAACATACTGATTGCAATTGAAGAAACGCGACAGGCCTCGGCCGTGCTTACACTAACGCTACATTTCAGCCATGTAGAAGGGCCTTTGGGTGGCATTAATCCTCCCAGAGTGGTATAAAGAAGCCTTAATATAAAGCAGAGTCCAGCTTATTTCTGTTTACKTACGTCTTTACCTTCCACTGTATTAAAAGGTTAGTCTGTCGCAAAGTCAAGCGCTTCAGCAGTGGGAAATTCAGGATGAAGGTTTTCCAGGCAGTCGCCTTTTGTCTTTCTTTGTGTGGGCTTTAAGGGTTAATTTTGTGGTCCCACGGGAGTTGTTTCACTCTGCCTTATCAGTGAAGAGGTCTGGTTGGAAAGTGTAGCTACCAAACTCTCAACAAGTTTCTCCTGAGTAGGTGCAAGGCGTGATTTTTCCAAAGGCTCATGTTTAGGTCAAGTTTAGGTGAATTTTCAATGAAATGACCCAAATCACGTCTCTGACACTGCGGCTGTTCATCTGGCAGATTTTTAATTCCTTTTCTAAACGAGTTTGAGCTGCAGGACTTCTCAGGGAAGTGATTATGCCAATTAATGAACATGCACAAAGCGGTGTTAATTTTCCCCTTGCAGGATTCAGGAAGTGAGTGAAGTGTATTCTGTGAAATTCTCGAAAAACTAAAAGAAAAAAATAAAATGAGTTTGAAGCATGGGTATTACCAGCAGAATCAAAGCAATGGATCCAAACTTCAAATGATTCTGGGCCAGCAATCAGGGCAGAGCCCACAGTAGTTGAGTCTTTTCGCAGCAAGTGCTCTTCAAACTACAACACAACAAATATTTGGGGGAGCGTGCCAGCATCCTTCCACATTCCTGTTCCCCTGTGATTTACTATCTGGGCCCAAGCTGTGGGTAGCTCTGCCAATGGAAATTTCTCCAGGAGTTCTTGCACAATCCCAGCAGCTGTTTTTAGCCCAGTTTGGGAAATTAGTGAACTTGAATGATCCTGTTACGCTCTTAGTTTGTCAGTAAAGATGTTGAGCAATCGGCAGCATACGGGAGATCAGAGAGAGCAATTTCAGTTTGTTCTTTGGATCCTTTTTTAGCTCTCTGTTTTAAGTACAGAGGGTATACTTATGCTGTCTCTAGTGGGTGTAAAGCAGCATAGCACTGCTGAGGATCCGGCCTCTCATGTTCTGGTCTTTACTAAAAATACCCCAGAGAGTAGCCTTGATACAACCCAGCTGTGCTCACCTTACCAGAACTGGAAAAATAGCTGTTCGAGCTCTCAGCCTTTTGCTCTCCTCCTCCATCAAATCTGCTGCTGTTTGGGGATTTGGAGGTGGAAGCTGGTTGTAACATATGGCAATAAAAGGCTGCTGTATAGTTTTGCAGGAAACATCAAAAGTAAAGAAGCTGGGTGTCCAGTGCCCTTGAATATGTCTCAGCAGCATTTATATAGGGCTGGCAGATATAATATGGGACTTATTGGAGACCCATATCTTTCAGCAGGAGGAGCAAGAGGTCCTGGAGTGCCCATGTTTAGGCACCTGAACTGAGCCTTGAATATCTGTCTAAAGTGGGTTATTTCTCTGCCATTGCCTTTTTGAAACAGAGGATAATTTCCAGTTAGCCCCAGGCATCAGTCTTGAGTAGAGAGTCAGGACTTTGGGTTTTTCCCCTGACTCTTTCTGCCTTGCTGTGCTGCCTGAACATCTCCAGGGCTCAGATAGCCCTGCTCTGAATTACGGATATAACAAAAGTATCCCAGTTTCAGGCCGTACATTTGAGTTTGTTTGGAGTTGAGGCATAATGGGACAGTATCATTTGCCTGGTTGCCTTCTGCCTGTGCAGCGGGCAGGCGAAGCATCCTTCTCCTGGCTGTGGCATGCTAGAGCATCCCTGTGGTGGCCAGGCACATCTCACATGCCCTTCCTTCTCGTCAGGTAAACTGGGTGGCCAGGACTCCTTCGAGAGCATAGAGAGCTACGACAGCTGCGACCGACTGACGCAGTCTTGGAGCAGCCAGTCCTCCTTCCAGAGCCTGCAGCGCGTCCCCTCCTATGACAGCTTTGACTCGGAGGACTACCCCGCCACCCTGCCCAACCACAAGCCCAAGGGCACCTTCAAGGACTATGTTCGAGATCGGGCCGATATGAACAAGGACAAGCCTGTCATTCCTGCTGCTGCCCTTGCTGGCTACACAGGTAGGGTCACGTTCCTCAAGAAACCACCTCTCTGCTGAGCGTCTTGGATAGAACCTCTCCATCGGTGGAGGGCAGAGCCTCCAGGGTCTCTGGGTTGCCCAATGTCTGCATCGCTGGCTCAGCGGTCTGTGAGTGAAGGGTTTTGGGGTGCCCCTGGGGTCAGCCACATGCATGCGGGCACACCTGAGAGCACGCAGCCCCCCAAGGCTGCATGTCCTTCAAGTGTGGGCACTCCAAACCTGATGGAGGATGTAGGACCTGGATGAGTGCAGGGCATTTGATGCCTTGTGTTTTCATTTACACCTGGATGCCTCCTGCTTGGGTCTGGTAGGAACTGATGTTTGCTTTGTATTGCTGAGAACACAAGGTAGTAGAGAGCCCTCGTTTTGCCCTCCAACACTTTTATGCAATGTGCTGGCCACTTGCTTGTGGTTTTCCACCTCGGGCAGGAGCRGCTGCATTACTGGCATTGCTGTGTGTGATGTGAAATGATCTTCTCCCTTTGTGGCATGGAGGAAGCACTTGGTTTTGCTCTTTACCTTGGTGTGAGGCAGGGATGGGATGGTGCCAAAGCAGACCCAAACATTTTCCATTCCCTGCACTGGGAGAGATGAGAAGGTGATAGGCCGCGGAAGCTCTGGCTTTTTATGTGACAGCCCTCCAGCAATCTGGTATCTCCATGGAGAGAAACCTGGTGGGATGGGGCTTCCAGCTAAAATTGAGATAATCCTTTCCAGTCCTTCTGTGCCATGTCTTTTCCCTGTACTATAAGTAAAACTCGCAGGGTAGCCTCCTGCCAGTTCCCCTTTCCTTCGTACATACTGATCTCTCCTGCCCCAGCTGGTAGCAGCTGTGGCCTGGAGGAGCCAAGTGGTGGAAATAGTTTGTGAAGATAAAGATCATCAAAAGGTTCAGAGCAGATCCTGAGGTGCGACTGTCCCTGAAATCTCCTCCCACGCATGTCTCATCTTAGGGCCGATATCTAGTTTTTTGTAAGGGTGGGAGAGATGCAGAGGGGAGGAGAGGTGGAGAGATAATTTTAGGAGCTACGTGTAAAAAAGGAAGTGGTTTGTTGCTATAGCTTTAGTTAGAAAGAAAGCTCAGCCCTGCCTGCTGAATGAGCCTGTTTCGACCAACTCTGTGCAAAATAAAATTGTGCTCTGCTATTCCTGAATGGTTTTCGGCTGGGGGATGTGGTGGGGAGAGGCATGAGTGGTAGGAGGGGCCATGTCCTGGGACACTGTCCTCCGCTGTGCCGTGGACGTTGATGTTCCTAAGAAAAGAGACCAGTGAGCACAACTTGCGATTTTTATTCCTATTTTCTCCTGATAACGCCTTTCATGACGGCCTGTGGAAGTGTTTTGGGTACCCAGTGCCTGGGCAGGAGCGTTGGTTGCATTTTAACAGCTGGGGAAACTGAGGCACAGAGGCACTGGCAAAACTAGGAGCTTTATTTTCCAAGCTGGATGTTTCCCTCCACATTTACTGTAGCTCATGGAAAACAGCTGCCCCCGTAGAGAGGCGGCGTTCCCAGCTCCCTCCGTGAGYGAGGAGCTGAAGTCGGTGGCTGGACCTTGTGTTTTGCCAAGGAGTATTAGCACCCCAAAGAGTGTCCTTGGACTCATGCCGCCAGGAAGGGGAGACTTCGGTTAATGCAATGCCAGAGCACACTTCCAAACGCTTTGMGCTGCATAACGTTTTCTCTTGCCTCATTTCAAACCCCGTTTTGAGCCGGGAAGATAATCCCTTGGCCCAGGCATTTTGGTGTGATCAATAAGTGGGAGCGCCTGATTTTTTTTTGCATTGCTTCACTTGAGAAACTTTAAATGGGGAAAGGAAAATCAGAGGTTTCCAGAATCGGCAGTCACTTGGAAATCCTTGGGCTGGAGCACTGCTTGCTTGCTTGCTCCGAAGGCTGCTAAGCAATAAGTCAGTCCTCGAACCGCCACAGCCTGCATTTACCATTGGGAACGATCTTTGGACAGATGATCTTTGCAGGCATGTGACTCCAGAGATGTCCTCTGTCCCTTTTTAAAGCCTACTGACCTGTCAGCACCTTATGTTTTCTGTGCAAAGGGAGCCCAGCATGGGTGCAAAGCAAAGCCAGGTTGCTGTGAAAGCAGGTCACAGTGAGAGCAAGTGAGAACATGTTGCATTACAAACCGTAGGAGAACTGGGCCCTCTAAAAATTGCTTTGTATTAGTGTATTTCTGGAAAAAAAAAAAAAAAAATCCAGGCTGGCCACTGAGAAGTGCTGGACCTCTCTCTTGGGCCAGCTGAGCAAGGAGTGTGGGGACTCTCAGGCAGAACTCCTAGGTCCTTCTTTTTTTGCTTTGCTTTACATTACTTTTACTTTACTCGGGGGAGGAAGTGCTGTATAGCAGCTAGAGCAGAGGAACTTAAAGTCTGGCTCTGTTTGCGGCTCTGGTGAGGAGGTGGAGCTTCCAAACAAGCAGAGCAGGGGATTACCAGCCCAGGGTCCCAAAGCAGCCAGGACCCCTGCTTTCCCTTTCACGCTCAGGTGATGCCTCGAGCACATGTCCAACACCAGTCACCAGCCAGCGGAGCACCCAACAGACATGCCATGGTGTGCACGTTTTAGGGCTGGAAGGGTGAAGCCTGGGAGATCACGTCCTTCATCTCCAGGGCTCTCTGGGTTGACTTTAAGAACTTGACAATATTGTTCAGGTTTTGTTACCAAGGGCCTGTTTTGCCGGTGGCCCAGGGAGGTGGCACAGTGCTTTATCGCAGCCGCAGCAGATCTCTGATGGTATCTGCCTTAGGAGGCGCATGCTTTGGTGAGAAGGTGCATTTTGGCGGAAGCTCCATTTGCGTTTGATGTGTTCTTCACCCAGCTTGCAAGCAGCTTTTCAAAGCTGTGTTATCTGCCCCCACATCTTGACCTAATTTAACAAGTTGCCATGGTTGCTCAGATGGAGGTTGATGCAATATTCTTATCTTTTTTGAAGGAGAAATGTAACTGCTCAGGAGTTGGTGAACTTCAGTTTCCATAGCTGCAGGGAGGACCGTCTCTGGACACCTCTGGTTTTGGGGCCAGCTCTCTCAAAGCTTGGCCAGCTTGAGTCTTACATTAAGCCAGATTTTATTTCTTTTTTACATGACCTAGGAAACGGAGACAGAATGCATCTATTAAAATTAGGCAAGTGGTGTGTCAGGATGCGTCTTCTCTGCAGGCAGATGTGCTAAACCTCACGTTGGCTTAGCTGAGCTCAGTTTAAGCTCCCTCGTTCACGCAGCAGCGCAGCGTTTGGTGTGGGCGGGCGGCTTGTGCTAGGGGCATGCTGGCACATGGGCACAGATCCCTCCATACCTGAGCCCAGTTGGGCTAAATCGAGCTCGGCTTTGCCTCTGTGCCACCTGCAGCCCTGCCTGGGGCTGTGCTGTAGCTGGATCCACAAGCCGCCGGCTCTGATGGGTACCATGGCCGCCTGCGTCCTTCGTGAGACCCGACATTGCGTGGATAAACACGGACGGTCTGTAGCAGAGAAGTGTGCAATCTGCACAGAGGGCAGGTGGTGTGGGTCTGACCGCACTGGTCTTTGGCCTTTCTGCCCTATATTTATTTTTCCACTACTCTGACCTACTTGTGCTGCTGCCCTCCTGGTGATGCAGGTCCAGCCGAGCTTCAGACCCTCCCTCTGCTCCTGTGGTTGGTGATAGCCACTCAGGGCTGAATTGTTTTCAGCTTTTCTTGAGTGCCCCAAAGCACCTGCATGCGTTTATAGCCAAGACGTGGTGTTTGTTTGCTTTGTGGTACGTAGGACCTCAGCATCGTCTGTGCAGGCCGGGGCTTTCCATCTCGCGGTGTTGTCTGCATTGCCACAACACCAGAGCTGTGATGTGCCGAGCTGCTGCTCCACATAGCTGAACAGACAGAACAGAGCAATTCCCCTCATGTTTGAGAGGTGAAAGGAGGAAAGAGGGGCAAGAAAGGTGAAGTGAGTGCACACCAAACCTTGATCCCTCATCTGCAAGGCTGGTTTTGCATTTGTGATGCTGTCCTTTCATATAGACCTGGTTAGGAAGTTGCTGATGCTTTTGTAGACAATCTCAGCACCTAAAGAGTTAATGCCCCCTTCCCAGCTAATATCACACATGACCTGAGTGTCTCTCTCAGCGACAGATTGATGCTTATCTTCATTATCATGCTGCCCTTAAAGAAGACAGAAAGTAGCGCAGGGAATAGCCGACCTCTTGCAGATGCTATCTCACCCGAGCACCCAGGAGTGCTTCTGTCTACCCAGGCCAGATCCACCCCTGATCCTCACTATCAGCATTCGCAGTACCACGTCGATAGGGCCCAAATTTGCCTGCTAAACTCATCTGCCCTGTCCAAATCGTCTGTGGTGCAGAGCCTGAAGCCTTCGACAAGCCTCCGTTTCTGAGCGATGCTTATCTGTGACGCAGAAGTGAAAGCATGCAGCTGCTGTTTTGCAAGAAAGTCAAGTTGGTGCCAAAGAAAGTGGGTCTCTTTCAAGAGAGCTTGTGTGCTGCTTCCCCTCTTCTTCTTGTTGCCTGTGCTGCTGGCCTGAGGCTTCCACCAGCGAGCTCCCCAGATGTGCTGTGTTCATCGGCATCCAAAAATCTGCCAGCAGCTGCCTTCCCCGCCCCTCTCCCCTCATGGTCTGGTGATCCGACTGTCCTTGACATCCAGAGTCTGTGCAGTAGCTTTCCTAGAAACATCAGCATCCTTCCTGCCTGCTTGCCTGCACTTCTGGAGAAGTGTGCCTGCATGGGCATCCATACCACTTGTATCTTGGGTTAGGGGAATTTTGGAGATGCAGTCAGCTGCCCCAGCAATCAGAAGAAGCACAACAGCATGTCCGGCCCCCGTGCGATGCAGGGGATGTTGTTAGCTTGCTTATTCTGGGTCATACCCTTTACCTGCCCTTGCAGGGTGACTTCAAGCGTGACCAGCCAGCGGCTCCTGCCCCCTTTCTGCCTCCGGTGCAGAGCTTGCATGGGCTCAGCAGCGCTTTTCGCCTCCGCAAGGTGGGGAGCTTGAGGGTGGGGCTCAGGGCTGGTTCAGTGGCTCCTGCTCCACCTGCCAGACATGTGCAAATGACAGTGAAATCAGCCCCACGCAACGCTGCCCAACCGTGACGGCAGCTCAGCTCTCATCAGAGCTGCTGCAGCCACCGGCAGTGGCTTTTCAGCAGCCCGGAGGCGATGGCAAAGCAGCAACTGTGGCTTAGTCCCTCCTTCGAGCAACGAGCTGGAGCGTTGCATGGCAGCTCTTGGCCTGCAGGACCACCTTCAGGGGGAGATGTGAAGCTCACAAAACCCCTTGTGCTTTGCCAGATGCCTCGGGAGTGAGACCAGTCCTCCCAGCACGTTCTTCCTTGAAACAAAGGAGATGCATCAGGAAAGCCAAACTGGCCTAGAGTGGCCCGCCTGGCCATTCTCCTGCCTGTAAGCATGGCCAAAAGCATGTAGCTCCCCAAGAAAGGTGCTTTCTGGGTCCTTCCCTGCTCTCTTCACACCTGCTCTTTGGAGATGCTTCCATCCATGCTCCACCGCTGCCCTCCCACCCATGCAAAGCCAGCACTTCGCGGTGGCGTGACTACCTGCACCAGTCTGGGCAAGAGCTGGGAAGGAGGTGGTTGAGCTTGGTCTAACAAGGGAGTGATGGCTTATCAGCTCTGCCATCCCCTGATGCAGTGGGGGAAATTGGGGACCTTCGGTGCTGCAGTGCCATCAAAGGGGGCTCAGGGAGGGCAGGGACATGAGCGAGGCAAAGACTGTTTTGGAGTCATTGCTATGCCCAATTGTTTTGTTGGGTTGGAACCACAAACCACAGAGTGAAAAGCATAGGTGCGCCGCTTTTTTTTTTTCAGTAGGGTTTTTTTTTTCTTCTTTTCTTGTTGTTTGAAAGAAGGAAAACAAAACAGAGGCCGTTGAGAGGGGTGGGGGTGTGAAACTGTCTCGAGAGAGAGTGGGGATGACGTGTTTCAGGCTGTGCCTTCCCGGGTGCGGCACAGATGCCTGTCTGCCCCAGCCAGGTGGTACCACCATCACCGCCCCAGTGAAAGTGGCCATCATGCATATTTTGGTTTCAAACCCCTCCAGAGCCACTGGGTAGGAAGGTGGGGGGAGGGACCTCCAGTCCTGACCAAGGGAGGATGGCATGGGAATGGCACCAAACCCGGTGCTCTGGGGACACGCACAGGTGCCGGTGGAGGACCGGTGCTGAGGAGGCAGCACTCAGCCAGCAGTTCCCACTGTAGCAGCCGGCCGTCATCCGGCTTAAGAGGCATATTTTCCCCCTGACGCGGGAGAATTCCTGCAGTGTGACACTCCCCGCTGAAGGACCCCGTTCAGTGCCACTGAGGCCAGACAGGGCCCCCATTGTGGCCCTGACGGGCGGGCGAGCCCCTCCGGCGCGCGCTATTCTTAGCAGCCTCCATGGGTGCTGGAGGTCGCGGCGGGGCGGGAGGACATTCCACCACCCTCTGAGTCCTCGCCTTGTCTTTTGGGGAGCGGGGGCCGCCCCCATTCCCCAGCCAGGGCCGGGATTACTCTGGGAAGCCGCTGGATGTCTGTGGCGGGACCAGTGCCATAAAGGGTGGCTTGTGTCCCTCCACCCGACACTTGGGGCTGCATCCAAAAAAAAGGCTGCAAGAAC
The DNA here is from genome assembly GCA_035582835.1 of Phoebastria nigripes. Lineage (NCBI taxonomy): Eukaryota > Metazoa > Chordata > Aves > Procellariiformes > Diomedeidae > Phoebastria > Phoebastria nigripes. The sequence goes on along the minus strand of JAYKAV010000334.1, from coordinate 646,874 downwards.
ACTCCAGTGGTGGTTGTTTTTGGAGATTACCAAGGCAACAGGTCGCGTGGTGGGGTACACCCGCCAAGCTACGCTGGCCTTGGGGCRGTCGGTGTGGCTGTGCGTGCTTGTACCATGAAGTGATGTGGACCAGGAGTCGTGGTGGGGATTTCCAGCCCTGGCTGGGGACGAGCAGAAGGGTTGAAGCAGAAGGGATGGAAAATGGGCGCTGCTCCCAGCTCCTGCGGGGGCGGAGGTTTGGGGTGCGGAGACAAGCCCGGCAGCTTCATGCTTGCCCTGATAGCTTTGGGGATGCGACGTTGGGGGAGTCGCCTCTGTGCGAGCCAAGGGTCCCCTTGAAATCCTTCAGGCACTGGGAAAAATAACTCCCTGCTCCTTGCTGGTCTGCAGAGCGGGCAGAAGCAGCTCATTTCTGAAGATAGCACTCCCAGCACTAATTACAGCTCTACTGGCCCACCAGGTGATGCATGGACCTCCAGCATCCCTGCCCTGATCGTTTCGCCTTCCTACCCTGCAATCTCCCCAGAGCTGTTTTCGGGCACGCAGGCTCGGGCATGTGCCAGGGTTTGGTTCCTGCCACCCTGTGCATCGCCTGCCTCGCTGACATTTCGGAGTCGTGCCCCAGCATCAGCGGCACATCTGCAGGGCCTCCTCTGCCTTCCCCTTTGGCAGGGCGTGTGTTTGTAGGAGCTGAGACATGCCTGCGAGCCCTGCAGTAAACACATTCTTGACATAATTGCTTGTCCAACACAGAGGAATTTGGGGTTTTACGCGTGTCCCGCAGGCAGCTTGGAATAGACCTTGGGAATCCCTGTTCCAAGGATGACACCGCTTCCTTCAAAATCCCAAAATACCCGGCAGAGCGGCACCCGGTGCAGCGGCAGGAGGCCTACCTCGCTTGCTGGAGAGAGAGTGAGAAATTGCTGGGTTTCCCAACACCTCTCCATGCCAGCTGGCAGCTGAGCCGCGAGCACCAAGCGTGAACTGTGCCGGCCGCTTGGCTTGGGGTTAATGACACTTGAACTTTGAAAGGCTCCCGCAGAGCCAGGGTGGCCCAGGGGTATTTTGAGGGCAGTTGCTTACCCAAGAACCTGGCGTCTAGGTGATGGGTTTCCATCCATCTTATTTTGGGAAGGAATTAAAAAAAAATCCTTGTTCTTTGGCTGGGCAGGAGAGAAATCGATGCGAGGTGATGAACCTGGTCTTGCTTCGGTCTTGTCTCCGAGGACTGTTTCTCTGTTAACCTGATTTGGGTGTTGGATGCTCTCTGTATGTGTGTAGGGAATTGGTGTAAAGTCAGAATGGCCAAGAAAAGCCAGCCCCATGTGAATTCACCTGCAATTCCCTGTGGAGGACCTCAGGTGGCTGAAATAACCTTTTTGCCCAATGTTTTCTCTGTATTTAAAGCTTGCTGCTATAAATAGGTCTAAGCTTTGAGATGCAGTGGCATTTCAGGCCAGGGTTTTGGCTCTTCCCTTTCGGATGAGAGGCGAAGGCGTCATCTGAATTTCCTCCCTCGTTTTGGCGCGGATAACCCAACTCCATCCCTACTGGAGAGCGCGGTCGCGGAGTCAACGTCTTGGCAAGCTCCTGCTGAGAAAGACGACGACGGGCTGGAGCCTTTCCCCGCTGAGTGTCATCTTCCCATTTACAAGCAGAGAGATGCTGTGAGCTCCCTGCTTTGTCCATGGCTGTGCAATAACCCCCCAGGGCTTGGCGGAGGACCCAGTGCCTGCAAAACCCTGGAGCGGTTCCTTAGGGATAACAGGAGGGAAACAATTTGGGGAGGGCTGGATGGGGCACAGCGATTCCCCTGTCCCGGAGCCAGCTCTCTCATTTCCTCCTCCCCAGAGCTTGTCTGCTTTTGAGTCATTTTAAACCTTGTGGAAAAGGGGGAACAGCCCTCTCTTCCCTCCGCGGGTTATCCCGCAGCCACAGCTCTGACAGCCTTCATTGTCATTCGTGGAAATAGGCTGTTCTCCATCCCTCTTTCTGAGTACATAACTCTTTTTTTCCCTGCTTGAAGCTTGTGTTCATTGCTGTCAGCAGGCGKGTTTACCCCAGCCTGCTGTCCTAATCCAGCCTGTGCAATTCTTTTTGTGATAAATCATTTCCTCTAACCTCTGGCTTTGTTTGTTATTATTATTGTCATTCTTATTATTAGTGATATATTCTAAGCTGCGTTTAAAACATGGCAAAGTCTCTCCCGAAACATGTTGCCCAGAGCTAAGTGCAATATTTTGGGTGCGGCCACATTTGGAAGTTGCTCGTCAAAGAGATTTTGGCTTGAGGGCTTCTCCTCTACCTTTGATTGGGACACAAGCGCAAAGAAGAGATAAGTATTTCGAAATCACTCCACGTACACCATTAATCCAGCCAAAACCAGGCTGCGAAGCCTCAGGCTCTCAGTGGGGTGCACCGGGTACTGCAGGTTAGATGTGTCGGGCTCAGGACCCCGAGGCAAATTGCTGTTGGCCAAAATTAGCAGCCGGGGGAAGATGGGAGACCGCGGTGTTGTAAGGAGAGGCTGAATGTACGTGGCATGGGATGCTGCGCACCGCCTTGTGCCTCGCCAGCTGGATCAGGGTAACCAGCAGCCGCAGGGAGGTTTGCTTATAGCTTTGCTAAGACCGTGCCAAGACTGTGATGGGGAGATCCACCAGTCCTGAGTTGGTGAGATCTATCTGCCGAGCCAGCCAGCCCCTGCCTTCCCCACACTGCGTTCTGCGAGCCAGCGTAGCCCATTCCTGCAGCAACACGCCCTGGAAAGAGGCCAAATAATTTTCATACCTGGGTCCCCCCTTATCTCAGTAAACAGCGACGGTGCAAAGAGTCAAGGTCGGGAAGCGGGAGTCTGCCGGAGTTCATGCGATGGCCAGCAGCTTTTTGGCACAGAGGAAACGGTGGTGCTCTTGTGCCAAGACAATGACTCCTCACAGTTTGGATGCCAGAAAAATAATCCTATTTATGTAACTCAAAGTGAAGCATTCCAGTGTATGAATATTCAGCTCTTACTGCAAATAGGAAGCTCTTTTACCTGCAGGATTTAACTCTCAAGCTGTCATCTCAGCCCAGATCTTGCCCTGTGGCTGCTGATTTTTTTTTTTTTTTTTTTTTGGTTGTACGAAGGGTTGTGTTGGTTGTCGTGGTTGGGTTTTTTTTGTTGTTTTTTTTTTTTTTTTTTTTTGGTTGTAGAAGGTTTTATTTTTTTCAGTGAGCACTGAAATGCATGTGATTTCCTCCCCTCCTCCCTGGGATAGAAGGGGCCGTGCTTTTCCTGGCATTAATGTCTCATGTTTCCTTTGTCTTTCTAGGCAGTGGACCCATCCAACTTTGGCAATTCCTGCTGGAACTGCTCACTGACAAGTCCTGTCAGTCCTTCATCAGCTGGACGGGCGATGGCTGGGAATTCAAACTTTCCGACCCAGACGAGGTAGAGTGCCCTGGAATTAAGTGCACAGCCCAAATGCCGCTGAAATATCGGTGTGGATAACCCTCCCCTCCTCTCTTCAGGGCTGAGATTTGGGCAGTCACGTTGTTCTGGTCTTGGGTATGTGTAGGGAAAAACAATGAATAGAGCCCAGCTGAAAACTTGTTAAAAATTGAGCTGTAGTAATACCTAGGAAGCAGTAATTTGTGCCCAAATTTGGTGTGAAGTAGCTGAAACACCGTAGAGAGAGGCGTATTGCCAAAGCTCTTCAAACAGGATGTGTACAGGTGAGAGGGGGGCTTCCTGCTGATTTTGGGGAACAGATGGGACATTCGTTCCCTTCCCTGGCTTATATATCCTCATAGAGTCCTCTGCAATGTTCTGCCATTGCATGGAGGTTGGTTTTCCCAAACTCTAATGCTTGTGACCCATCCGTGTCAATCTTAAAGATGAGGAAAGTCCTTTCCCTTCCCTCATGTCCAGCACTGCTGCTTGCYGGTGGCTGCCCAACCAAGCCAGAAAGACTTTTCCTACCCTTCCCTGCGATGTGCATTCCCCCCTTTGACTCTTCCCACCCCTCTCTCAGGTGGCCAGGCGGTGGGGCAAGAGGAAAAACAAACCCAAGATGAACTACGAGAAGCTGAGCCGCGGCTTGCGCTACTACTACGACAAGAACATCATCCACAAGACGGCCGGGAAACGCTACGTCTACCGTTTCGTCTGCGACCTGCAGAGCCTGCTGGGCTACACGCCTGAGGAGCTCCATGCCATGCTGGACGTCAAGCCGGATGCCGATGAGTGAAGTCGACCGGCCGGGGCGGAGGATCACCCCGTGTCATTTTGGAGAGTCGATGGGACTTTTTCTGTTGGTTCTTTTTTATTTTTGCTGTTATTTTTGTTGTTTGTTATTTTTTTTTTTTAAAGAGCAGCTCAGATTTGATGCTTTGAGGATGTTGGGAGAGAGGGTGGCGGAAGAGGCAAACTTTTGGCCGAAACCTAAAAAGTTTGGTTCGGAGAAGGATGGGCTTTTTTTTTTCCCCGAAAGCTCCAAGACAGGCTTTTTTGGGGTGAAATTCTGAGTTTTAAGAAAGCCAGAAAAATGTAGCTCACTTAAAAAAACCAAACCCCTCCCTTGCTGTTTAGAAAAAATATTATCAAATGGATCCCTTCAGTTTTTGTGTTATTCGCACACAAACTGACAGTTCAGGAAGTGACAGTGTTCCCGAGGATTTGAGGATTTAAAACTTTTTTTTGGGGGTGGGGAGGGAAAACCAAACTGCCTGAATATTCCTGCTTCGGGGAGGCGCAATATAGGAAAAAAACAAGAACTGTTTGTCGTTCTTGTTACATCGCCTTTCTGTCGGTTGTCTTCTTTTCTACAAAAGACAGAATTTTTGCTAGGAGGGATCAAGACTTTTTTTTTTTTTTTTTTTTTATTTGTTAAAGTTTTATTTTATTAAATTTTGTGCCAGTATTTTTTTTTTTTAAAATAGTCTTAAGCTCTAAGATGGTCTCAGTATTGCAATATTGTGTGTGTTTGTTTCTGTTATGCCAGCAGAGAGTTTTATCACAGTGAGGAAAAATTAAAAAAAAAAAACAAAAAACAAACAAACAAAAAAACAAAAACAAAAACCCAATTAGTTTATGTAGACCCCACTGGAGAAGTGTAGTGCTACGACTCGGCACCTCCGAATCGTATGTGAAGGAAAATTAACTCCAAACTGGCTCCTAGTGATGCTGGCTGGGCGTGCCGCTCTTGCTTCCAGTCCCACACGCTTTGCTCCACCATTTGCTGATAAAGCTGGTTGAAATTTCCGCTTTTTTTGTTGTTGTTAAAAAAGGGGCCTTTTTGTACGGCTGCATTTTGTCGTTTTGTGCATGAAACCTATGAAGATTTGTGGGGAAAATGTCCTTTTGCATTTTCCAAATGACTTTTTTGGTCAAGGAACACTTTGGTGCTTTCAGAAAATTTGGGTTTGTTTTTTTTTTTGGAGGGGAAAAGGGAGAAATTCCTGTGTTTTGAATGTGGTAAATGGAAACTATATAAGTTGATTGGGGGGAAAAAAATCAGGAAAAAGTTGAAAAACCAAAGGGAAATGTTTTTTCCTTCCTGTTTCGACCAGCTCTATCTTTATTGCTGTATGTCTTAACCAGCCTGGGCACACGCAGAAAGGAAATTGTCCTTGCAAATGGGTTCTTTACTGCTCTTTGTAAGCCTGATCCTGCAAACCCTGTCAGGGTGTGATTAACATGAAGCATATGACCGGTGTTGCCGGGGTAAACGAGAGGTCTCATGTACTTGCCCGAGATGATTGCAGGATCAGTCCCGGGGGGAGCTGCTCCGTCTGTCCTCCAAACTTTTTGCAGCGTGGTTTGCGTTCAGAGGGGTAAATCCTGCTGCACCGAGCACTTCCCGGGAAGCTCTGAGCAGATTGAGGCTGATGACTGCTTTCGGGGTGGGCTGGGAGTGAGTTAGAGGATCAGGCGGTGAGCGTTTCTATATCCAGATATGACCCTGAAGCCGGATCCGTGCGGATCCAACTGCCAAAATGGGGTCTTTCGCCCCTGAGAGCCACTGGGCGTTTTCTTTTTAAAGACAGTATTACGCGTTTGAACCAAAAGTACCTTCTTTTTGTGTTGTTTGTCTGTCTGTCTGTGTGTTTTAGGTAGTTGCGTTCATTACAGAGGCACTGTGAGATGGTAGTGGGGGGTGAGGTGGGGAGAAGCTTTCCAGAGATGCTTGCTGGGCGATGCCTGCCTGATACAGGCTGATATATCAGGTCAGCAGGACAGGACTCTGTGTGCAAAGAGCCGAAATATTCGGGCACGTAACCCCCCTGTGCAGGGGCAGCGTTGGATGGGGAGCTCGACCCCAGGGCAAGGTGATGCTCAGAGGTGCTGGGCTCTCCTCCGCTTCCTCCGGAGCTGGGGGCAACCAGCACCTCTGTATCCCCGGTTGGTCATTTTGGGGTGAGTCATCCCCAAAACTGCTGTGTGCTTCAAAAAAGGTGATGGTGGAGGGGAAATGAGTGGGCCTAGAGGGAGCTCCAGCCGAGGGGGATGGAAGCAGATAGTGGTTTAGGTAAGGGAGGTTATGCTGTTAGCTTACAGGGCTGGGACTGCACATCATCCCACTGAGCATACGGAAAGAAAAGGGTGAGATGGATAGAAAGGAAGGAAAATGAGATGGAAGGAAGGTGAAAGGAGCATGCACCAAAGGAGGAAGGGGACGCTGCCTGCTGGGAGGTTAAACCTCAGCTCATCTCCTCGGGCAGACAGGGTGGATGGGAGAAAGCAGCTCGGCCGAGCTGGAGAGAGGAAAGGAAAATGCAGATATCGTGGTCGAGGTCCCCCCACTGGCAAGGCACCGGGGCAGAGCTCTGCCGCAGAGCCAAGGCTCGCCGCAGCCGCTGAGCAGGCTGAAAAGGGAGTTGAGCAAGGTGTGGCGGCACAGAAATGTGCAGGGGAGGAGTAGCTAACGAGCATCCCAACAGGACACACCATCTGGATTGGATTTTCAGCTGTCGGGTGCTTTTTTTAGGTGTTCAGGGTTGCTGTCTTGCATGCAGCTGCAAAGTGCCCTTAGCTTACCCTTCACGGGCCACTTCTGACATTGCTTTGAAAAATCCTCCTTACACCCTTAGAAAGGGTGCTGCCAGGAGGCCAGGTGCCCCATCTCCTGCCCTCGGCACCACGCCATGCCCCAGGACATACCTCCTGCTTTGCTCGGCTGCTCCGCTGCAGTTGAAGTGCCTTTTTCAAGCAGAAAACAGGGATAAAATTTCCCTCCGACGGAAGGAACCACAGGTTCAGGTACCAATCCCATCCTTCTACCAGGCTAAATCCCTCGTCTGCTCTGCTGTGCTTATTTTTTCCAGGTTTCCAAGCCAAACCTGTGCATGCCCAGTGATTTTGGGAAGATGGTTTAAAGKTTAGAAAGGGCGAGTTGTGGAAAGCAGCTCTGTTTTTCGGAAGTAGCCCCTGGCTGGAGCTTCTCCATCGTTTCTCCCGGCCGTTTGCCATCCCAGCTCGCAGCCTGTGTGCAAATGCAGCGGGAAAAGGGCAGTACAGTCCTAGGGACGTCAGGTTCATCATTTTCTATTTTCCTTTACTTCTTATTCCCAATCTAGAGACCATCCCGGAGAGGGCTGTGTGCTGTTTATACACTGGAAATTTGCAGATTTGTTTTTGTTTCTTTTTTTTGTTTTGGTTTTTTTTTTTTGTTTCTTTCTGCTTTTTAATTGCATGTTGACTTTTGGCGAGGGATGTGCTGGAACCCAAACCCTCTGACCTCCTATTCTTCGAGGCCACGAAAATTTGGTTAACCTACACGCACGTGCTGGACCAGAAGGATGGGTTTGAGAGGGATGATGAAGATCTGCCAGGGATGGGGCTCGCTCCTGTGCTGGTTTCTTTGCATGGGGGCGAGCTTCACCCTCGGCAGATACACGTGGCTTTTGAAAATGGGGTAATTTTGTCTTGTTTTGGAATGTCTCAGGTGTGTTCGGTAATTTTGGGATATTTTCTGTGTTCTGCTCGTGATCTGCTGTTCTCCATGCAGGGGCATGTCCCCTTCGCCCCCACCCCAGCAAAGCCTGAGCCCTGCCTTGGGAACTTAGCTCTTACAAAGAGCTTTCCAGGGCCTCGGCAGTCGATATTTGGGACCTCAGTAAAAGGAAAAAAAAAAAAAAAAACCTGATGAAAAATGCAAGCACTTTTTCTGCTGCCTGTCTCTCTCCATCTCTGTGTGTAGGATGACCGTAACCCATGGACACTTGTGTGTGTGCAAGCGTAGATCCATTTTATTTCCACACTACCACCGTCCGGCTCCAGACATGATCATTCAGGTGGAGAAATAGCCAAACAGGGCAAGAAATAGAAGATATTGTAAGATTTAACCTTCTCACGTCTTTCCAAACCAACACCTCCTCCAAAAAAAAAGGTCCCTGTGAGCACCAATAAATTCAGATGCTGCGGAAAACGTCTCCATCTTCTGACTCTTGCTCTTCTGGAGGGGTTTTCTGCGAGGCTTTAGGGCTTGGTTGCTTGTTCTTCGTTGACGTCGCAAAATTTGGATGCCTTGACGTGCTCTGCTCTCTGGTAGGGTCTATATAACATCCGTGAGTTGTTGTCTACATTCCAAAGAGGTTTAAATAAATGATAAATCTATGTATACATATATGTTATAATGGAATATCTCCAGGAATTAACTGCCTCAGTAAAAAAAAAAAAAAAATAGGTCTTTGTTTTCTTTTGTTTTGTTTTTACACATGGGATTTTTTTTTTAAGCTGATAAACATAGAAGAAGAAAAAAAAAAAAAGAGATTGTTATATTGTGCTGTTCGACTATTTTCCAACTTGTATTTTCATATAATTTATATTTTTTAAAAGTGGAAAAAAATTTTAAAAGCGAGATTAAAAAAAAGAAAAAGCAGGTGCTTTTTAAAAAAACTGAGCTGAGGTAGCTTAGAGATGTAGCGGGGTGTGTGTGTGTGTCCGTGTGTTGTGTTTTGTTTTGTTTTGTTTTGTTTTTTAAAGGATACAAAAAAAAGTCCCTCCTACATTGAATTCTTAAAGAAGGGGGGGATTGGTTTTGTTTTAATTGCTGATGCTGGCACATCATTTTGCTGGAGAGTTTTTTATATACTGTAGCCTTATTTCATATCGTATTTTAAACCATGTGAAATTAAAAGAAGAATAATTCATAACCCTCAGTGTCGGTATGCTTATTCGTTGCCTTGACTCTTTAAATTCGGGGAGCAAAGTGGAAAACCAATGCAAAAACTTAGAAATCCCAGCAACTTCTATATTTTTTTTTTTCATTATTAAACAAAATTGTGTGGTTATAGGAAATAAGGGTCTGGCTGGCATCGCAGCCTCTGGTCTCAGGGGCTGGAGAAGGGAGATGCTGCATCCCACCGGCTCCCTCTCGCTTTGGGAGCATGGGTTGTCCTCTCCGGCTCCTTGAAGACCATCACCACTCTGCATTGCTGTCCCAGGGGCAACTGCAGGGTTTCAAAATGGTCTTTCATCCTGCATCATCACTGGGAGCTTGGGATATTGGTGGTTTCCCACCCCAAATGACTTCTATAGTAGTATTTTCTTCAGCAGGTGTAGCCAACTCGCAAAGCCCCGTGGCCACCAGCATGAAGATGTGCTGGGCATCTACTTTCCTACTCGAGACTTCGGACTGTGGTCCATCAAGAGGAGAAATCTGTCACTGGGCTCCTAATATATCAAATCCGAGCGTTGTGCTTCAGATCTTTGAAAAATACATCTATATTTACACATGATGTTTTTCCCAGTGAGCCAGCATAGGCTCGGGTATCCCCTCGTCCTCATCAAGCCAGGAAGAAACCTATGTTGTGCCTAATTGGACGGGGGTTTGATTGGAGCCTGTTAGCGTGTAGGTCTGGAAGTGCTGATTAATGAGGCCAGCATCTCGGAGAGGTTCACGGTCCAGGAGCTGACGCTTATTCATAGGGCTGGTGAGTTTGCGTGATGGGAAATTCCCAGAGGACAATATCATTGACGCTTGTTTGCTGGAATCGGCATGAAGTGGATTAGACAAAGCGTTCAGAAACGCGCTGTTCAGATTTGTTGAATACCAAGAAGGGCGGAGGAGTCATCAGTGCAAAGAGGATGCAACAGATGAATCCAGGATAAAGAATATTTATAACTCCATTTATAGTAACTCAGCTTGCAGCCGGGCAGGAAGCAAGAAGTCCTGGAGAAGGACTGAAGGACGAGAGGTGGAGAACCCTGATGGTCCTCACTGCAGCCATAGCGTGGTCCCGGGATGCCTGTGGGACACCCCTGTGTTTCAAAAGCTCAGCTAACCCCCGAGTTTAATAACACCATGGTCTGGCAGAGAGGCTGGGTGAGACCCCAAAACGGGGACAGCCCTGGGGACGCCGGGCAGGCGAGCACCCAGCCTGCTCCATCCTTGGCTTGCAGACATGGAGCTCCAAGCAGGAGCAGAGCTTGCCTTTGCCTTTGCCGCCAGCCAAGCCGCCACAGGACCTTGATCTTGCCGTAGCTCTTTTCATCGCAGCTGGAGCTGCCGGGCCAGGCAGCGTGGCCTCGTGCTCGCCAGAGCCTGGCTGTCCTGGGTAAATAAACAGCGAGTGCAGCTCCTTTCCCATCCGCTGCTTTCAAGTCTCTGTGCAGCCGCTCCACGCCAGTGRCTTTTTGGTGGGTGGGGAGCAGCTAAAAAGCAAAAAGGCGACTGTGCCCCAGCTCTTCAAGGGGGTTTTGCCCCCCTTGCAGAAGGGCTGGGCAAGCAGGGGAGCACGCGGCGCTCTGCAAGCCCTTGCAAAACCTGAGGATGCTGCTGGTCTTTGTAAGTGAGAGGGAAGGAGAAGGATTAAAAACTGAAGGGGAAGCTGAGCCACAGGCACCCAGCATCCCTCATCCCCACCCCAGCAAGTGCAGACAATTGCTTTAATGCTTGCACTAAAAATATCGGCCCGTGGCCTGCCGGGGAAAGCCCCCGCGCACCTGGGGAACCCGCTAGGGAAATGATGGCCGGCAGTTAACGGCCCCGGCAGCCCAGCACCCCACCTCCCCGCTCCCCCAAAGGAAGCACCGGGGGCGGCAGACGAAGTGAATGCTCCCCCCTTGATGCCCCTGCCCTGTCCCCCCATCTCTTTTTCCCATGCCAAGGTTCTCCGTGCCAGCACCAGGTGCAATAACCTGCTTAGGAAATTTGGGATGGGGAAGCGGAGTTTGGGGAGGGAACCGGAGCTCTTCCTGCCGGAAAAGCATCACGGCCACAGCTCTGCACCCCTAAAAGCAGTCCCTGGCTGTTGCAGCAATGCATCCTGCAAGCAAGCTGTTAATAAAAGAGCATCAAAATTGAGCTTAATGGGAAGGGGGTTGCTGGGAGGGTTGACCTCCCCAGCAGGAAAAACCTGCCTGTGTGGGGAATTGCACCTTTAGGAGGATTTTGCATGGCTTATTGGCCCCAGGGGCCGTTGTGTGGCTGCTCAGGCACGTGATTTAAACAAAGCCAGAGCAGCGAGCAGGGTTTTTCCAGACTCTAGCATATATGTGTCCAGGGATGTATGCATCCAGCAGAACAGTGGAGCAGGAGGCAGCGCATCCCCGGGGCCGGGGGCTGACGCCTGCGGGGTGGAGGGGGTTTTGCACGCTCGAAAGCAACCGCACGCGCCGAGAGCTGCTGCTCTAAATAGAGGCCGGAGAGCAAACGGGTGTTTTTCAGGTCGGTGTCTTGAAATGAGACATCTAAACCGGCGCTTGAGGGAAATAAAGAGAGATTGAAACAGGAACCAAAATTACTGAAGACTAAACTAAGGGAAGGGCTCTCTAGAAATCTCTGAGATAGAACAAGAGAGGTGTTAGGAGGCGGTGAAAGAGAAGAAACGTGAATATAGGGGAAGGCAGCAGAAGAACGGAGAGGGAGAGGTGCGAGGAGGCGGACTGGGGTGCTATAGCGGCAAGGCAATGAGCTTTGCTCCTTCCGTTGGTGATGTGGGGCATGCACATGCGTGCAGATGCATGCACACCCTTGCACACGCACGCACACCCTTGCACACGCACACACACCCTTGCACACATGCTGTTCATGGCTGAGTGCTTTCTGGGGACAACGAGGGCCTTACACCAGAATAACTGGAGATTTAGGGCTGCTGGAAGGTATTTAAACACTTGGGCCCGAGTTACCCGCCCGGGGCTCGCCGTGCCTGGGCTGGTGCTGCCGCGGGTGGTGCCGGGGGTGCCAGGGCYGCCTTTCAGAGTCAGCACTTTCCGCTCCACGCGCTGTTTGCTTTCCACGGCCGGCTCCCTCCCGCTGCGCCGAGGCCTCTGAACGCCGTCCAACAGCAACTTTCCGGCTCCTCCAGCGGCCTTTCCCCTGCGCCGGCAAGCGCTGCCGTTCCCTGGCCTCACTTGAAAGCCGTCCCCACAATGCTCTATTGTGCCAGGCTGCTCCGGAGGGGAGGCAGTGACTTGGGCCAAAACCCGGCTGCTGGGGGGGGGTCTGTGTGCCTGCCAGCACCCAGCTGCCTCGTGGGGAGCCCAGGGCCAGGGATGCTCCCCAAAATGCTGCATCCCTGGGGTGGGGATGCTCGCCGTGATGCTGCATCCCCCTCTTGCCTGCAGCACCCTTTTGTGGTCCAGGGTGGGAGCAGGACACTCACAGCCCTGGCCATGCTAACCTGAGCTTATTTCTTCCTTAAGACAGCACTGTTTTTACAAGGGGTAAAACTGTGATAGCCTAATACCCTCCAGCTTGAATTGCCCTTGATGGACCCAGGGTGAGGAGACCCGCTGCCTCCTGCTCTGCACCCCCAGCCCAGCTCTGTGCTGTTTCTTAGCTGCCTTCCTACACCTCCCTCTCCTTCCCATCCCCTTCTCCTTCTCTCCCAGCATCCCAAACCCACCATCTCCCACCGCCCCTCCTGCCCGGGGTCATCCCCAGCCCCCTCCCTCCCATCTCCTCCCACTCCAGCTCCTGCACCGTGGAAAAGGCATCGCAGGAACGGTGCCATGTATTTTCAGCTTCGATTAATGACATTTACCAGCTGGAAATGACGAGGCGAAGCCAGAGCCATGCAACCCGTTGGCTCAGTGCAGACCACCAGCGTGCCCGCSGCAGACCACCGGCGAGCCCGGGGCCCCGAGCCCAAACCCAAGCAGCCCTGGGGCTCGCAGGGAGCTGGGTGCGGGCGTCTGCGTGGGCTGGGAGGGATGGAGGGGAGGGAAAAATGCTGCTGAGCTCAAACCCCAGCAGAGGAAGGGGTTTCTTTTGGAGGGGGGAAAATCATCCTTTCAGGGATTAGGCACTCCAAGGAAAATTAAAAATAAAAATCCCCGCGATGGGGTTTTTCTTGGAGGTTTTTATGTTTCTCCCCTTCCCCATCCCGGTTGCTCCTGCAAAAATCCCAGCCACGGCTTTGTGCCGGTGATGGCATCGCTGCCCTCGCGCCGGGGGCTCTGCTGGAGGGGGGCGAACCCTTTGCTAAATGAGCTCAAGAAATGAGGCAGGGGGATTTGGCAGTGGGAAAGGGCTTTGCTGCCCGTCTGAAAGGGCAGGAGGGGTTGGCAGGTGTCCCACGGTGTAGGTTTAGGAGGCAGAAGCTGTGACTTGCGGAGCCGTTAGGACATTTGGCCTCTTTCACCCTCTGTGCCTCAGTTTCCCCAAGTGCAAACCTATTCTCTAAGCCTTCCCTGCCTGGCTTAAAAAGACCACACGAGCGCTGGGGATCCCTGTTTGGGAGCGGGATGGGATGGCTGCTCCTGCCAGCCCTGCCACTGCCGTGTTGTTTCACTGAAGCCTTTTTCCAATTACCCGTATACCCGGCCAGAATAAACCTGGCGCTGCAGAATAAACCCATGCATGCATCTCTGGCAGCCTTTCCCCAGCTCTACCCTAAATATCTCCCAGGCAGGTGGGATGGGGGTCACCGGGAGATGTTTTCTGGGGTTTTCCTGGGGACACCGTGCACAAAACCTGGGGGCTGGGACCCTCTGCACGGGGCTGCAGGGGTGAGGGTCCCTTGGGGAGGTCGGTAGGATGCTCTGTCTGAACAGCTCAGGGTACTTGCTTCCCATGAACAGCCTTTGCAAGTGGTTATGTTTTCCCAAATACACCCACCTGGGTCCCCAAAATGCTTTCCTGGGAAGATGTGGGACGGCTGAGAGAGCAGAGGCATCAACACAGAGGATTAAAAATTAACCTGGGTCACTTTGGACTTTAATGATGTGCAAAAGCCAAACCCCACTCTGCAGAGCATCGCTTCATCCAGCTTGGAGCCATCCTGCTATTTTGGGGTCCAGCGGGCTCAGGGACACTTGAAATGGGGTTGGTGGCGGTGGCTGCAGCTCGGTGAGGGCGAAGGCAGATGGAAGCACTGTGTCCCCCTGCAACTGCCCCAAACCCTGGGTGAAGGTGGCCCTTTTTGGCCTGGGTTGGAGGCGTTTTGCAGCCCTTGGCGTGAGCACCATCAGCATCTGTTTCCAATCTGCCTGCCAGCTTGTGCTCCTCTCCCCCTGAACCCCCCCAAAATCCCCTCTCCTCCGCAGCCCCCCCCCCCCCTCAGTCTGGGCAAGCGGAAAGCCCTTGTCGGAGCAGAGCTCTCCGTAAATCACCGCGCTCTGTATCACCGGGGGCTCGTTTTTCATCACGAAGGCACCAAAAAAAATAGCAAGCGGGGGAAATATCACTCTCGGCACGAAAGTGGCACAGCCCAGGTTCGGCTTTTCCCTCCCCCAGGAGAGCCAGCCCTGGCCCGGCTGGCTGGCACGGGGCGATATTTATATTTATTTTTCCCTTTCCCCTTTTTGGGGTCGTGGCGTTGCTCCTGTGAGGTCCCATGCGGCGGCTTTCATGGCAGATCCAATCCCCACCGATAAAAATAGCGTTGAGGGCTTCATGCCAGCAAGGGAAAGAGGAGAAAGAGGGGATGAAATGCAAAATAAAGAAATAAAGGGCTGGGCTGCAGGAGGGCTTGTGGATCCATGAGGTTGCTGGCTGCCGTGGGTATTAATATGGGGGAAGGTCTCAAATGATGTGATTTTGCCACCAACCTTGGGTGACACAGGAGAAAACCCCTTTGCTGGTGCAAAGCAATGGATCTGCGCTGATTTATGCCCTTAAGTGTAAATCTAAATCCTACAGCCCGTTTCCCAGTTGAATTTGGAAATCTCTGTCACTGTTGACCTATTTAAAGGCAGTGCCAAGCTCTTGGCTGGGATGTGCCGAGGGGTTTAGATCCCACGGTGTCAAAATCTGTTCTRGTTTCTCTGGGATACCAGCAGCTCCTACGGTGATTTTAGCCACCCAGCACCTGCCCGAGCCCCCCTGGGACTCCCAGCACCCATGGGTGCCTTTGCAAAGGGTGTCTATGGGTGCTCTGTGCTGGCTGGGTAATTCAAAGTGGTTTCAGCATCTAAGGAAGCGTGACCCAGCTGATAGTCTCAGATGTTATAGAAATGATGATTTTTTTTTGCCAGATTTTGTTTGTTGTATGAGATTTTGCTTGGTGCTGTCATGGGGTTTGCCAGGTTTTGGTAAGATTTGTCCTCAATTTTCATGTCCGTGCATCCTTGACCCCTGATAAAATAAGGATAACAACCAAAAAAGAGTGCCTGGTCTCCTGGCTCTGCCAATATATGAATCTGATTTTGGGATGAATAAGCAGGGGAACATGAACTAGGAGCAGCAAGGAACATCCCTGCGGCGTGACAGCTTTTGGGCTCCGGCAGCACCAATATTTACAGCCAGAGCCGGGGAGCTGTAAAATTGGCCACAATTCAGGGTAGAGCAAGGAAAATGATTGGAATGAGGCTCTGGGAGCTTCATTTCTCTCCCTAAGGGTAGGAAAGGGCTTATCCGGCTCACAGGCTCCCTCCCTCCGCGGGGAAGAGAAATTTGGCAGCGGAGGGTTGAGGGATCCAGAGGCAAAAACCGGGCGGTGAACAAATTGAAAGTGGAAATGAGGAAGACTTATTTAGCAGTGAGGTTCGTTAACCGCTGGAAGGGCTTGCTCACGACAGCCGTGGCTTAAATGGAGCCTGGGGGGCTTTTGTTTTGCTTCCTCCCTCCCCCCCCGAATATTTGCTCTAGCTCAAAGAAATGCATTCATGCCTTGTAGCAGAGGGCACAGCCGCTCCTCGTGGAGATCCCATCAGGCTGCCAAGGCAGAGGTGGTGACAACAAGCCTGGGATTTTCACATGAGTTTTGGGAGAGTTTTTGCAACTGAATCTTATTTTGAGCTGGAAACGCATCTTGGGTGCCAATGGGAAGCCCATCCCTCACTAATCCCAACATTGCAATGCTGTAGCAGTAGCAAAATGGGATTTTGCATCTTTTCCTTCCCAACCACCCGGGGTTGTCCTGCACCAACCCAGCACGAAGCTGGTGCCCGTCCCCAAAACCTCACCACCCGAACCCAAAACGGTGGTTGCAACCAGACACGCAGGGGAAAAAGCCAGAGCGACGAGGCTGCCTTTGCTTGGTCACGGTGAGTCAGCGGCAACCTCAAGACCGGTAAGGCCGTGCCAACTGCTTGCTCACCCACCAGCAAAGAGAAAAAAAAAAAACCAAGGCAAGCCCAACAACTCAACAAAAAGCCATTTGCAAGTCTTCTCAGGAAGAGCCACCCCGTGCACACACAACACGCTGGCAGGAAAACACGATGCAATTTCCATAGGAGCATTCCTGACAGCGGCCTGGGGATCTGTGCAATCCTTCTCTGTTAAAATTAGCAACGAGGAATGTGCAATTCCTACCGGGATGGCTTATGGAAATGATAAACAGAAACAGAACAAATAAAGTTTTATGTGTGGATTTAGAAATCTCGGCAGCTGGAGCATTCGATTCCCCCACCGTGAGCATTGGGCTTGTAGGAGAGGGGGAAAAAAAAGAGAGGGCAGGCTGCTTCCAGAAGTTGCACATTTTAGCTAAATTAGTTTAATAAACAATTTGGTTTATGATTCAAACTTGCTTAACCACACAAGCAAAACTGATACAAATCAGTCGTAGGCTGGTATGCGCTCGCCGGCTGGGTTTGCACAAATCTGCAAGCCAGTCCTCACTCCCTGTGTGCACACGTGGAGATGACCCATCGCAGATAAGAAGGTCTGGATTAGTTTGGGAAAGTGGATAGAAGAAGGATTTGAAAGATTTAGCCCCAAATCTTGCCTCGACCATGACCAAAATGAGGTGGCACAGGAGGAGCACCAGCACAGAGCGGGTGATGGTCCTCCAGCCCTGCGTTGCATGAGGACCCGCATCCTTTTCTCTTTGCTGAGCATACCCCTCCTGTACCCAGACAGTCTTTCAGACTCGTTGATGATTTTCTCAGACATTCTTTTTAAGCCGTAGAGATCTTCGTTTTGGGTTGCCGTAACTACAGAGATAAACACAGAAGTTTCTGGTGGTGGATAAAAATGACTTGTGGTTTTTGACCGACCAACTTCTGTGCATTCAGCTTCCAGATGCTTCGAAGAGGATGGCTTTTCAGAGAGCACTGATGACGTTGTCCGGGAAAAGCAGGGTTGTTTAAAGCCATTCAAAGTGGGGTCCTAAAATTTAGGCCATGGTGTTATGAGTAGAAGCTGATGGAGCTATGGAGAGGGGGGGTCCAAGCTTAGCAACCTGCATGAAGGTGCAACGGGAAAAAGTGCTGGTGCCTTCCCATGTGCGCTTCTTGTGAATGATGAAGATGGTCTGCAAGGGTTGATTTGTTCAAAAAACCACCTAGTAGATATTAGAAGCGCTGACAAATGGGAACTCATTTCTTGCCTTCCCTGTTTTCCCCCAAAACCACTGAGAGTCATTGGAGAAGTACCCAGACTCAGTTGCCCATTTGCTTTTCTTGTCATGCTCTGGTGTCATGGAGAGGTCCAAGCCATGCATGTCCCCATTTCTGCTGGACAAAGCCTCTCCGTGAGCTTCATCTCACCCAACTGCAGCCACCAAAATCACTGGCACAGTCCCTGACTCGTTCTTGAAGCCCCAACACAGGGATGTGATGGATGGTAAGAGCAAAGTCTTGGGCGACTCCAGCTCTGCATGTCCTGATGAGGAGTCCCATGGTGTCCTCCTGTGGATGAAATCCCAGCCACCACCAGATACGTTTTTGGGAACATCCCTTGGAAAAACAGCCAGGGAGGAGGCCAATAGATCTCATTTGGGAAAAGCAAAGCCTGTAGCAGAAAAGCGGGTGGTAAATGAATGAAAGTCCAGTGAAGGAACTCAGAGCTGTGAAGATCTCAGCCTGCTAGCGGGGCTGCCTAACCTAAACCAGATTTCTGTAGGAAATAACTCTAGGACATTTCCACCACAAACTATGCACTGCTGCTACTTGGATAAGTCCGTACACCGTCATCCCAGTCTATTTTTTCCCCATCTTCCCTTCCAAGCATTGTTCCAACCCCGAAGACGCTGCCGCAGCCGGCTGGGTGCCCTGGGAAATAACTTTCCCACCACTTTCTCTCTCCCCATGAAGGACACGGGGGGAAGCAGACAAGAGGTCTCGCCGAAGTCAGCGGGAAGTACGTGGTTGTGTGTGCGTGTGTTATTATTTAGGAGCATGGCTGGGAGGAGGCAACGTTGGCTCTTCATCCCCATCACCAGCGGAGCAAAGCTGGCGTTGGGTTGGTTGCTCAGGCTCCATGCAGGAAAGTGTGGGGCGGGCTGGGAAGCAAGAAGCCTGGCTTAAAAGTCARGATGGAGAAGACAATATCCATCTGCTTTCCAGGAATGGAGGATGAACACAAGGAACCATGACCTCAAGCAGAGCTGAATGGGCCAACGCAGCCCCAGCTTGCTCTCCTCTTCCATGCCAGATGCTCGGAGGAGCAGGACATGTCTACCCTGCAGCCCCATGGCTCTGCCAGCTTCTTGGTCGCTTGAATTGCTGAAGGAAAGAAAAGCCTGAAAAGGGCATAATTTGCATTCCTGGAAAAGGCAATAATCCCTCAAGACAATTCACAATAGGTGAAGAATGGGATTTCTGATAAATTGGTAGTTTTTTTAAAAAGATGTCTGCTTTCCATAGAAATTCTGGGATTGACATTACAAAAGAGGGGAAGGAATCAACACAGACTTACACAGAAATACTTACTGTGTGGGAGTAAACTGGGTAGAGTTTGACTTTTAGCTGAAAAATAACAATTTTCTGGGGGTGGAGAGGAACCAAACTAAATGAAAACATGTTTTGACCAGCTCTCTGAAAAATCCCAGCATCTTTCTCTCCCAAAGGCTCCTGGGTACTGGAGTCTGTAACCCAAGCAGCCTTCCCAGCATGGCACAGGGGCTTTTTCTTCCATCCTTTCCACATCTTGTAGCCCCTTCTGTCTGCAAAAGCAAGCTCTGATCTTGCTTTGAGGACTGTAACCCTCCAAGAAGATGACTTCAAAAGCTTAGAAATAGCTGACCATGGGCAGGTATAAAGAGCTGCATCTTCTGAGATGAAGCTGATAATGCAACATTGATAAGATTGAAGTGAGAGAGAAGTTACCCATCACTGGTAGGCAGAGGGATGAGCAGGTAAAGCAGTTAAACGTTGGCTGGGAAACTAAGTCAGATATGGTTTGGTTGCTGGCATTTCCCCCAGGTCCATAAGCAATGCAGTGCTGATATTTTGGATGAGAGAAATCTCTAACTCCAAAGACAGCCCAGCCCTGAGGACCGAAGATCCTTTTGAAAAGAGCAGGGAATGGAGGTGGTGGAAAAATGGAAAATGTCCAGAAAAAAATCACAGTTGATGGRATTTCTAAAGGGTTTGCAACCCAGTGTGATGGCTGTCGGAGGTCAGCGCTGATGGCTGGGGTTTTTGGTGGCTGTCCAAGGCTTTGGAGGCAACCGAGAGGGATGGATACCTCCATCTGCCTGGGCGGAGAGAGGTGGCCCAACCAACCTGCCGAGGTCTTGCTGGTGCATGGCGATGCCACCGATGTACCCCAAATAATTAATGTGCTTCCAAGTCCACCTTGTTTTTCTGAGCAGGGAGAAGTCTTGTTTCTAGGAGCTGGAAATGGTGCAGCCCCATGGGGTTTCAAGACACTTGGGGGTTTTCCCCCTGTAGGTCCAGGCTGGCTGGTGTGAGGGCAGCAGGAATTAACTCTCCGAGCATCTATCGGCCCCTCAACAGCAGCTGCCTTGGCCTGAAGCCCAGGAAAGGATTTATACCGTCAAGAGCAAAAGGATAAACTTCCACCTCTGCATCGCTGACAGCTAAAGCTACCTGGAAGAGGAAACTTTATTTTTTAATGCGGCGTTATTTGAACATCTGTTGGAGAAGGAGTTTGGGGAGCCTGGGCATTTCCTCCTGGGGCTAATCCAATTAACTCAGTGTGGGGAAAGCTTTACAAGCACGCCTGGGATTGTCATGGTCCTTTTGGGAGAGGAGAATGTGGGGCTTAGCCCTCCCAGGGGAGATGTGGCTTCACCTCTGAAGCCCAACCGCAGGAGCACAGGGGCTCCTAACCCCGAGCTTGGTGTGCGTGGAGATTGGACAGCGTTGCTTTCATCCCATGGCTCTGAAGATCCTCCCAGCTTTCCTGATTCCTCCTAAAATCCCCCCATCATCTAGGATTTGGGAGTAGCCAGCTCCGGTCTTTGCAATTTGAACTAAGTAAAGCAAATAAAACTATAAGGAATAAAGTAAAATTGAATTTAGTGATCCTTTTGATAGGGAAGGGATTGAAGTTAGCTGAAAATTGCTGGGGGTGAGGAAGATGCTGGTCCTGGAGGTTGATTTCTGGATGTCCCCAGGACTTTATCAGCAGCTGGTGGGACCAGGAAGGAGGAATACTGCTTTGATCTGCCTCGTTTCGCGATTGCCATTGCAAACCTCTTACCGCCGCTCACTCCCATTCCTCCCTGTACTGCACCACTGGGTTTCCCATGGAAGAAACCGGGACCTGAGCATGAAGAAATCCTCCACAGAGAGCAGGGAAAGTGGGGGGTACCCCCGTAGCTGCCAGGACTCGGGATGCCTTTCCCCACTGCCCTGCTCCCACCCTCCCGGGGAGCTGACTTCAAAACACCAGCCGGTAACGTGAACCCAGCTGCCCTGTAGGAATGAAGGGTTTTACCAGAGCTGGTACCAAAAATTCCCCGAGTCCCTGAGCAGCGTGTAAGCCCTGGGAGTCTAAACATGTTCCCTGGCATTAATCACTGGTAATAGAAACCAGAGCTGGCTCTTGTCCCCGCTGAGTCAATGCAACCCTTGACAACGCGTTGGGAAATACGCACGCAGGCTGAGAACGGGGCATGAAAGAAATTCCAAGCAGGGTTTTTTGTTTTTTTTTTTTAAGTGGAATTTCRTAATTGGAAAAACATAAAGGGAGTAAAAATAGAAACAACAACAGCAGAAACCTCAGCAATCTGCTGGCCTTGAACCTCCCTCCTCTTCCTCTCTCTTCTACATCTTTCCTCCACCTCCCTGACCATCTCATCCCACTCCCTACCCAAGGTTTTGCCTGTGCTGGGGGGAGCAGGTAGGACCTTGAGGCAGAGAAAAGCCTCCTATGATCCAGCTGGCGAGTGGTTTCATGGCATCCTGGATCAGAAGGTGTTGAGGTGGCATCAGAGCCGCACCATCCTATGAGACCTCCATGAGTCCCTCTGCAATTTCAGGTGCCACTGCTTGACGTTAAAGCATCTCATCCCAAGCGTTTTGCCATGAGAAGCAGAGATGTCACCTAAATCCTCGCTCCTGACCCTTCTCCATTGCTGGGCATCTCACATTTGGATCTTTCTCCCTTCTCCAGCTATGTTATATGGGATGAGCTCAGCAAAAGATCGCTGCGAGACTAATTGCAGTCGCAGGGACCGTACAAGCACTTAGGAGAGATGGACTCTCGAAACACTTAATGAGGTTTCACTGAAATGGCAGCTAAATGATCTCTTCTCCCCAGTATTTAGGAAGTGATCGATAGAAGCTCCTGATGGGGAGATAAATCTCTCCACAACTTTAACGGATGGTGTCAAAAAGCGAAAGGATTGTTTTCGAGTTGGTGTCTGCAAGCATCTGGAGTCACTGGGGCATTTTGGAGCATCAGGGCTTGACGTCCATACAAAGAAAATTGCAATCAGGAAAAAAACCCCACCCCAACCCCCCTAAACAACCATCCTCCCTCGCTGCAGATTTTCCCACCAGATGAAATCTTGGATGTTTTATAGAAATGTTAAAAATGTCATGACAATCCCAGCCCCTGCTGCAGCCTCATGCTGATCCCTGGGGGGATGCTGAACTCCAAACATCTTGAAATGCCCCCCTGGTCCCTCATCTCGTAGGAGTTATCCCTCTAGCAGAGGTTTCGATGCCTAGCGGGACTGGTTTCTCTTTTTCTTTAAATTCCTGCTGGTTTGATGCTGGTCCAATGGAGGGAACATCATGCCTGGAGACAGCACGTGAAAATGTTAAACATTGGGGTTTTTGGCAAAGCTCACCTAGGCATGAAGTTTTAGCATCTCCCTAAGATAAGCAGGGAAACTGAGGCACATACCCAGGCGCAGGAGTTTGCAGCAAGTGCCTATATCCCCCAATGATGTTCCCGTCGGAAAAGGAAAGCTGAGATTGCTCTCTCCTTTTTATCTTCAGCATCTTCCCCCATTTCCCAAAAAATATGAAGAAAAGAGAATGAAAATTAGCTATTTTATAAAAACTTCTTGCTTAAAGGCTCCGTTGAAAGCACTGTAAGAATAATCTCATGTATTTGCATTATTGTAGCATCTAAGAGCTTCTCCGAGGGAAGAGGTCATGTTTATCTGCGATCTGTGAGAAAAAAATGGGGCAAAAACCGATGGTTCCTGCCCACGCACTGTGGCGTTGAAAGAGATACTCTGTCCCAGATGGATGCAATTAGGGGGGAAGGCAGCAAGAAAAAATATTACGCAGGTGCTGTGGGACGTTTCTGGAAACTTCAGACGCTGCTTTTCCCAATGCTTGAAATCCCACTCCTATTTACTGAATTATTGCTGTTTTCCTGCGCGCGCAGCCCGGTCCGGGAGGCTTAGGAAACACTTGGATGGTGCTGGAGGATATTTTACCTTTTTTCCTTTTCCCTTTTCCTGCTTTTCCCAATTTTATGCCCAACTACATCCTGAAAACGTGGTTCTCGCAGGCTCGCCGCTATCTGCAGTGGAAGGGCTGGCTCTTGGCGCAGGTTACTCTTCACCATGGGACTTGTGGCTTTGAAATAAGCCCTTTTTTTGCTCTGATTATCCTACTCGGATAAAAAACCCCAAGTTTTTCCAAGGAAAGCACTGCGGGGAGGCTCCTTGCTGCTGGCTGGTCGCTGCTGGCCGTGAGAACTTGGGCTTTTAGGAGGGATTTTGGCGACTCGGTTTGTTTGATTTATTTATTTTTCCTCCAGCAGAGAGAAAGGGGATGCAAATGGATTTGGGCAGCACAGCGGAGGGTGGCATTGCTCCGGGTAGAGGGCATGGCACGTATCCGCGGGGAGCTGGGCAGCGGCTTTTATTTTGGCCAGGATTGCATGAAAGCCTGCATGAAATGCCCCGTCTAATCCCCAGGATATGAAGGGGAGGGCAAACCCTGTCCCTGCTCCGTGCCTCAGTTTCYTCATCTTAAAAATGATATTGAAAAGCACTCCTCTGGGGTTTTTTTGGCAGAAGGGATCCCCAGGCTCTGCATTTTAGGTCCAGGGCACGGAGCTGAACAACACCGGTGGAAAAGATGGAGAAATGGGAAAAGAAATCCCCAAACTGGGGGAAAGTCCTGTTTCCATTGCCATGCAAACAGCACGGTGAATTCCCGATGGCACCATTTTTTGCAGGGACAGGAGGAGCCAGTTTTTCTGCCTCCTGGTATTTTTAGCAGCTGCTGCCCCTGGGCAGCTCGTCCTAATCAGTTAACCGCCATCTCACGTTAAGAAATTTCAGTGACAATGCATCTTACGCGGGGTCATTTCCTCCAGGGCAGGCTCCTGCTGGCCACAGCAACACTGCAAGCTTCTGTTTAACATCTGGTCCTACTTCTCCCGTGGCCTTTTGGGTCACTGGCTCTGCCCAGCCCATCTCCCCTTTCACCCCGGCTCKCTCGGCGGGGACGGAGAGAGGGAGCATCGTTCCCTCCCCATCTCCCGCTGTCGCTGCCTCCAACACCCCCRCGACGAGTTTTGGCGTCTGGATGTGTTCCTCGCCCCCGTGCGAGGTCATCCGTGCGGGTCACATTTGGTGGCACTGGCCTTTGACCCGTTGCTTCCAAAGAAAGCAGCTCTCCCCATCAGATAACTCTGTGTTAGTGGGGCATCATCGCTCCAGCACGGAGCAGTGCATCGCTGAGCCTGATGTTGTATGAGCATGCTGTCCGCTTGTCATCCACCTTTTCACCCAGAATTTTGGGTCCAGCAACCAAATTTATCGTGAGCATAGAGGTGCTGGGCTGCAGCACAAGCTCAACACCTTATTAGCCATCAGAGAATCTCCACTGCAGCTTCCATGAGCCTGATGGAAACTCTGTGGGTCCTGCCTGGTAAAATTAAGGGTTTGGCTCCCTACCAAAAGCAATCAGCTTTCTGCTTTCCAATAAAATGGCTTTGGTAATGACACGAGGGAATACAGGCCTCAGAGGAGCCGCGGAGATGGAGGTTCAGCAGCAAAGTTTATGGCCTTGGAGCCTTGGTTTTTTACATGAAACCCCACCAAAACATCAGTAAAATTTCTTCCCCGCTAGTTTTATATGGCAGTGTCTCACCTGGGTGAAACATTACCCTTGCTGGTGTGTGGACTTTGCCTCCTGACTTATTTGGGTTGGGATGGGAAGGTCCCCACGGCCACCTCCGTGCTTGGGCAGGAGGATGGGGCATCCCTGGGAAATCAAGCACGTGGTTTTAATTTTCCTCTTGATCCATAGAGAAAAGGAAAGCAGGAAGATTTATGGCCTCCCTTCTCCTCCTCCAGGTTTATAAATAGCGTTTATCAGGTGCTGGGCACATGGTGGCTTTTGGGGGAATGGCAGAGAGGGATCAAAAGCAACATTGGGTTCCTCCTCCTCTCCCCTTTCAACATGTCTAATCTCTGTTCCCATCTATAAATGGCCACATTAACCTCTCTGGTTCAAACTGAAGATTCACTGGAAGGATTTCACCACCTGAAACCCTTGAAACCAGCCCCCGGCTTCTGTGCACCAGCCCCGACTCCCCACGGCTTTGATGTTTGCCCTGGGAAGCTCAGGTTATCGCATTGATGTGGGGGAGAGGGAGAAGCTCCAGGGGTCCAGGCGAGGGGACCCCACTTCCACGGGTGCTTTGTGGTGCTCACACCATTAAAAGGGTCCTTGGGGTGAAGGAAGGCAGCTTGAGGAAGAAAAAAACAATCCCAAAAAATAAACTGAGGAGGAAGGTTGCATATTGTCATGGCACAGAAGTGGGTCAATAAGTGGGTTGTCCATAACTTTATTTTTTACCGTTATTTTTCACTTAAGACAGAGATTTATATTTTTTATGGTGTCATTTTCCCGAAAATGTTTTTTTTTTAAGATTGAAAATTTTTACTTCTAAAAGAAAAGTTCAGTTTGAAAATGAAAAGGTGAACTGTGCTCACAACCAACCTCTCCACGAAAGGAGAAGAAACATGAAAAAGGCCGAGATGGCAGAGAGGGAAAAGGGGTTTTAAAAAAGAGAGGAAAATGATTTCTACGTTTTTTCCTCTTTTGCCTGAATTTCTGCAAGGGTGTCCTTAATGATGGCAGCCAGCCTCCTTGGCATGCTGGAAGGGTAAGACTTGGCTTTACCAAAGAGCTATTAATCTGAATTACCAGGAAAGGGAAAAGCAGGTTTTTGATACCAAGAAGTAAGAGCCTCTTAGGACACTTTGTAGAAAGAAAATAACAGCTTTAAAACCTGCAGAGCTCAGTTTCTAAATCACCTTTCTAGCTAGAGCTTGGGCTTTGAAACAACACCATTAAAAGGGTCGTTGGGGTGAAGGAAGGCAGCTTGAGGAAGAAAAAAAACAATCCCAAAAAATAAAACTGAGGAGGATGGTTACATATTGTCATGGCACAGAAGTGGGTCAATAAGTGGGTTGTCCATAACTTTGTTTTTTACCATTATTTTTCACTTAAGACAGAGATTTATATTTTTTATGGTGCCATTTTCCCGAAAATGTTTTTTTTTTAAGATTTCGGAAACACTCAGGGTCTCCAGGCCAAACCCAGCCGAGATGCCACCATTTGCTGAAACCATCGCCGCACACCATGAATCTCAACACGCCTCTCTCAAACTGCAACCCCTTGACGAGAAGAAAGTACCCCAAAATCCTCATCAGGAGAAGTCATGGGCTGCCCCTGGAAAGTGTTGTGCAAGAAAAACGCCCAGCGATGGTTTTCCATCAACCTTTTTAATGTTTTTTAGGGAAAAGGGAGTTTTTCCCCAAGCGGCGTCGGTGCAAGGCTGGAGCTGTACAAGTGATGGCACAGAAACCATGAGCATTTATCTTCCCCTGCTCCGAGGCAATTATCACACGATCGTTATCTCCCACCGTTAAAAGGAATTATGGTGCAAACACAGTGCAGGGGTTAATCCTCATCCCTCCCTGTAGCAGAGCACCCAGGGGCACCCCAACCCAACCAAAGATAATGAACCCAACCAAAGATAACATTTTCCGATGGGGATACGGCTTGCAGAAGGGCTAATGGTAAAGTTGTGCCGGGATTAACCTTTTCAGACCCCTCTGTGAGTTTGGAAAGTGGTTAGTGGTTTTTTTTTTTTTTTTGGAGATGTCAGGCCCAGGAACAAACAGATGAGAGAAGTTTTCCAGCACTCGATGGTTCAAATCTCCTTCCCCTTCCACTTACAAAGGGTTTGGTTTTTTTTTTTTTTGCAGATGCCTTTACTGATTTCAGCGTAGCTTTGCATCAGAGGAGCTGTAAATGGAGGATTAAAGATCTTCAGTAAACAATGCTGCTCGACACACATTTGGAGCAGATTTCCAGGTGATATAACTCCACGAACGTCAGCAGGAATGGACATGAGGTTGGAAAATCATTGTCAACAGAATTGCAAAACGACCAGCTGCTGGCTTAAAGTTGCTCTCTTAAAGCAAAATGATGAAACAATGGCTTTTTAACTGATTACTGTGTTTTAAATATGTTTTTTAAATGCTTTTTTGCCCAAGTGCTGGAGTCCTGTGTCTGATCCATCTTGGCAGCCCTCCCTTGCGTGACCCATGCTCTTGGCTGACAAATAGTGTTGATTTTGATGGGCATGGGGCATCTTTTAGGCTCGCAAATAAATGAATCACAGATTTTCCACTGCTGCTGTGTGCTCAGGGAAAACAGGCTTCGTACACCCACCGAGGAGTGGGACTTTCCAGCCCTTCTCAGAGGTGACCTTCTGGCCAGCTGGATTTAAGGGATTTGAGCCCACTTGCATGACTCTCCCCAACTCCTGTGGCCTTTGCATCTGCTGTTTTGCACAGTGTCTTCCGTATTTACTTTAGATGTTTTCCAGACTGACATTATCTCCTGGGGCTGGCCATTCCCACCATTACGGGTGCCCCCATCCAGCCGGGGCAGCTCTGCGTTCCTGCGGTGAAAGCAGTAGCTGAACCCTGCTACCAAACCCATCCATCCAGAGCACAGGGGAAGAGCTCAGCCATGTGTTTGACGTCACTTCAGTGGTCGACATGAGCCAGCAGATGCCGAATAAAAACTCCAGTGAGCAGTTTCAGTCCTGTCCATCTGTCCAAGAGGTCCAAGGCATCCTCAGCTTTGGGATGTGCAATATCAGGCCATCACCCCCAACAAGCTCCTTTGAACTCCAACCCGCTGGGCCACAGCAGCCACGAGCGAGCGTTGTTTGAACATGGTTTTAATCTGGTTGGATATATTTAATGCACCGACGTGTCTTAAACTGGAGGAGATCTAAGCCCTGCCTGGCAGGTGTGACAGAAAACAGATGCCTTCTTCGTTGGCTCTCTGGCTTTGGAGGTCCTGGTGGGAAACCATGATCAGAAGCACTTGCCTGGACGTTTTGTGGTGTGTGAACATCCACCAAAGCTGGGTGAGGTGAGGGGGGAAGGTGAAAAAACACAGAAAGTGGAAAGGAAGCAAAGGAAGGTAAAGAGAAAAGGGCACAGAAAGATGAGATGATGGGGACGAGGCACCAGGAGAAGGCACCAGCTTCTTGACAAAAGACGAGGGTGGTGGAGCCGACACTTTCCTGCTGACTTCTTGTTGAGAGCAAACATTTGCAAAAGAAATTGGTATTTTCTTGCTTTTCCCAGTTTCTCTTCGAAAAATGACTCGTTTCCAGCAAAACCCAAAGCCAAACTCCTTTCCCATGGAGTGTGTATCGTAAACAGTGCAATTTTTAGGATAATTCTTATTTAACGTGAGCATCCTTGTTTTTTTAAGTCAAAAAGTAATCTTACAAAAACATGGTTCAGGTAAATGGAAAACACCATGGAAAGGGTTGTATATTCTGCATAATTTGCTGTGTTGCCAGTTTTTGTTGCCTTCCAGGATAGACTATGGAGCCAGGGAGCTACTGCCCATTTCTAGCCCCTCTCTCCAGCCCCAGTGAATTAGCACTGATTTATCCCGGCAGGAGACCCTGATTGTAGCCTGGAAATGGGGGAAGGAGCAGGTCTGGCCCCTGCAAAGGTGAGCAAGGAAAATCTCAGCTCCTTTTTCTGGCACTCCCACAGCTGCAGTTGTCTCTGCACAAAGTCTGTGTGATCTATTAAACATCTCAAATAAGGATTTAATTTAGTTTTAATAAGACAGTTTGGGAGATGTTAATTAAATTGAGTTATTAAAAACATATGGGCTGGACTTGGCTAATACATTTCCTTTTTTTATTAAGTCCATTAAAAAATAAGGGAAGATAGAAGGGGAAAAAAAAAAGTTCTCTTTAGATGCAGAAACTCATTCAAAAGGCTTCTTTTTCCTTTGCTGAATTAAACATGTCTGAAGTGAACCAGGAGATGAACAAATACCAAAAAACCAGTCAGGTGAACTTGAATCCTCCCAGGCTCAGCGAGACTTGGCTTAAGGATGAAGCCAAAATGATGAACCCCTCAAACCTAAGTGTCCAACGAGTCTTTGGTTTGAGCAACCCAGAATTTCCTCGCATCCCCATCCCCGCTGCTGCACGCCACTGGATTGTGGTTGGGAGCGATGCTGGAGCGATGCAGCCACGCATCACTTCCATCCACCGCCTTATGCTCCGTCCGGGAAAACTGCAGGAGCACACCTTTTTATCATCTCACGTAATCAGATTTTTCCTACCTCTGGCAAAAATGCTACTGGGAATCTCTTTAGTTGAAGGGATTGTCAGGGTGATTTTGTTAAGCTGAAGAAAAACTCCCATGTGCTTTAAAAATGACAAATATTTTATTAGCTGGAAGAGTTACCAGCCGTAATTAGCTTAGCAGTCCTCAGTTAATAGATCTATAAGCTTTAGAGGATACAATGCACTGGTGAGACAATCTGAACTGACCTGTGTAGGAAATTTATCCTGTAGTTCCCAAATTAACCTATGCTTTATGTCTGGGCTATGTATATACAACTCCTGGAGAGGCACRTGGTCCTGTCCCAAGGGCTGCAGAGGATGGGGAACCTACCAAGGCTTTATCCCAGCTCTCTCCAACCTGTGGGGCAATTCAGGGCATTGCATTATCCTGCTTTACTCCTTAATTTCTCTGGAATTTCTTCTTTTTCCAAAGCACCTTTTGCTGTTATCAATGATGTGTCAATATTGGCAGGTCATGTCTCCCAGCTG
Organism: Phoebastria nigripes; assembly: GCA_035582835.1. Taxonomy (NCBI): domain Eukaryota; kingdom Metazoa; phylum Chordata; class Aves; order Procellariiformes; family Diomedeidae; genus Phoebastria; species Phoebastria nigripes. The sequence goes on along the minus strand of JAYKAV010000334.1, from coordinate 617,217 downwards.
CGGATGAGGCTTGGCACATACATGGCCCTTCTACACCCTTTTCTGCTCAGTATGTGGATGGAAAGGGATTAACACCACCAGGGGAARATCTTAGGGACCTGATTATATTCACCAAAGCTTTGAAGTGCACTGGAAAACAAAAGAAAACACTGGAAAACAAAACAAGACAACCTTCGCTCCATGCCTCAAAGAGCTTCACAATGGCTCGCTGTGCAGAGGGACCCGTCTGCTGGCTCCGTTGTTATGAGGATTAAGATGTTAAATCCCAGAATGGCATTAAAAAAGCGTATTTATTATGTGCATCCCTTGTGCCACACAGGCATTCATTGAGCCAGGGTGGAAAAGATCATTAATTCTGACTGAATCGCTGGGGAAACTGAGGCAGAAATGGGGGCAAGCTCTCTGCAGGGTGCTTCTCCATGCCTGGTGGAATTGCAGTGATGTTGGCGTGAAGACATTGATGAGTATTTTTGGATGTGTCCCCAAGTAAGCTGGATTTAAGCTAAACATCTCCAGAGCCAGGTTTTGGAGGGGCTATTGGATTTCCATGGCCTTAAGCTGGGTTTTTGCTGACCTGCCCAAGGCCACCCACCGATGGTCCCATGCCGATGTCCCTATGGGTGCACACAGCAGGGAGACGTCACTGTACCATGCACGTCTTCTCCTCGCAGCAGTGTTTATCCTCCTGTCTAAACAATCGTCTGCTTACCCAGTTCCTCATAGCCTGGATGATCCCGGAGGAAATAAAGGAGGATGGGATCAAGGCTTGGGAAGGTTTCTGGAAGGGCTGGTGGGGAAGTGACTTTTATTTTCCTGGTGTGGGGAGAGGGATGTTGCGACACAAATGGATGCAAGAGGTTTTGGTGAATCCAAAGGAGGGGCAGGGATCTGGTTTTCATCGAAATCTCATAAATTCAGGGGACTTGTTTCCTTCCCAACAGAAGTAACRGTTAATTAAGAAGAAAAAAAAGAAATTTTCAGCTTTTTGGCCAAAAAATGTGAATTTCTTCCCAAAATTCCCCTGTTGCAGGGCTGAACAGCTCTGCAAAGCCTCCCCATCCCATGCCAGCCAGCATCACGGACCATTTTCCCCCTCCAACCCTCCTTGCTCTTTCTTCCCCCATCCTGGGCACAGGGAGCCGCAGCCACCTCCACTTTGGAGTGGGGAAAAAAAAGGGGTGGGTGATTGATTTGGCATATCCACCAATTTTCCAGCTTCTAAACATCCACAAATGGTCCTGCAAATCCCTGTCATTGGCTTCTTCCCATCTTCGCTGCTAAGATCTCCTGTTTGTCCTCAGCCCATGTGCCCAGAGCTCTCCTGCTCCTCTAAATCCYTTTTCCCATCGAATCCCTGCAATGTTCATGTTTACCCTGGAGCTTCATCCCAGGCTTGAAGGGCAGCAGACCTGCGCTCAGGCTCTGTTTATAGGAAGGAAAACCCACTGCTTCCCCCACTGCGAGTAAAGTAAATGCCYCCGCAAACAACTTTGGGTTGCCCTGGGGGAGCCAATCCTGGAAATTGCTCCATGGAGCCATCCCGAAGCATCTGCCACAGGTTCTCCAGGTCTGGGATTTCCTCCGACGTTTCTTGCCATACCCATGCTGAAGCCATCTCTTCCCTGGAGAAGAAAAGCCGCCTTTGCGAGCGCTGCAGCACTATCCTAAGCATCTATAACGTTATATTAAAAATATATATGTGATTTCACGTAGCAGAAATTGCAGGGCCAAGCCCGGGGGAGGATGGGGACRGGTAGATGTGCCTCGCAAAGCCTTTGCTCTCTGCTACACCGTGGTAAAGACCACAGAGCCAGCAGCCTCTCAGTAGCATGAATGAGAGCACAGTGTGGTTGGGCATGAGCCAAATTGCTTTGAAAGCCTACCTATATTCGGAAAAAAAACCACCCAACCAGCCTGTTTCTGGTGAGAGCCACCAGCCTGAACCAGATACACAGAATTAAGGTGGCTTTCTAAAATAAATTTGGAAAGTTAGGCAGGTTTTTCAGGCCATGGAAGCTCATTGTTTCCCTTGTAACACCTTGCCTCAGTTTCCCCATCTGTAAAATGGGTGGGTTTACATGGGCAGTGTTGCATTGTGTGGACTCCACGAATCCAGCTGTGGCTTGGGGACATTTTTTAGGTCTCATGCCATCTTCTTCCTTCCAGCTTGCCTGCACAACAAAGCAGCCTGTGTCCTCTCCCCCCYACCCCGCGCTGGGGCCCAGGCTCTGATAAAAGCTGCTGAGTTTACAAACAGGGAGCCTCTGGTTTCCTGAGTCATAGCAGCAAGGCGAGGGGAATGCGTGGGAGGCTGCGATGTGGCTTTGTGCAGATGCCGGCTTGGGATGTGCAGCGGGATGGACTTGGGAGACGCGGCGGCTCCAAGGGCTTTGGGTGATCCAAGAGGAATTGAACCCCATGAGTGTTACGGCCATAGAGCTGAGATTTATTTCTTCTTCAACTCAGGCAAGGCTGGGGGAAAATGAAACCTGCGTGCCCCAGCAGTTTTCTCCCCAGGTAGCCCAAACCCTGCTTGCTCAGTGTGGTGAGGATGTGGCATGTGGGACCACCTCCACCCAACAGTGGTTGCAAAGCACTTTGAAACTACTCCAATAGTTTCAGGGCACCGATTTTGGAGCCGTGTATCTATGTCCCCATGGGATCCAGGGCATTAGCCCCGTAGAGATGTCTCAATGCGAGGTGACCTGCACCAAGCAAGATGGATCCCACCCTTAGCAAACAAGCACGGGTGTGCACCTCACCGAGAGCTTGTCCACACTTTCATCTTGATGACCAGGAGATAAAGAAACCTACAACTCTGAATGTTTCCTTCTAATGACCTGAATATAAATAAAGGGAAATTCCACTTCCCGTAGCTGCCACTAACCAGTCAGTAAAAGAAAGAGCTTTTCCTTTCCAATCACTTTATTTCAGATCTTTTAAGATGTTCAGTATGAACCCAGCTGGGCTTGATGTCCCTTGGTGCATGAAGGCTTTGGGAAGTCTTCTCTGAACATGGAGGAACTGTGGGKTTTTGCAATTACACCATCAATGTGTGACCCCGTTCTCTCTCTCGCTGCTGCTCCATATTAATTAGAGATGGAGTTTATCTCCCGTGACTGTAGGCTTCAGATCTAGGTAGGAACTATATTTTTCCTCCAAATGAGGGAAAGAGCAGAAAGTGATGGGGGCATCTCCAGAGACCTCATCAATAGCACCAGGAACACCAATGCAGTTGGGGACTTGGGTAGGGACTCAACCAGGAAAGTCCAAGGGGAGAATTAATGCAGGGAGAAAATACTTGGCGTAAACCCATGGCAGGATCTCACAGCTCTTTCAGAAGCGTCGTGGCTACCATCTGGAAGGAAGGTGGATCTCCAACCTCAACTACATCAGTTGTAATTTCCCTGCTCATTTGAGGTGGGTCACCAGCACCATCCTTTCTTCTTGTCCTGAAAAAATACACATCTCCCTGCTGTAAACTCCCATATCGCACAACCCCCATGTTCCTTGATGCACAATTTCTTTCACCAAAAAGTGCCACCCTGCTTGCAAGAAATTGCTTTCCTTCCCCAGCTGCTGCTTGTTTGCAGGAGGAGTTTCAGGGGGATGAAGGTGATGCAGGATGGGATTTATGCTGGCAAACAGATGCACGGTGCTAAGGCAAAGCTCATTTTGCACTGACTGAAGCAGGTCTAGCAGATGAGTAAATAGTCACAGCACTGAGAAACCTCAGCCCATGCTGGCAGGAGGACCTTCCTCCTGCCAGGACGTGAGTGGGATGTTTTGAATCTGGTTCGCCAGCTCCGCCTTGGAGATGGTGACATCCAGACGTGGACTTTCCATGGAAAATGCATACACTATTTTGCTTTAGAATTAAAATAAAATTCAAAATGAAAACTAAAGTCTATTTTTTTAAATTTTTCTCATGAGATCTAGTTTTGTCAAAACCAACACATTCAAAATCATACCAGGAGCTGCTTCCATCCCTTCCCTACCAGCGATCGGTGGAAGCTATGGAGTGCATGTGTAAGCCTTCAGCTGGGTTTCCATCGTGTTACCATCCTCAGCAAAGGAAATTTGGTTTCCTTGCAAAGGCCGGCTCTGATGAACGCCATCATGATGCGGTGACATTTCTACTGAGTTCCTTACGGGGGATTATTCTTGTTATCCATCCGTCTCCCCTGCCCCAAACCCCACAAATAGTGATATCAGTGACTTAATAAATAAGAAAGCACGTGAGATTTTATTTTGATATTAAATATTGATTAATAGGAGCTCTATGGAATTTTTTTTTTTTGGCTTTTCTTCTATTTTTTTGTGAAAAAATCAACGTTTGCAGGTGGCTGCTCTCTCCCAAAAATGAACCCACCACCAGCCTGGCCGAGCGGGCAGCCAAGCACTGAAAAACCCAAAAACCTTGGGCTGGGCTCCGGGGTAGGAAACATCTGGAAATATATTTGCCTCGCCTGTCATAGCCAGATAAAGACTAAGTGTTAAGTGATCAGCCGTGGGCTCTGCACATCTGACAGCCCAGCCGGGGCTCCAGGTGGGATTTTGGGGGGTAATTCTCCATCAGTGGGTCAGGACAGGGAAAAAAACACAAATATTGGAGTTTCATGAGCCACGGCAGTGGGACCTGGGGCTGACGCAAGGCTATTGTTCGCACGCCGCTGCTTGCACGTCGGAGGGGGAAAAAAAGACTCATGTTCCTCCAGCGATGAGTAGATGCCGGCACTGACGTCCCCACCTGGACCCAGAGGTTGAGGGCTGGGGAACTGGCAGCAAAGATAATTATTTATACAGCGTTTTGACTAATGAATGGCTTTGAATGGGAGTTTCCTGGAGCACTCGCTCCACCCAGCTTTTGCAAGGGTTAGATTAATGCTGGGAGGGTTCTTGTTTGGCTTTGTTTAATTCCCGCTGCGGGGACTGCGCCGGGGGGGGGGAGTTTGGGTGGCAGGAGGGGACCGTGCTAGCGAGGATGTTGAATAGGGGACGGAGTTTGGCCCTGTGGGTAACCTTTGCAAACTATGGGATTAGCAACATCTCCATTTAGGCAAAAAAAAGTGGAAAAAAATGAAGATAAATCATCCCCCTGCACAGCGCAGAGAGGACGATGGAGGGAATGGGCCACCCTTCTGCCCAACCTGCTGATCATAACCTATTCGGAGCAAACTCAAGGGTTGGTTTTCTTTCTTTTTGCAATTTTACCCTCTTTCTGGCATGAGCAAAATGCCTTTTCCCTATGCCTCGGCTCTCTGCCAGGACAGCATCATGCTGACGGCCGGGGAACCCTCGCGCTCATCCAACCACCCAAGCAAAAGCAACTGAAATTGGAGTCGGGTGCTCGCGTTTTCTTGACACACCTTTTCTCATTAAACATCAAGTTATTCTTTTCAGCCTGAAATGGATCCCTTCAGCAGAGAGAAGCCCATACCCCATCCTGTTTTGGCCCAGCTCTGTTGCAGAGGTCACTGGCAGGGGGGGAAATGCTTGCGAGCTCTCAGCAATACCCGCGCCCTAGCAAAGGTTCTTTGCCAGCGTTGTTAATTTACCTCCCCGAACAATAAAAGGTATTTGGGCAAAAGGTCTCTTTTGCTGTAATAAACTGTTTCGCATACCGTACCAGGGCAGAGTGTAGATTTTTTTTTTTCCCCTTTCCTAATACAGCACACATACAAGACTTGCCTGCATCAAGGCATGGCCATGGCCATGGACCACTGGGCTACAACCTTCTACCTGCTCTAGGAGAGAAGAAAAAGCCCATTTTGGGCCCAAATCTGAGCCTGGATGTTGTTTTGGGGTTACACAGCATTTCAGGGAGGTAGAAGGACTTGAAATAGTCCAGATGTTATTGCTTGATGCAAAACACGCCTGTCCTGGAGGAAGCAATGAACGCAGAGAGGGTTTGGTCCGACAGACGGACATACAATGCAGAAGCTGCTCTCCCACTGACAGCACCCATTTTTCCTCTGCAATGGGTGATTGGTCTTAGGACAAACCCACCAGGGTTTGCAAGCTGGTGGCGTGCATGACCTATTTGCAATAGTGATGAGTCTTACAGCTCATCCCTGCTCAACCCATCTTTTCCCAAATTTCAAAGGCCTTATGGATTCGCCAGACCCATCCCAAGCCGCTGTCCCTCTCTCTGCTGGAAGGATAAATAGGATTTTACAGAGGCCTCTGAGGAGTGGCCGGGACCGGCTCCTCCCAAACCCCGTAAACAGGAAAGCGAGGAAGCGAGGAGTCAAGCCCCAGCTCATCCAGGACGCGGGGTGCGCGCTGGGGCTGCCGGCACACAATGCCGCGCCGGAAAGGGGGGTTATAAATACCCGGGGTCAGGGCCGGGCTCCAGCAAACAATAGGGAGAGGGAGGATGGAAAAGGCCAACGAGGACGAGCCGCTCGCACCACGGGGCCAAGGCCACCATGCCGGGTGGTAACACAGCGATGCAGCTCGACTCCCGGGGGTTTAGGGGTGCAATTGGCCTCTGTGGGGTGGTGGGTGTTGTGGGGTGTTGGGTGTTCCCCGAACTGCATGGTGACCTCCCCCATCAGCAGAGCTGTTCTGGTTTCTTTGCAGGGTTGGATAGTTTGGTGTGGGCTGGATTCTGGGGGTTCCACTCCCCAAAAAGGGGTGCATGTACCTCCGTGGATGCTGGTTTGCCGTGGTGGGGGTGGCAGGGGACACAGCACCCGGTTGATGTTGGACAGGGTGATTTAAGATACCACCATGGTTTCACACTGAGCATCCCAATAGTCTGGAGAGGAGGGGTCACACCTCCTGCTCCACACCAAGGCTTGCAGGACTTTGCAAGGACACCCTAAATCTAGCCAGGACCTTACACCAATGCAATTTTAAATAGAGGTGTTTGGTAGCGAGGGAGCTGCTCATGAATGATGTGGGCATCTTAGGTTGCTCTTCCAGAGCTGGCTGGAGGCAGGCAGGCTTTTCCGCCCTACTCCAGCATCTCATGGGGTTATCTGTGCACGTTGCCGCGATTCCCGAGGACCCAGGAGGCTGCGACGCTCCCCAGCTGTATAATCCACCCCATGAAGCCACCTCCGCTCCATGCTAATCTAAAGACGTCAAAGGAAACGAGAGCCACAGATGGATAAACCGGGATAAAGGGGGATGCTGCAGCCCTGCTCAGCTTCAGCGGGGAAGGTCAGCGATAGCCGGCTGCTGCGGGTGCCGAGCATCAGGACCTCATTGGATAATGAAAGCCAGGTCAGGGCCGGCAAGAATTGCAGGAAACATCTTGGCTGCTCATGACCGCTGGCGAGAGCATCGTGATGGCACTGGAGGGGAGCCCGGCCCCTTCCTGCGCCCCAGACACGGCGTGGTCCCCCGGCACGGGGATGCTCAGGAAGCTGCTCTGCTGGGAGCTGCCTCCGGAACAGCAACCCATGGTTCAAATACCTTCGTATACATTGATTTTCCATTCAGGTCCTTTGGAGAGACATGCTGGGCATCAAAATCTCCCCTGGGACTTGTGCTCCTGCCTGAAAGGGCTTTTTAACCCTGTGTGTGAAAGTTTGAGCATCGCTGTTAGCAACACGGAGCTCTCAATGAATTTTGCCCTGGAAATCCCCTAATTGAAGTCAGAAGCTGAGCTGGGATGATTGTTCTGGTCTCTGGACTTTGCACCTTGGCTGCTCTGCTCTGAGCTTGCCTGCAAGAGCATCCTCATGTTGAGAGCTGGCAGGTTTCTGCGAGCCAAAACCCATTTCTAGTGGCCTCCTGCATGAGGGTAGCACCTTACTGGAGGCTCTACTTCACTCCCAGACTACAGACTCGCACTTTTCCATGGTCCAAAACAATTAGGGGACAGGGTTGGAGCTTGTAACCCAGACCTGCATCTCTATGGGGCTGAGCTCGGAACAGCACAGCCAGATGCCCTTCTCCAAGACAAGAGAAATCCCTCTTCGCTCCCCCTCTCCGCCAGCTCTCCCCTCATCACTGCCCCTATGAAAGATTGCATTTCCCATTTCTCCTCCTTAATGGTGTCCCGAGGAGACGCCGCTTGCTCTTAATGCCTCTGCCCCTCTGGGAATTAGCTAAATGACAGGGTTAATTCAGGAGGGGGCAGAGGATGCTGGAGGTGCAGATATCAATTAGCGATGACAGCTGGGAAATGGCTGGGGATAACATCTCCTGACATCCCCACCTTGGAAGCATCCCTTCAGGTCCTTATTGCAGGAGCCAAAATACCCCCGAGTCTGCTCCTGTGGGGTCTTTGCCTCTATATTTTATAAGTTGAAACCCAAATATCACAACAGAAGAATGCCATGAAAAGCTGTTCCCTTTTTCACTTCATCGAGGAATGTGGAAAAGCAGTTTAAAAACCCCAGGAGAAATAATTATCAATTTTCAGCCGCAGCTGCCTGGAGCCGATGGGGTCCCGCAGCCCATGGACATTAGTCGTGGCAGGAGGGTCAGCGTGGGGCTGTTCCAGCCCAGGAGCTGAATTCGACCCCTGAGAAGGAGAATTACATCCATGCAAGTTGTATTGATAAGAAACAACTTTATACAGGTACAAATATACCCAAAATACAGATTATAAATACATATAAATGTCCTGGCAATTGCAAACGGGGTCTAAAATGCGTGAGCTACGCTGTTGCAGGAGACTTGGAGGAGTCTCTTTAGCAAAATCCTTCCCAACAACTGCTGGTACCTTTTTAATTTCAGCTCTTTTTTTTTTTTTAAAAGCTATAATTTTTTCTGGAGGGCTTGGGGGGATGCACAAGCAGCCCTGCCATTTTTAAGGCAGTGGATATGGAAAGCACATATAGGAAGGCACCGGCATCACTTGAAACACTTTTTGGGCCATCTAGTGGTGTTGGCTGTGCTGAGGGTCAGCTCTGCTTCCAAAAAAACCACCAAAAAAAGAAAGCAATTTTAATATTTTGCCTATTATTTTTCCTTAAATGAAGAGAGAAAAAGCCCCAATCCTTGGGTTTTTGGTTGTGGTTTTTTTTTTTCTTTTCTTAAAGCACACCTATGGAAAGAGCTGTGCRTCCGACCGGTTGAGACCTTTCTCTCTGCACCTTTTGAATCAACGAACAGCGTGCGAGCACTCATTTCAAAACTGAAAAAACCCTTTCGAAAAGCTAAAGGAGGAGTCATGCAGCAGGAGGAGAAACAGGACTATGTGGGGACCGGGCTCTTTTTCTAACCTTTACTTTTCCCCCTTTCCATTTTAAAAGAAAATGATGTTACAGGGGTCTTTGGGAGCTTACAGGGATGGTGGATTTATAAAAAGCTTACGTGTTTCTTTCCAAGCTGTGTTTGTAAAATAAATAGATGTTTATTTGGGTTGCAAAGGGAAAAAAATATTTGAATTTTATTTCCTGGCTGGAAGCTGCAACCATTTGAACAAAGGGGAGAATGGGAAAAGACGACTTGAAAAGCAGCCTCCTTGTATATTTGGGGTTTGTTTATTAAATAAACCATAGATAATAAAATAATCCCCAAAGCCACCCCGTCCTTCGTATCCTACCCCAGTTTTTCATAGGAAACATGCAGCCTTATGTTCTGCCTATACATTAAGTACCCCCCACCGATATTTATGCTGCTATAGCTTTGTCGGTCAGGGGTGTGATTTTTTTTTTTTTTTTCCCCAGAAATAGCTATTTCTAGAGGTTGCAGCGGGTGTAGGCAGAGGCAGTGTTTTTAGCGTGGGCTGTGAAAGGTTTCGGGGTGGATTTCTGCTACCCAGACATCCACCCTTCTGGCATCTCCACGGGCAGACAGGCTTGGTCAGGAGGTAAAAAAAATAAGGATGCAGGAGGCATTTTGATGGGTATCAAGGGGGAATAAGTCTCATGGAGCTCTATAGCCCGTGCTCGGAATGGCTTTTAGAAAAATCTCCTATACCATATTGAATTACCAGCCTAAAAATGACTCTCCCATCCCTTTTCCATGCCTAGCTGGGGATGGGCGGTGCGTGACACGAGGTGTGTCGGTCCTCAGCAGCCCAGCAGCTTCTGTGGGTGTTTTCTCAATGTCAAAAACCACTGTTTTCCCCCCATGTACGGGTTGCAAAGGGCTCGAGGCATCACCTAATGCCTGTTCAGGCTGGGGCACAGCTTCGCGCAGATAAGATCAGGCCACAGGGAGGGTGAGAGCGGAGGTGCGGGGAATGGGGACAGGGCTGGGAGGGGGACGGTACCCCCAGTCTGGTCAAGCTTTCCAAAGTCAAGGTTGTTCTCGGGTTGTTTTGGGGAGATATCTAAGCTGCAGAGTTGACTGATTTGAGTGGATTTGGGTTCAAAATGTCTTTTTCTGGTGCAATTTAGTGTGTGCACACTGGTGGAATGGTCCAAAGGGTTCTGCATAAGGGACCCCAACTTCAGCATCCTTCAACTCCCCACCCTGAGCTCCAGCTTGCCCTTGGTTTGCAAATGCACACCAGTCCAACAGTGCCACTCTGACAACCCCCGGGGGCTTCATGCCCATGTCCTGATGGCATTCACAAGGTTTGGGTGCCAGATGCCACTTTTGAGAAGCCCACGTTGAAAATAAGAGAGCAAGACCTGAACGTGTGAGGATGGAGGGATGCCCTCCTCTCCTTAATTAATTATGGGTGATAATAACACTAATAATAATGATTACTATGGATGAATACAGAGGTGGTGGGGCTGTGCATCATGCAGACCAGAGGATGAGCGATCACCAGCAGGAGGGAGAGACGGCAAAGAGGTGAAGGATGCAGTGATGCCAAAGGGCACTCTTCTTTTTATAGGTTTTTCTCTTTTCTGGAGGAGAAGGCAGGTGGGTGGGGAGGGGGGAGGCTGTGTCGAGCCATAGATGAGCAAAATGGAAAGAGAAGGTAAGGGAGACGGGATGCTGAAAAGGATGAGCTAGAGGGGGAGGGTGGATTTGCCAACACACCCACTTCTTTTGGAGGAAAGGGGTTTTCGCTTCGCTACTGGCTGGCATCGTGGGCTGAGTCAGTGCTCCAGAGATGAGTGTGCAGGTAGACCTGGTAACCTGCAGCTCCTCCATGGCAGGGTTTGGGGTGAGCTCCTGGTGGGACCTCATGCCTACATGGAGCCCGGGGTACCTGCTGGGCTCTGAGACACAGCAAGAAGCACAGAAGGTTTCATAAAAGATGAAAAAAACCAAAAAAAAATAGGAAAAGTGCTATTTTAAGTGCATATAATCTACCTTGTGCTGGGGTACAGCAGCGTTTCACTGGATTCATCATCATCAGGTGAATTATCAGCATCTGCCTTCACATCTGGCCAGGGCTCGGGCTCTGCGGTGTTGGCAACAGGGTGAAATAAAAACAAACAAGAGCTTTTGCTTTTTTTCCCCCTTTTTTACAAGGAAAATGCTGCCCAGCTCCGGTTCCCTTTCACCAGGGTGAATGCATAGGGGTGTGCATCTGGCCCAGCATCTCCACTGAAGCACAGCTTTTTTGGGGGGAAAAGAGCCCAGACCCAGATGTTGCCAAGATCTCTATGGGGGCAAAGCTGGTTTAAGATGTTCCCATCCTCACCGGCTTCATTTTTTTAGTATCTGAGGGTTTCTTTAAGTATATAACACTCAGGAACAGTGCCTTTGGGATAAATATACAAATATATATATAAATCTTCCTCTCAAAYGTGTGCAATGCTGGTCCTGCACCATGGGATGGGTATTTCGGTGCAGGGTTTTACCGTCGATCTCCGTTTCTCCATCTCTCTGGCCGCGCTGTTATTTTTGGATTGCATTACACGTCTCCCCAGATGGAAAGCCTCACTCCCCGGGGGGCAATAAAATGGATTAAAAAAAAAAAGAAAAAAGAAAGGTCCTGACCCCATCAGTAAAATAGTAACTGTGTTTCTCAGGGAGAAAATCCTTTTACGAGGTGGGGAAGAGGAAATTTGGGGCTGGGGGGATGGAGCCAGAGGGAAAATGGGGATCAAACGCACTAACCCCATTCATTTGGAGACTGTTGAAGGTTACAGTAGCACGAGGAGGAGATATAATTACACCAGACTTCGTTAATAAACCGCTTTTCAATGTGAAGACAGGCAAAGAGGGGATGAAGGCGAAGTCCTTGGTCCCCAGGATGCTCCAGCCCTTCACTGCTTGGCAAAACAGGCTGAGAAAGGTGGAGGCTCTTTGGTTTTTTATTGGTATTTGGGTTGAATCGAGCCCAAATTACTCCTTTCTTCTGAGGCCTTTAAAATATTTTCTCATGGAGGGGAAGGTCTTGTGGCTGATCAAAAAAAAAAAATTAATGTAGCCGTGGAAAATTGGGATTTTACTAAATGCAAATTGTCACTGGGGTTGGATGCTTTCTTTCCAACTTTCCCATAAAAAGAAAGCCAGAAAATTTGAATATTTCTGATCCTGGAGGTTTCTGGTTTCTAAAGAAAAGCCTGTTTTGGAAGGAAAAGTGAATGGAAAGGAAGGGGAGAGTTTATCTTCATCTGAAGTTGCTGATGCTCCTGGGCAGACCTCTCCATTTGACCTAGGGGCAGACAGGGACGCGGTGAGGCCACCTATATATGTTCGTTATTGAACATGTTCTTTATTATTTATTTATTCAACTTTTATTGGGATGCTTGAACAGGCAAGGCGGCTTCTCTTTTTAAATACAACTTTACATGGGAAAATATCAGCTGCCTTCAGAAAAGGGGGACTTTGTCAAAATAGACAACGGTTTGCATTTTTGGAGACGAACTTGACCTTTTCAGCACAGTTTCCTCCCCTGACTCATCGTCAGTCAAAGTTTCCCTGGACACAAGACTATTTTCTTACTGGTTTACTACCAGCCCCTGATTTACTCCACCAAAACCGTAACAACGAGCTCCAAAATCCTCCAATAAATGTGAAATATTGTAGCTGGTCATGATTTATCCCATCCATGCAAGCAAGGTCTCATGCCATGCCTCAGTTTCCCTATTTCTACAAACAGGGGGTTTTTTCACCCTTGTGAAGCGCATCGTGACTTCGTCACCCTCCTGTAAAAAATGATGCAATTAAAGGCTTTGATCTGCAAATGGATTAAAATCCCTCGAAATAAAGCTTATTGCAACATCTGGGCCAGGAGCTCTTGCGATTTCATCTCCGACCTCAACTTCTTTCAATAGATTTGCATCGATCTGCAAGTTTTTACGGGGAAGATGCTCCATCTCCATTTGCAAATGTAATCTGGAGGAAGGATTTGAATCATAGAATCATAGAATCATAGAAGAGTTTGGGTTGGAAGRGACCTTTAAAGGTCATCTAGTCCAACCCCCCTGCCACAGGCAGGGACATCTTCAACTAGATCAGGTTGCTCAGAGCCCYGTCCAACCTGACCTTGAAGCCCATAAAGACATTTTCTGCTCCAGCTGAATGATCCCCCAGGGTTTCTTCACCATATAACTGCTCAAGAGCCAGAGCAGGAGCACCAACCCAACCACCACCTCAGTATTGACTCTTGCGGTTCTTAGCTCTCTGCACCTATTTATTTTGTTTTGCCTGTCGCAGGGTCCTCCGTTGCTATTCAGCCCTTTATCTTGATCACCAGCTTGGCTTCTGGGCAGAACATCTGCAAAACAAAACAAAACACAAAAAACTAGAAAAAAAAAACCCTCCTGCCTTTAGAAAAGGAGCTGTTACCAATCTGACCCACAAGCAGAAATGAGACGGGGAGCTCTTTTCACATCTACCCGAAACCGATATTGCACATACCTCTGAGTCACCGCACTGTTTGCCTCGAGTGTTTTTGGGTGTACATGGTAACACTCAGGATCTCAGCATGAGAGAACTCATAGAAATCTCTTTGCTACATCTACAGTATTTGCTTTTCAGAGAGATGCAGCATGAAAGAGATGTCTAAAACAACCGACGTGTCTTGTTGCATGGAGAGCATCCTACCCAAAAGCCTCCTCCACTGCTGAACATCACGGACAATATGGCCCAATATGATAAGAAATGTGGGTCCCTTATTGACGCCTCGAGATGCAGATTTACAAGCCAGGCATGAGCTGGGCCGTTCTGAGAAGTTTCAGTTTGCAATGGCAGAAACTTTGGTTTTAACCAGATTTTGGCTATTAAAACTTTGCTCTGATGCCAGACCTAAAAGCAGTCCCAGGTGCTCCATCACCAGCTCGAGCTGAACACCTTCATGCAGCTGAACCCTTCTTCTTCTCTCTTTTTCTCTCTTTTTTTCCTCTTTTTCTCCCTTTTTCTCTCTTTTTTTCCTCTTTTTCTCCCTTTTTCTCTCTTTTTCTTTTTTTTTTTTCCTATTAGCAAGCTACCTGCAAAGTGGTTTTTTGAACGGCTGAGCCCGGCTGGGTGAGTCAGGTGCGGGAGGACCATCTCTCAGTCCATAGGCAGCCAACTGCTCTTTGGGCTTGGGGTTTTCAGAGGCATCACCGAAAGTCACTCGGACTTGGGCAATGAACCACCACTTCCACCCCCTGCAACCCTCCCACAGCGTCCGCGGGTGGCATTTTTTACAAGACCTTCGTTGCCTGTGGAGCACAGGTTCACTCAACCCCATCTGAGTGAAGTTCAAGCTCCTAAATCATCCAGAAACCTCAGTGCTTTGAAGTATATGATCTTCATAATATCTATGATTTATTGTGGGGTTTTATTTCTGTCCTCGTGGTGGATAAGTCCCTTTTTTTTCTTTATCCTCCCCCTGTTCTGCAAATATCTACTCAGGGTTGTCATCCCACACCATGGGAGGGCAGAAGGTGTTGGAGAAGACTGTGGGAAAAGGGGATGCAAGAAGGAGAGCTTGAGTTTTGGTCCTCACTTGGGTGATTTTTGCTTCTCCAGCCTTTTTTTCCCACACTGTGCAGCAAAATAAATCCACACATTAATAAGAAACATCCTCAATTAATAAGAAACATCCTCAATTAATAAAAAATAGCCTCAGTTAATAAGAAATATCCTCAGTGGCATGGTCCAACGCAGGGGAAGATGGTGAGAAGAGGCTACACTGCTCCTGATATTTGCCCCATGGGCTACTGTGCACCTTCCTAATGGGATCCAATGGGATCTTGSGTTAACCCTTTCCCTGCTGCTGCTCAGGATCACAAATGCTGCRGCAGAGTTGGAGCCCGGCTCCCACTGGGATGCTCTCCAAACCCTCTTTGCACCAGCAGGTGCCGAAAAGCCTTTGCAAAACCACCCTACGCTGTGCGCAAGCAACCATCCCAGAGCATCAGCCTTGAGTTTCCATCCACACCTGAATTTATTTTAAGATATTTTTACACTACATGCCTGCAAACAGCCACCGAGCTGTGCACTGGAAAACAATACTTGGCTGAAGGCTGCCACCAGGTAACAATATTGGCCAAACACATAAACTAATTATGGGGGAAAACCAACAATTCCTGCTTATACCTATTTTTAAAAGCCTTGTCTCCACAAGGAGATCGAGCTGCAAGTGGTTGTAAGCAACCGTGGCCACATCGCATCGTTGCTGTGTTGTATTTCCAAGGGGATTTATGTGTCCTGGCTGGATGGGAATGGATGATGATCATCTCAGAGCCAGGATCTGGAGGACCAAGTCTGCAAACAACTGGGTAAATCCTGTCTGCATCGCTCCAGCCGCTGCAGGGAGGCCGCGGTGGGGCTGGGGGTCCTGTTTATTGGCAGGGTCCTGACCTCCCCCCCATTTATGACCCCCCCGGGACCTCCGCATGGAAAGGGGATTTGTAACGTAACACTAACAATAACACGGCGCAGACAGCCGTGACAGGGTCGTTTTCTCCTACACGCCGCAGCTGGCTCCCCGGGATGGAGACGTGCGGGCGAAGGGGCGAGGAGGGAGATGCTCGGCACGCAGCTTATTAGCAGAGGGGTTTTTCTCCCTGGGTTTTGGCTCCAAGCTTGAGCTGCTCCTTTTTTATTTGGTTTTAAAAGAGGAAAAGCTCCTGGACACTGGGGATGGGAATGTGGCAGCAGAGCACGGCCGAGCCACGGTGGATGAACTTCCCTGGAGGTTTTTGCCTTGGCCTGGTGAGCAAGTTCAAGAGGTTTCTTCTCTGGAAACACGTTGCTCTTTCCCCTTATGGATTGCAGGATAAAGGAGGAAAAAATGAGAAGAAACTACAAATTTCTGGGAATGCGGTCGATGGAGAATCCAGCCCAGCGCTGCTTTCGCATCCGTTTTCCAGCCTGGATGATACAGGATGAAGAAAGCAAATCCCAGGACTTTGAGAAGAGAAGGAGAGCGGTGAAAGGGGGCCTGGAGACACATTCCCACACCACATACCGGCTTTCCAGCGCTATTGACTGGCTGCAGGCGAGTCCTGAGAAATGCCCGTGCTGCAGGCAATTTTTTTCTTGCCTATTGGGATGAAAACATGTGGGTAAAGGGCGCTTGGCACATTTAGATCCAGCCACCAGCTGTGCTGCAGATTTCCAGCCAAATCCTTCCGTGCCTCAGTTTCCCCAGGAAAGCACCATGCATGGCGGTGTGGATCCCATCCCTTTGTTTCCGTGTGCACCACGGTGTTATTCCTTGATCTTCATTATTGCATGGGAGATATGGGAACCATGGGAAACCCATGGGAAACCCAACACTTCTGCCTTTTTCTGCACTTTTTGGCTCTTTTCCTACTCCAGTTTAAAATTGAAGCCTTCGAATATGCAATAAGTTCGGCCCATTCAACCTGGCTGGCTGCGATGAAGCTCCTCTCATGGCAAATCAATACTGAAAGGTGGATGCAAATGGCATCATGAGCCCTCCCTTCTCCCCCTCCTGCATGGACAGGACCTCAAAGTTCATGAGCTCTTTTTATACATCCTCTGGGAACGGGCAAGGATTTTCTGAGCCTCTGAGGTGCCCTGAGGTCATGTTTTTGAGATGGAGTCAGGTCTAGAAACCTCCTCAATTAAAAAGAAAAGAAAGTTGAGGTTCACCTGTAATGACGGGATTCTGGGAACTGGGGCTTTTAGGAGAAATATAAAGAAAGAAACACAAAACCAACTCAGGTGACCTGGCGTCGATGGGCAAATTCAGTAGGCTGACAGATACAGAGAAACTTCACTCAGCTTTTATAGTTTTTTCAAGCTTCCAGCTTTCATTGAAACGAAGCCAAATGAGGTTTGCTTTCGATCTTGAAATGCAACCGAGAGATGCTCCCCAAATCTTTCCAGGCCTTTCGCACCCCTGATTTGCAAGGAGGCTGTAATATCTGCAGGTCCACCCGATGCACCCACRTCTCCCCCACCCCAGCGGTATTTCCATCCATGCTTTCTCCTGCAGCAGGAGCCTACAAGGGTACTGTTATGAGCCATCTCAGCATGACGAACTTGCAGCCACATCTCTGGCTCTTGGTTCAGCTGAATTTAGGTAACGGTAGCCTGAGTGACGTGGTTGTACTTTATCAGGCTTCTGTGAAACGTCCGCCTGGAGCTGCAGATGCGTTGGGTTTCTGCAGAGGCTGGGTTTCGATTATGAGTGTGGACAAGATGGACATCAAGAAATGACACTTAGTGATGGAGCAACAACCTGAGGAAAGCCAGGAGTTGGTTTCAGAGTAGCTGTGGGTTTTTTTACCAGTAGGTCATTGGTAAAATAGAACTGGGAAGACAGTGGGAGCTGCAAGGAGAAGGACAGGGCAGGCTGTGGAAGAGGACCTCTCGCTGCAAGGGAGATATAAAGGAGGTATAACAGGTTGGCTTCAAAAGCAAAGGGATTTGCGAACGGAAGGTTGGCTGATGACACTGTATGCTCCACCTGAGTCTTTTAGGTTTCCAAATTATGTGTCAGCAGAAATAGCAAGTTTACAGTCCACAGATGGCTGTGGGGAGGGTAGTTACTCTCTTGGGTACCCAGCTAGCAGGAGAAAATGTCCCTACAGTGCAGGGAGCCCTTCATTTTCTTGGGCATCTCCATAGATAAGTGAGCCAGGACCCATCTCACCGTAGTCACAAATTTCCATCGTGACAGTAAAGAAATCTCCCTCTTGCCATGCATCATGTCTTCGCTGGTTGAGGAAACCAGGGACATCTGATGGGGACAGAGATGGGAGGAATGCAGAAAGCACAACCGCAAGCCTGCAAAGCCAGTATAAACCAACCAAGGACCTTCCCGCTATACCTGCATCACCCAGCACAGCTGTTGGATAGGTCCTAAATGCTCCACAGCATGGATGAAGGCTACCACCTCCCTATGGACACAGTCTGGGAGGTCTTCATCTACAAACCGTCCATTTTTTAGTGTGAGGCTTGGCTCGGCAGTTTGCAGTCGGTTTGTCGAGACTCAGATTTGGCAGCAATGCTCAACATCCCCCCATGCCCAGGGGATTATTAGTGGCGTGGGTACCCCCCTCTCCTTCCTCCCACCCTGTTTCTCCCACGCTCTTTCTCTTGGCACCATCTAGTGGTTATAGGGACGGAGATGCCTCCTCTGCTTTTGGGTTGGGGTCAGAAGGCCACCTCCTCCTCTTCCTCCTACCTCCAGCCTGGCTTTGCTCCTTTGGGATGCTTTGGGACACATTTGGGATGCTGGAAGCGTGAAACCCAAACCCTAAAAGATGAAAGGTTTTAGGAAAAAGGAAGAACCCAACCTTCCTGGCTCGCGGGGTCTTTAGGAGCTATTTCCAGCTGACCCGAGTGGTTAAATTTCAATGCATGTGTAAGCTGGTGTGAAACACTTATTTCCAAGAAGGAAACATCTCTCTTGCCCTCCCTCTCCACCAGCCCATAAACAAATTCTGCAGAAATAAAATTTCCACTTGGATAACCATTTAAAATTGCGGGGTGGCTGGTCCAGATGCTCTCTTCAACGCCCGCACAGTCCATCCAAGCCCTCGCAGACCAGTTTTAGGGCATCTTAAGCAGCAAAAAAAGCATTTTCCTCCATCCAGCACTGAATTCTGATCTTCCAGGCTTGTTTTCTAATAAATTAAAAGGAAAACACCCACCTTCTTGTCAAGATGTATTCCTTAGATCCGATGTTTGCAAATGATGCTTATTTAGGAGCTTTAGGAATAAGGCTGCAGCTCTTAGAAGAGTTTACATAGAAAGACATTGGTTGCATTTTTTTTTTTTTAATGAAACCTTTAAAGTCTTCCAGCAAAAAAGTTTTCCTTAAAAATACAGAACCAAAGAGATCAATTATAATTTTTCAAACCATGACTATGTGTTTCTGCGCTCCTCTYGGGAAATTCCAGACGAAGGAACATATTTCGTTCAGGGAAGAAAAGCCAAATGTGAAAGGAGAAAGCTGCTAGAAAATTTTCACTTAACTCAAGGGCTTTGAACCCCTCTATGTCTCTATTTCTTATAATCCTAGCAAAGGACTTCCACTTATCTCCAAACCAGAAGCACTGCCAAAAAGGTCTAGGGATGCATTTCCATTTGCCATGACATCCTCCAGACACAGAGCATCTTTGCTTTGCTGCTTATGTTCAGTGTAAGCAGTAGCTCCGTAGCACCCAAAATCCCCCCATGAACATAAAATAGTGATGGGTGGTGGGAAAGTTTGCAAGGAAAGGACTTTTTTTAAACAGAAAATGTGATTTCTGCTGAATCCAAGGGAGATCAGCGCTGGCCAGAGGCTCAGGAGGGAGGAAGGGGGATTTAGCTGTGGGTCTGCAAGGCATCAGGAGGATGTGGGCAGAGAGGGCTCCTGCAAGTGATGGATCGCCTGCAGGGGCTGGATCCAGGGTGATGGATGGAGGTGGCCAAGGGTGTCTGCAGGCAGGCTGTGAAAGCTTCATGAATGTTTTCATCCAATCCTTGCAGTCTGCATAACCCAAAAGCAAGCTCCCGTTCCCGCTCCAGACAGGGAGATCCAGGCAGGGAAGCATCTGGGTGAGGGGAGATGGGAGCTGCAACCCCTCTGCACTAACAGGGTGGAGAAGACCCATCTTTTAGGTCCCAAAACAAGCTAGAGCAGTGGATCCCACTGGCCATCACCTTACCGGACCTTCTTCCCATCTCCTCCAGGCTATTTTAATCGGTCACTAAAGTGTGGCAGAAAACTCAATTCTGTCATTTCCTATTATTCAAAAATAAAAAACAAATGTTGGGCCATACAGTCCAGAGTTCAGATCAGGGGAAAATCCACAAATCTCTTGGCCGTCTGGGATCTTTTGTTTATCGCTGCGCTTAATCCCATTTTTGGGTCTCCCGAGCTCAGGCTTGAAAGAAAGATAAATGAGGTGCACCAGAAGCTCACCTGATTAACTTGGTTAATTCAATGATTTTATTCTTTTCCAAGGTTGGTTTGGAAAGGGAGAGGAAGGAATTTGTGCATGCAGAGTCCCAGCCTTGTGAAGGCGAAAGAAAAGGGCTTTTTGTGTGGTGTTTTTTTTTTTTTTTTTGCAAAGGACAGTCTACAGGGAGAACGTCAGCAAGAAAATGTTGGATAAAGACTGGATTTTCATTGCACCTCAGTTTTGGCCAGAGCCAGCGCATCGTGCTGCCATCCCCTGCACTACGCGGCGCTGCAAAAATAGCAGCTTTTCCCGCAGATGCCCATGAAATCTGTGGTGTAGATGGAGATCAGCCATTGCAATGATGTACCCACCCTATTTCCTCTGCTTTTTCTGAACGAAAAGGTAAAAAGAGGAAATTTCACCGTGCTTTTTGAGGGGCTCTTTCTGTAAGAGACAGCCAGCATCTTGCACGGTGATACAGCACTCCTGCCAACCCCAAAGTACTCCCCGGTGGGTCCAAACAGAGGCGTGGAGTTCACATGGGCACTGTCTCCCATCCCAGCCAAAAAAACCCCCAAAATTTCCCCCAGGACTGAGGGAACGAGGACTTCTTGTATTTTTTCCCGTGTGAAATCCAAGCCCGGCAGCAGGCAGGGAGGAGGATGCTGCGTTCACGCCTCGCTCCTGCTGCAGGAGCTGGGTGAGGGATGGGGAGAAAATGTGAAGGCAGACCTGGGGACTGTCAAATCTGCCATAAGTTGGGTCTTGGAAAGGAGAATGGATTAACTCTGCTTGCCAGGATGGAAAAAACCCCTGCCGTCCAGATGCTTGACATACATGCATGTTTTTAGGCACCCCTGCAAGAGCATCCCTGCAAGGGAGATGCAGCAAAACTCCCATCGTTGGAGGCTTTATCCCAAATTTTATCCCCCATCCCTGGGGCACCTCAACTCTCTTTCTGTAGATGATTTATTTTAATCGCTGTAGCTTGCCGGATCCTGATTCCCTCCCCCAAAAAAAGCCATCCTTTCCCATCTGGTTTGGGTTAGGAGTCCGTCTGCCCAGCGCATMGCCAGGGGGGCTGCAAGTTCAGCCCCCACCTCGAGCGACGAGAGCCCGGGGTTGCTGGCGGGGGCTCGGCCCCAGCCGCTCGCGCCCTTCGCCGTGCCCCGTCCGCCCCCGTGCAACAAGCTGCTGCCTCCAACATCTGCTTCCAATCGCTTCTTCATCTGACCAGGGCTGGGAAGAGCCAAGCTTTCGCTGTGGTTCGGGGTCTTAAAGGCACCGTGTGCGGACAAATCCCACCCCCCRTGCCTGGTCTGGAGCCATCCAGCCTAAAAAAACCCACTCCAGCAGGTTTTTGCCTTTATTCAATAGCAAAGTGGGGTCTTTTTATTCCAAGTAAGCAAAACAGATTTGAGGTTTTCTAAAAAATTCAGCTTTTTGCCAGGTGTGCATCAGCACACACCATGGGCGCTGATCCTCAGGCTTTGTGGTGGACGAGTGATGCATGTGCCCATGCAGGATTTGTCCTTTGCAATTCCTTAGGGACAGTCCTGTAGAGGCATTGAGAAGGCAGATCTTTGAGCTGCCTTTAATTCTTGCCCGATGTCACGACAGCCCTTTCGTGCTCAGCCCATCCTCGATGTGGAGCTGAGACCTGACATGCCGAAAGCAGCATCCCACCTCCTTGCAGCGAGCTGGCTGGAAACCCTTTCCAGGCCAGTCACAAGAGGGAGACAAAAAGCCAACAGCAGCCACAGATTTGGGTTGGAGACCTGGTTTTGTGGGAAAAAAAGGAAAATGTTGCTTTTCTGTCATGAGATGCACAATATTGCAGCTCTTCTTGTATGGGGGGGTTGAGTAGGGAAATGGCATGGACCCAAACAGCCCCTGGAATTCAATATTCATTTTCCTAATGGATTGAACTAACGGATCAAACCAGAATTTTTTCTCTCGGTGAGTTTACTCCTTTACCTGAGCAAGCCATGAGCCTGACCCAACTGTCAGAACTGCAAGGAGGGAGACAGAGACCCTTTTTTCCATGCATAAAATACACTTGGCCTCTGTTAAAGTGAATTTACGCAGCTCTGCAAAAAGCAGGTGGCCGTGTCAGGGTTGCACTCCCATCGGCTTGATCCTCTCCTGCACCCAGTGATGCTCAGGGGCACCCCTCGCCCTCCTCCTCCAGCGAGGAAAGGGGTTCCTGGGGCAGATCCCGTTTCACGGTGCAGCATCGGTGCATCCAAAACCACCGCAGCCCCGTCCCCCTCGAGCATTAAAAGCTGGAGAGACCATAAAAGAGCCGCCTTTAAAACACTCAAGATGTACTCAAAGTGCGGCTGCAATGAGCTGTGAAATCTCAGGGCAGCGCCAGGGCTGGGAAAGAAAAGGGGAAAATCTCTTCCAGAGGTTCAGAGGGCCCAAAACTTGCATTTTCATGGCAAAAAAAAAAGCAGAGGGTGACTCCACAGCAGGAAAACTCTTCCTTCCCCCTGTCGTGAGCGGGATTAAGCCCTGGAGAAACCTTCTGGTGGGGCTGGTTGCTAAAATTAGCCTGGAGAAAGCTTGGGAGATGGGAGAGCGAGAAAACATCTGCGTTGCTGGAAGAGGCTGAGCCGACCGCGGGCTTTGCGTGCGGGGTCTGAGAGGGGCTCGAGCCATTTGGGATGGCAAATTTTGTTTTATTTGCCCCAAAATTGAAATGCCGGCAGACAGCCAGTCCTACCCACCGCCTGCCTGCTGATCCGGCGGGGAGAATTACTGCCGATATTAATAGCTGCCCTTGATTTCAACTTGCTGACACTGTGAAGATGGTTTTAATTAAAACTTGTTAGCAGCAACCTGTTCCTGAAAATGAGCATAACTAACCCAATTACTGAGCTGGTTCCCTGACGAGACTGCTCTTCCCAGAAACCCGTCCTGGGCACACATGTAAATCCTCACCCCGCTCCTATTCCCAGTGCTAAGGAGGGTGGAAAATCTGAAAGGAAAGCCAAAAATTTGGGGTGCTTGCAGGGCTTGGGGTGCTGGAGCGCAGGCAGGGATGATGCTGTCACATCCAGAGGACAACCCTCTCCATGGGACCAGTCCTCCTTGGAGGTCTATGGTCTGCGCAGAGCAGTGATTTGAGCTCTGCAGGCAGTTTGGGGTGGGGAAGGGCTATTTTGGGTAAAAAGTTGAGCTTATTTCCTGGGCATGACCTTGAGCCTGGGCTGGGAAGCTCAGCTCTGGTGCTAGATGGGACTCCTCTGTGCAAAACTTTCCTCYGAGCAGAGGCAGGGGGATTCTGTCAGGAACCAGCATCAGTGCCAAGACCTACTCAGGGGAACGGGAAACACCATCGAGCTGGAAAAACTGACCCCAGCATGCATGTCRGCTGCATCTGCAGGTGAGCAGGTCCCAAGAGCCAGCTCTGGAGGGTCCAAGCATCCGCAGCATCCCCACCGCCGGGCTTTTCGGGTGCCTCCTCCCCATCCCTGCCTCGCACTGGAGCTTTGGGCAAGGAGCAAAAATTATGAATGGCTCCTTCTCCCCCCCTCCACTGCCAGCCCCTTTCACTTCTGCTTCGCCATCCCCCACAAGCAGCTGTTTCCTATTACCATAAAAGCTGACAAGGTGCAGGGCTGGAGCGGAGCCTCCTTTGGCAGGTAATTTTGACGAGAGGCAGAGGGCCAGGGCCGGGTGTCTCTGATGGGTTTCCGGGGCTGTTATCAGTCCGGCGCGACCTCCTCCCGTCTGTGGACCCGCTCGCTGTGCTGGGGCGGGGGGAACCGCGGTGGCTCGGCAGCACCAGCTCTTTCCTCACATTGGGAATGGGGATGGGACATCCCCAACGAGCGGCTCAGGCCCGCGGGATTTCTCCAAACACTGTTGCTTTTCAGTTCAATCCCCGCCGGTCAGCGTTTCACCTGTCTTCAGGAAATATATCTCTGGTGCACCCGGCTCAGACACATTTACAACCTTTTATCTCCCGGCAGCAGAAATAACACAGCTGTGTGCTGGAGATGGATAATCTGCTCAGGTCTTCAGCCACCCCGGTATTTCTTGCTGTGCCAAGAATATGGTACCCTGCCCTTTCCCCTTGGCCATGCACAGCATCCTCACCCACACCGAGGGATGCAGGCGAGCAGGTGCTGCCGTGATTCGGGTGGGATGTGCAGCCCAGCCAGCTCTCCAGCTTTTCCCCAACAGAGCATCTATTCATGCAGGAGGTCAGCTTAGGCTGTGAGGTCAGCCAAGGCTTAAGGATTAAATATATTTATTAAATAAATCAAATAAATAGATACTCCATCTTCTGGGTGCCTGTTGATTCGCTTCCACAGTCCTGGATGAAAGCAGCACCATCGCTTGCAACACAACCAGTACCCCTGTGCCCCCAGATGAATTAATAACCTCCTTCCCAGTCAGACACATTAAACATCATTTTGTAGCTCTGCCCAGGGACATGACTGAAGTCGCAACAGCTGGAAAATGCACTGTGCCGCGGGGCAGAAGGAATCACTGGTGGGGTACGGGGGCAGCAAACGCAATTTGTCTTCACCCTTTTTCGAGCAGGCTGTAAGAAGTTGTTGCCTTGCTTTAACTGAGTCTGGGGTACATGAGCATGTGTGTGATGGCTCCGAGATGGTTCAAAGTTGGGGATCCTGAGTCAAAAAAGACATCGTCCTCCCTGGCTTGGCTTGGCAGGGGTCTGCCTCCTCCCTTTCTCCTCCTCAGCCACTGCTTCAGCTGAGATCATGACAATTTGGTCTCCTTAGAAACTCCGTGGTCGGCCTCATTTGGTTTTTCCAAGCACGGCTTATCCATTTCAATTGTCCTTCATTAGCCGGTAATTATATAATTGCCTTCCCTTTAACTTCAGCCCAGGCTGTGCAGGCAGCTCCCCGACACGCTGCACATTCCCCATCGCCAGCCTCATTAACAGAGAGATGCCACCCTTCTCTAACGAACTTTCCAGCTCTAACCACCCTGCCTGGACCCTGCTCCCTCTTCCAGCACCCAACCAGCAAAGCCCAGATGAGGCAGGGGCAGATTTTGGCTTGCAGAGGGGTTGACCGGCTCAGCGATGGAGGGGTTAATACATTCGCTTTCTTTCCCCCAAGGACATCTCCCTGAAGCATGCGTGTTCTGCTCCCCCCCCCCCCGCCACACAAACTCAAGTCTTGGTTGCAATCCTGTTTGCATTTTGCTAATAAAACCCACCGGTCCCCGTCCTGCTTAACATCAGCCAGACCCCATTTCCACGCGCCTGACAGCTTCCAGGGCCGGGCAATACCTGGGTGTCTGAGGGAGGGAGGAGAGCTCCCTCAGCAAGCTCCAGGCTCATTTTTTTCCAGATTTGCTTAATTTTTCCTGACAATCCTCCCTCAAATTGCAAGGATGCTTCTCTGGAGCCCGCCTGGAAACATGATGCTCCAGAGCATCTCCCTTCATCACCAGCACAAACTGGCTCTTGATGGACCCAAAAGCATCTTCTCCCACCTCTCAGCCCCCTGGCAAATACCTCCCTGCAGCCCGGCACTGAGAAGAACAAACATTTTGGGGCCAATTGCCTCTTTGTGGTGATTTTAAGGAAAACAGCAGCTTAAAATCTCATCGAGCTGGAAGGATTGAGTCCAAGTGCAACATCTGAACGGGGCCTTTTGCACTGAACCCTCTTTGTGCGGCTGCTGTGACCCATCGCCACGCTGGAGGTTTTTCATACCGGCGTTTGTTGAGCATAGGGTTTAATTACGGGGACAGGGGTGTTTTTTTCTCCAAAGCGTTATCTGCTTCTTGATAAACAGTGTTACGGGGAGATCTAAGCTCTGCAAAAACGGGATGAGCTTCTCCATCTCACCTACGCTGGGGTAGAAAGAGGAGTTTAAGTGCTTGGGGTCTGGCCAAGGGCACACAGATGGAAAAAGCCAAACAAGCTCAAGGTTAATTTGTCCTCGGGAGGTGCCATGTGAGAAGCTGTGCTGCCCTTGCCCTGTCCCTGCATCCCTGTCCGGGGGCAGGTTTGGGAGCTCTGTCACCACTAAAACTGCTCCCAAAGCTCGGAAAACATCGCTCTGTCTAGACCAAAAGTGGCTCCAAAGGTAGAGGTGTGCAGGAATCAACTCTAGGAAAGTGGTTGTCCTGTTTTGGGTATTATTAAGAGCAACACCCTACCAGCCCATGCTCCAGCAGAGTATTACAGAGCCAAATTCAATGTTCTGTATATTTTGTGCATGCTTTTTTTGAATTTTTTTTTTCCAAAGACAGCACTTTTTCCAAAAGCAGGACCACTTTCTGGTGCTCCCCAACCCCTTTGCAGTAGCATTGTCCTAGCTACATTCTCATGGATGTGCAACATGCTGAGCTCTCACTCATTTTAGGGAGATGGAGGATGCATGGGGGTCCCAGGACGATGTGGGATTTGGTCCTTAGGGAAAAACCCCACTGTCCCACAAGAAGTTTGACTCCAGAGGTGGTCTTGGGTTTGAGAAGCACTTCAGGATGAAAGGAGTGATAGAAGTGTCAAATATTATGCTAAATAGCTCTGCAAGAACTCCTGGATGTTTTAGGAGCGCTGCCAGGCGGTGAGCTGAATAAAGCCAAACTCTTCAAGCATATTTATTTTTTGAAGCCTTAACGTTGTTTAAACAGAAAGGTCAGAGCAGATAACAAGGCTGGGAGCACAAGTGCCCAATTCCCATCCTCCACACATTGGGCCATACTCCACACGGAGCGGTGCAAAGCTGGTACCCCCAAAAAGCAGGGCAAAAGTAGAAAATTTGGGGTCTATCCAGCATGTTGCTGTCTTATCCATGATGCATAAGCACAGCAGGTCTTATGCTGCCCATAATCTGTGAGCTGCAGCACCGTGGTCCTGAGATGCTTCCATGCTCCCTGAGTGGCCCAGGAGCCCCCAAACTGCTCCTGCTACCTTGGGCCACCTCATCTCCCGACAGCGGGGTACAAAGACGTAGCTTGGGGGACCCAGAGGACACGGAAGCAGCCGAGCCRGGCTGAGGTCGTGCTTGCAAAGCTCCCTCCTGTCATTTACTGATCCTAATCAGGCTGCAATAAAACCTGTGATTGCACATCTCATAAGCGAGATCACAGGGAGAACAGGAAATGAGCTAAGTTAATCAAATTAGATGAAAGACAAGGAAAAAGGAGTCTGAAAATCCCATCTGGGGAACAATTTTATTAGTGCTTTGCACTCCTGTAGAACATTTTTGATGGGGAGCGCTGGAGCATTAATTCATCCAGGCAGTGCCACTCAGCAACCGCACTGTCCGAGGCAAGCGGATGAAGGTGAACATCGTTTCCACCACTACCAAAGTCCTGCTGCTTTGGGCTGTATGAAGGAAAATCAAGACATATTTGTCATTGCAATGTTCTCCCTTTGCTAAAATTCAAATAAACCCGCACTTCGCTTCCTTTGTAAATTAAAGAGTTTCTTGTCTCTCCCATCAGAGTCCTTGTCCTGCTTTTGCTCTTTGCTTGTGCTGCTGTATTCAGCATGATGGTGAGGAGTCAGACCTCTCCTCTCCCTGCTCTGGGTTACAGAAATGCAAATGAAACGAGCAGGACACATCTTCCTGTCTTGATCTCACATTTGGTTCCTTCTTCCTGCCTTTCTCTGAATTTCCTTAACAGAAGGAATGAATATTTCATTACATTCCTTCTGACATTGACTTCTCTTGCAAGTCACCGCAAAAGCCTGGCAAAAATAGAGAAGATGAATGCAAAGCATTGTGTATGCATCATATTAATCCCATAACATTCAGACCACCCAACAATACAGAAAACAGGCTTGACACTCGATGGTGAGTTCACCTTTCCCACTCGTATCCGTTTTGGGGGTCCTGCTGCCCCATACAGGCTCATTTGTGGGTGACACTGAGCTTTGACAGAGCTGGGATCTCCTGGAGGCTTCCCATAGCTTTGCAGATGCAATGCCCAGGCCATATTTAGCAGCCTCTGGAGGAGATATCTCAACAAAGCATCTGCTCTTTTGGCATTTGGAAAGCTGGGTGCTCATCCTCTCAAGGACCAGATGAGAGCCAAGCAATGTGGTGATGGTTTGAAGCCAGGCCAGGATGCGTTGGTCCCATCTCTGAGCAAATAAAAGATGAATGTCTTGGAATAGCTGTGCCTGTGTGTAAACCAGGTTATTTTTCCTGTCCCTGCATCACGAGGGAGTCAGATTCAGGCTAAGAAAGGAGGAGAGTTCTTTGGAAAGGCTTCCCATCTGCAGCTTCGTTGATGCACCCAGGTTAATGCATTAAGATCCAGGGCTCCAGAGCTTGATGCCTTTGGCATCATTTTTGGTCACTACCAGGGCTTGGATTTCGTCCTTTTGCAATCCCATCCAGAGCTCAGGTTAAATACATCAGCAGGGCAGGGGCAGAGGAGCCAACACTGCTCCCAGGCTTACAGTCCCAGGTGGTCTGTGCAGAATCCAGCTCGACAAACATTGCAAAGCAACCAGGATTTAACGAAGCCTTGACCACCTTCCAGCCCCAGACAAGAGCTCCTATGCTTTAGCCCACCACGAACCCACCCCGACCAGTCCTTTAGCCCCCTTGACCTGCCTTAGCCCCATTTGCCTCTGTGTGCAAAGAGGGGGAAAGAGTTTGACTTGCAAATATTGTTTCAGTTCCTCGTTGAGAATTGAGCCTTTTGAGCAGCCCTTGTTGCACCGGGGTTTCTCCACCAGCCACCGCCACCTCCATTCCCTCCTGCATCATGCCGGCACCCAACGAGGTGCCGCCTGCCCGGTTTTGGGGATGCAGTGGAGATGTCTGGGTTGCAATATGTGTCATGGACACATTCACTTCAATGACTTGCCATGAGCTTCGTCTCCAAATATCCATGTCAAACATCCCCATCCCCACCACCCAGCTGCCGCAGTACTTCAATCTTGACGTATTACCCATTTATGGGCTTTTTTAGGGGCAGGAATCCACACCCACCTTCAGTACCGAGTAACCTGGCTGGGGGGGGGGGGGTGTTAACTTTTTTTGTGTGTGGCATCATTTTTTAAAAAAAAAAAAACCCAAAACTTTATCAGAAAGTGCTAGTTTTGTCACAACTGAAACCGTTTGCAGGAAAGGGCTTTCAAACGAGCTTCCTGTTTCAAAAAGAAAATAAGAAAAAGCTTTTTGAATGTCCTGAAATTGTCAAAAACATCCTGTTTTGACATTCAAAGAAAATTTGTCTTTTGGTTGGCAGCGAGTTTGTTAAAAAATAATAATTTTCAGAAAGAGTGGGGGGAAAAAAAAAAACACCACCCCACCCCAAACCAAAGTATGCTTCAAAGATCTGCGTAAGCCCAATTCAAAGCTTGGGCTTTTTGATTCATGGGTGTTGAAATGGAGCCTTCTTGCTTTCAGAAGCGACAAGGTGTTCGGTGTCTCAAAATACAGAAAAAAATCCCATCGTGGTTGGGTCACGTGCATGGTTGACCATCTGATACTGCTGGGATCCAGTTTTATGGAGGGAAAATTTCAGTATTAACAGCATCTACTACCTGCAGGTCCCAGTTAGCGATGGGATAGTGCTTTTTCCTTGGAAATCAATGCAATTCTGCTTTTTAGGAAATAGAGAAGAGTTGGGAAGAGCAGGTTTTAGGAGCTTGAATATGGGTTTGCTGCACCTAACACTGCCAGTGCTTTTACTCCTGGGAGCTGCTTGTCACCCTGCAAGCATCTCTGGGATGTTCAAGACCGAGAGTGCCTTCGGATCAGTGTGAATCTGCCAAGTTTTTACACCCACATTAAATCTGGGTGCTCATGACACCCGTTTCAGAGCCTGGATGTCAGAGATGTGGTCCCAAGGCTGCCGAGCCCGAGGTGTTTGCAGCCATCCATGAGATTTGGACCAAACCACAGGAGTGAAAGCATCAGCAAAGAGCCAAGCAAAGTTCAGGTCAGGTCAAAGCAAAGAGAATTGCTGTTATGTGCCAAATTAATTCATTTTCTGAAGTTAGCAAATAGTTCTTTTGATTCCAAGAGGAGTTTTTTGGTAAAGGAGTAAACCCTGCTGTGCTAGCTCCATTTTTAAGACCAAAATATCCTTGAAATGTAAAAAAAAACCCAACACCCAAACATCCTTTCGGAAAATGGCAAGATGGAGAATGGATTGTCTGGATCTTTTTTTGCCAAATTTTGTCAAAATTGTAAGTTCAGTCTGAGCTGGTGAATAGTTTCCTTCCTGCACCCCACCAGCCAAAATCTGCTATATTTTAGTAAATTTAAACACCTTACAAACCCAGCAAACCCTACAGCACCATCCCTGCTAGGTTTAAATGCCTCTATGGCACTTTGAGATTTTTGGTGGTAAAATGGGATGCTAACAGTTAATGAATGTAATGATTTATAAGCCCTGACATACTAAATTCATTAAGAAACAGTGGACAAAATGCAAATATAGGACTAGGGAAGGAGAACACGTTGCTAACCGGATTTCAGATGATGAATATCTAAGTTCACATGTGATGAAAAAGGAAAGCTATGAAAGGTGTCTGCAGTCACAAAACAAAGTCTATTAAGCCTACTTGTTCTGGATAGTATTGAACGAAGCTCAGGAGAAAAATTGGATAAAATAAATGCTTTTGATTTCCTAATGTGTTTTGAGCTAAGGCCAAGGGCTCAGATGGTTTTCCTAAGAATTACGCTTGGTTGTTTGCAGGGAAATAGCTCTTTACACTAGAACAATCTCTGGAGCTGGTGAAATGCATCCCAGCTGTGGGCTGTTGAATTCAGATGTCACTTCGGTCTTAGCAAAGCCTTCCTCCTTCGCAGATGCAAATGGGTTTAGTCTTCAGAGCGCTTRATATTAAGCAACAGCCCTAAAAAGCATGGGTTAGGTGCTGCATAAAGCTGTAAGTCCTCTCTGTCTTAGAGATGTTGCTATAACTTGTCAGGGCTGTGCAACCTGTAAGCATCTACCTGTGCTGTAGGAGCAACAGGAGGGGACCGGGAGGATGCTGCAAAGCAACCCTGCAGCAGAAGTGCAAAGCTGTTGTTGGAAAATGGGGCAAAACCAGCTGGTTTTGGGTGCCCCGGGGACATGAGCCCTTTAGGGGTGCCAGCTTTGATGCAGTGGGCTCAGCAATATTGCACCCCTCCAGGCAACCCCAAGTCTCATCTCTTCCACGTTCTCCTTTTGAAGCTTTGTTCTTCCCTTTCATTTCTTCTTCTATTTTTTTTTTTTCCTTCTCTCAGGCCAAACCCTTTTGCCAACATGTTTCCTGCTTGCAAATGAGAGCAAAGAGGAGATTTGGGGGAAAGGAGCGATCATATGGACATTTCTGGGCCTCTGATAAAGGGATGGGGGGTGCTGGCAGCTCTGTCAAACCGCGGCTGATGGTTTTGTGATGTGGGCTGTGTAATGTCCCATCTGGGAGAGAGCCGAGTCCAAACTCACCCACTCACATATTTTCCAGAGATGTGTTATTGCACATATGTTCAGAGGACAGGAGAAACCTGTTAAAGAGATAACCTCGCCGCATCCCAACGCCATCCTCCTCCGAGGTCTGCTCTGCTTGCAGGATCCTTATGCTACTCTCAGCCCTGCRGCCAGGGAGACGGACAAGTCTTGCCAGAAAAAGAGAAGGGAAAGTGCTTGCTGGCGTCTGGCCCGCATTGACACCGTGTCGAAGCCCTGAAGCCGCTCGAGATCGGCCGTGGAGGGAGAACAGTGGGGTGACATGAGGGCTCCACGCTGGGTGCAGCAAGTGGGTCCCTGCAGCAGGTTGCTAAGGGGGTGGCAATGCCATCCAGTAGCTGCTTGCGTGCTAGTTCTTGGCACCGAGGGCCGGATCCTGCCCTCTTATGTGGCATTTGTAGGTTTTATACCCGTATCCTTGAGAAAATGACATATGGGAAAGAAGAAAGGCTGTAAGGTAATGAAGGGCTCACAACAGTGCACCACCTCCATTTTGCGTGGSGGAAATGGTCTATCGATGGGCTCAGCCCAATGCAATGAGGCTGAATAACAAACAGACTATTATTAATTATCTGACGGAGCAACATTTCTCAGGTCTGGACTAAAACGTCCTTGCCATAAATGCTATCCAAGCAGAGCAACAAACAACACGTATTCCCCCAAAGCCTTGGAAAACCCCTCCATTTTCTTGACATCCTCAGCCAAGATTGATAAATCCCAATTTCCAGCAGCCTTCTGCCCCTACATCCCTCCAGTTCGGCAAYGTAGCGACTACCCCAGAACATGATAACAGCCTGAAAATATTTAAGGGATGTAAACAAGAGGAGGGAAAGCATCGGGGCGCTGCTGAGAGCAAGCTCTGCTGAATGTACAGGGGATTGGAGTAGCTCCACGGGAGGAAYGGGTATGGCAGGGCTGACATCTCAGATTATTGTGCTGAAGAGCTGCCATGGATATTTTCCTCCTTGCACATGGATATTTTGCCATGGATATTTTCCTACTTGCACATGAAGACCTTAATGTGCATGGGTTTGCATGCTCTTCTGCAACCCCTTGATGACCCAGATGGTCTCTTCTGCCAGACATTTTATAAGCTTTACGAGTTTAGGAGCTTTAGGAGTTTTAGGTTCAGAGCTAAAGCTTTCAGTAGACCCAAAATCTTCTTTTCAAAAAAGCTGAATGTCCAGCGGGGCAGGAAAGATGCAGTGAATGCTTCAGCACGTGGATCACACAGCGTGCTTTAACCTGCTTCCATCCCAAGCTCTGGGTAGTTGAGGTGGTGGCACCTGCCTTGGTCCTATCCAAGAGGTGTCACCCAGCGTGTCCTCGATGCGGTACATGGGAATGGCTTGGAAATGGCCCTTGCACGGCCTTGAGGGGAATGCAAGTGCTTGCTGCTGGATAGTCCAGATGGAGCTGGGAAACAAGGGCTTGGCAAGCGATTTTATCACCTCTACTCATCTCAGAGGCTGGCTGCCAGACTGCTCAAAGGTCAGGGAATTAGAGATGGATGTTTGAGGAGTATTGTTTGCATCCCTCACTCTGTTATTATGGAAAAATGTTCCTGTTCATCCATTTAATTTTACACCAGGGTATAGCCTGGCTAGCCTGAAGTTGGCAGTGACCTCTTCTTGAAGCGCCAAGACTCTTTTGCACACATGCAATAAAATAAATCACTTGAGCTAGTTGCATTGCAACTTATTCTCTCTCACACCTCAGCACCAGAAGGCTGGAGCCAAAAAGCCATCGCGGTGGGGTGCTCAACCTGCGAGCCATTGGCCGTGAGTGATTTTTGTGCCTCCAAGGCTAGTGATTTGATAGCCTCTTTGCTACAAACCATTAGAAGCCCCCCTATGCTCTTTCCTTGCTCTTAATTGACATTAAATCATCCTGAGCTGATCTGTGCAAACAGAGGATCTGTGGAAGATGCAGGTAACGTAAAAAGCGGGAGATTGCTTAGGCAAGAGGCTTGGATAACATGATTAGGACTAAGCTCCAAGCCACCAGCTTTAGGGATATATTTGCACTTCAGGCCAAGCTTAAAGAGGATAATATCAGGCAGGTACCAAGCCCTGGCTGCTCCCTCCCACAGTGAGCATCCATTGGGGAGCCGTCCCGAAGTACTTGATCAAAATTTGCTGGTGGGAATCCAAACAAGAGCCTTTGCAGGGTTAAAAAAGCCAGGGTTTGTCGATGAGGATGAGCGGAGAGGTTTGCCAAATGACCCTGGTGCTAGGTGGTACTTCCTCCAGTCGGGGACACGCAGGCGGGTCAGGGCAGAGGCACCCAGCCAGCACAGCCGGTCCCTTTCCAAAGTTAGTTTGGATGCCGTAGGTGTATGTGCTCACATTTATTACGCACTGGATTGGAAAGCAGCAGCAGCAGCAGCTGTTTTGCTGTTTGCTTGCTCTGCTGTTGAGCTGAGAGCTCCCACCTTGCAGCCTGTCCAGCTATCCCGGCAGTGATGCTCGAGACTGCTCGGGGACGGACCGGGGCTCCACAAACCCCAGCTCGGTGAGTTAAACTGTGCTGATCACCGGTGACAGATCATATCTATCCTCAGGAGATGTTGTTAATGACTCTAATCAACAAGCAGAGGAGCAAATTCCTCGTGGGCACTGGCAATGCAGCCAGGACCCACCAGAGCTCACAGGCACTTGGATGCCCTGGCATTATGTGGCTGCAATAGAAAATAATGCCTAGTTTTCCTGAAATCATACTTTTTGATCATGATAGCTTCAAGGATACAATAATACAGGACAGGAGGCGATGTGCTGGGGTACCGAGTCCCATCCTTGCTATTGCGGGCAAACCCAATACATAATGAATTTATCATGGTCCAGACAGCCTGTACTTAAAGCTCCTGATTTCCCATATCAGGGCCAGATACTTACCCATTTTTCCATGACAGCACATTTGAGCTGCTTCCCTTCACATAACACTCATAAGCTCCCTGATCCACCCCTGCATTAACCCAGTTCTTCAGGGGCTTAGCACCACCCCATCCACCTTTGCACCGCGCTAGCATCCAAAAGGCCTGCATCTCAAATAACTCCTTGGCTTGCTTTGGGAATCCATCAATCCTTACTTTTTGCAGCACCGTTCCAAACATCCAGCCTCAGATATTTCTGGCTTGCTGGAAGAGGAGCAAAAGCACCCATTAATAAAATGGTTTCAATGCTTTTTCAACAGCATCAATACGAGTTAGCAGAACATTTTCACATCTTGTGCTGCAGAGAGCAGGGACTTTCTGCAGAGGAAGGCAGTGTCCTTGGATGTGCAGATGTTCTGGGGCTCTCTGCTATGCTAATAGTGCATGAAAGCACCTTATTAGCATGCAGTGGGTAACTGCAAATCTGGGATTTGTTCACTTAGCCGCCTCTTAATACATAGATATCTGGTTTGTGAGTTTGCATTAGGCATTCTTTGCATGCGCCTTGAATATGTGCAGAAATGTGCTCATGCAGGCTTTGATGTCTGCAATATTTAACATCATCTGTTTTCCGATCAACTTGTCTTCTGAGCTCAGGATTTCATTCGGGGATACTTCTGCCTGATGCCTACATTTCTTCCGACTTTGTGCAACATCTGGGGAGTTTAACACGTGCTCAGGAGGGCAGCACGCTATTAATTGGACATTAAGTGGTGGGCCATGTCTGAGGCCATTGCACATTGTATTAATTACTGAGTGGCTAATAACAACCTTCTGCCCCTGGTATTTATAGAATAATAAAATCTGTCCATGACACTGGCCTCACATCTGGTGAAACTGGCAAACACATTTTCATTTACCTCCCTTTCTCGAGCGTGCTAATAGCTTTCAGATTTCCAGGGGGACAACTGGAGATCTTAGAGTCTTACGGACACATTGCTAATGGCTCTGAAGTGAAGGGTGAGCTGAGATTTGCACTTCAAACAGGACCGAACCCCTCTATTCCTCCCCTTGCCCAATATGGCATCGTGGCTCTGGGATAAAAAGCTGGGATTTTGGCGTGCTTTGCTGAATGAGCTGTTTACAAACAGCGCAGCTCCGGTTTTGAAACTTTTCCCCATGTTGTTTCACAAAATAAAAGCATCCCTGTAACCATCAGTATTTATAACACCCATGTGAGGGATGCTGAGCACCATCTCCGCAGGTGCTGGGAATGGGTGGCGTGGGTCTATATAAGGCAGGTATCGCCCTTTCCCTCTGTAAGGAAGATTTGGGAGGAGAAATGCTTTCAGGAAGGGTTAAAAGGGGATGCTCTGCTATTTAGCAGAGAGCTTCTTGCTTTAGGAAAAGCTGTACCAAGCTCTACCTTGTAGGGGACTCTGCTCTAACCTATGAAGGCTGAGGAGCAGAATCAGGGGTGGCTGCAGGTAAATGCAAGGCTGATGATCGGCAGGGCAGGCTCTCAGGCAGGGGTTGAAGGATGCTGTCCTGCAAGAGGAGGGCAGTAGGGCCAGGGTGGGCTGCTGAGCTTGGGCATCTTGTCTGCTCCAAAAGAGAGACTGGAGAAGGACCTGTAGTGGGGAAACTCAATCTACCCCTTCCCTTTCTTGAAATTAGTTGTTGCAGATGTGGGCGGTCTCCTAGAGTGTATTCCTGSCTTGAGCAACTTTGAAACCTCACCTTAAAGCAACTGCTGAGGCACTTCTCCCATGCCCAGCATGCTGCTTTCCTCCTGTGTTGGTTTTTAAAGGCTCTTAGCAAATCCCAAAGAAGTGGGCATTTCTGTGTTAGGGGCAGACTGGGAAAAATTGCTGCAGGGATGCTTAGGTGGTATCTTTAACCTAAATGAGTAGGGACCACTTATGGGAAGGTAGGCACAGGGAATACGATGTTATCAGGTCAAATATTAGAAACTGTCCGGACCATTTTTGTCCTGAGGTTGATGCTATCATGAAGAAACCCCAAGGAAATGGCAGTCCCTGGGGCAGTGCATCATTTGCTGCAGTTTTCTGTTACAGTTGCATTCCTCCAGAGCAGTCTTGCTGGTTCAGAGAGCCTGAACTGCCGATCTCCAGGCCCAGACTCCCAAATAACCTGAAAGCAATGGGGTTGAAGGACAGTGGTACAACTACAGGATATTTGCCTATACCTCTGCAAGGACTTCGTTGGCCAAAGGGGTCCTCTTCTCTAAAGCTTTTGGGGAAAACCTACCGTGGGATTTGGTTTTGTACTTGTAGGGGCAACAGGGAATAGGTTAAGGATGGAGAGTTCATAAACAGGCAGCAAAACCCCTCATTACCCAGGAGATTGCTAATAATGTCCGATCTGTCCAAGCTGCTCCACGCACATAGCTGGGAGGATGCATCCTGCTGTCTTTCCCCCTCTCCTCCTTCAAACAACCGCTGTTCTCCAAGATAGAGCCCCGGTTTGTCTCCGTTACAGCTCCGCACGAGCCTCACTCGCCTGGAGGAAGTTATATCACCCTCCAGGAATTGCTCGGCGAATGCGACGCGCTGAAGGTATGTGCCGCTCGTAATCGTCTTTGGCAGTGGGCCAGAGTCCCCCCCTCCCCATTATCAAAGACTCTCTGTCTTATCGCCAGTCGGAAGGGCATGATGTCATTCAGATACTAAAGCAGAAGCCACGGGAAAATCGAGCGTTTCTGTAATCCCCTCGTCTCTTAGTCGAAATCCGGCGGTTCCTAGCAAAAGGTTTCCCATGGCCCTTCATAGGGTCTTATTATTGGAGAAGTGGCCAGAAATAGCCTCCCTGTTGCTGCTTGTAAGCACGAAGATCACTGAGATGGGGTGAGCCCCTGCACCAAGGAAGGGAAACGGCTCCCAGCGAGAGCCTGCAGCCCTGGGTTTCCCTGGGACGGCATGTGCTGCGATCAGTCTTGGGTTTTGCTTGAAGTCTTGAGTGATCGCTTGGAAGAAGTGGTGAAAAGCTTTACATTGCAAAGGGAAGTGTCCAAATCAAGTGAAAAAGCCTTCTGAAAATGTAGCACAGTCCATCCAATGGTGCCAGAAGGCTGCATGATGACTCTCCTCCCTGGTACCTTGGCCTGATGAGAACTTTGTTTTGGCTTGCAGGAAGCTCATGAGCTTGAAGCCCACCAAGGAAGACCATGGTACACTGTAGAAGGTGGCCAACTTCTTCTTGACCACTGGAATGATGGCTTTTTGGGGATAGTGAAACATCTTCTGGCCACCTCCAAGCATCTCACATGTTCATGCCCCATACCCTGGTGAGCAGCAGCATGAGGTTCCCATGGGGCATCAGGGAGCACTTTACACCAACGTTGGTCCTTTGAGGCTTCCTGTCTAAAATCCCCTTTCATCTGATCCCTTCCCCGATGCCTTTCCCCCACACACACTTGTCACCACTTCTTCTCCCAGCTCTGGAGACATCTGCTTTGCCTGTGTCCTCTAGAAATGCCGAGGGGAGGGCGAGCTCTTTGGGAGAAATGTCATAGTTCTCGCTGCCTTTAAACAATAACTTCTGAAAACATCTGAAACAGACATAATTCTCCTTTTCAAGAGCCCTATCTGAGCAGCTCCCCAAATGCTTGGCTCTGGCTTCAAAGTTGGCGTTTAGCTATAAATAAATAGCATTTCATTAAAAAAAAAAAGAAAGGAGAGAAATTAGCCAAAAAAACTTATACAAGCAGAAGCTTAACCAATGCCAGATAATGGGGCAATATGGATTTTTATTTTTATCCACATGGGTCCATGTGCTCTTTATCTCCCACTGTAATTTATCCTTATAAATTAGGTTCATGATATTAAAATAACATTATAGCCTTTACCTACCACAGAGAAAGGCAGTGGAGTTTCATCAAGTGCTTTGAGATCCTTAGATGAAAGGGACAACGACCTTGACCAAAGAGCCTATTGCTAATAGTTAAATGCATACAAGCACTGCTGAGTAGGGAGAACGTATTTAAAGATGAACTTAATTGGTCTTTAATTGGCAGATTTGTACCCATAAGGCTGATGTAAGGTAAGGAGAGTCAACAGTTACTGCTAACGTCTGTCCTGAAGCTGAGTTTTACTCTCCTTTCCAGAATAACTATATGGTCAATCTTAGCATCTGATGGTGTGGTGTCTTCTTCTCCCTGTGCCTTGCCAGTGTTGCACCTTTGCCCACCGATGTGCCTGGAAGCTTATCCCCACCCCAAGGGCTCACAAGGGTTGTACAAGCTGTACAAACCTTTCTGCACCTTCTCTTGTACCACCTCTTCTCTTGTATTGTTTAAAACATGCTCATCCAGGATCTTAAATCACTTATGGAAAAAGTTAACTTAAGCTATCCACCATCCCCAAATGATCGTCCAAGCTCCGTGSTTGGGAATTGTCCTTCCCACCCGTCTGAGGCAACTCTCTTGCCCAAGTTGGTCTGGTCATCCAGTGSAAACTCTCACTTTTTTTAAGCAAAAATCACTTGGAGTTTGGCCAGAATACACAGAAGCCAACGCTGCTGGGTGAGACAAAAGCACAGGGGTTGCAAAGTCAAACCCTCGAAGCTACAAATGGCCACCGAGCCTGACTCTGTCACTTGAATTTCCCCTCCCCTAGGCTTTTCTGGGAGTCTGGGGCTGTGTTTCCCTCCTGTTCAAGGGGTTTCTTGACTCGCTATCTGCTTTTGTGGATGTGGCACCACCAGCATTTGGTTTTTCTGCTCCATACACAAGC
Source organism: Phoebastria nigripes (assembly GCA_035582835.1). Classification (NCBI taxonomy): domain Eukaryota; kingdom Metazoa; phylum Chordata; class Aves; order Procellariiformes; family Diomedeidae; genus Phoebastria; species Phoebastria nigripes. The sequence continues at coordinate 578,047 of JAYKAV010000334.1, read as the reverse complement.
TGAATTTGCTGCTGCTTTCTCCAAGCCTAAATTTCCTCTAACTTTAACATTGCCCAAGACCTTTGATGCAAAGGAGTACTTGTTTCCGACTATTTGCAACACAGACATGTTAGTCTGGGATTTTCCCTTCTCAATCATCTTTCTGATGTCTTTGTCCGAGATGCATCTTTGACTTTTTAACTTTTACCCATCAACGGTGAGAATTCAGACTCAAATATAAAATGGATGTTTTACTGATGGATTTACACTGCTTGATGCTATTGATTGACCCTGGTGTTTGACCCTATTGATTTCAACAGGGGAGCTGCAGACCTTTTGCTGGAAATGCTCACACCTTCTTGTGGCAGTTGTGKTTTTGCATGACAATGTACAACCCAAGGAGGCAGGAGACCCCACGCTTTACCCTTTCCATCTGGAGATAGCCGGCGTATTGCTGCATGGTGCCATGTAAGCCTCCTTTTTCCAGCTCAGCCTCTGATCTCTTCCAAACCTGGAGAAGCCCTGGGGATTTTAACCCTGTCCAGATGCCCGCGTGAAACACATCCACCACTTTCTCCCATGTTGGCTCCTGAGGAAAGATATAAGTAGTTCCTAACTGCAAACACAGCTTGGGCTATTAATATCCAAACCACGGAGATGTGAGTGATGTTCTCTAGAAGATGGGCTCTTTGCAAACCTGCCCATTAGCAGTACATGCGCTTGCTGCCTAAAATAGGTGCCCTCTTTACCTTTCTTCCTCTTATTCCCCAAACTTTAGTGCATCATGGTACCAGAAAGACTAAGTATGGACTCTGCAGTGTGGTGCTCAAAGTAGCATCAAACGGTGTTTGAAAGAAGAGCCCCGGAGGAAGAGCATCGCTAGACAGTGGGGATTTCCAGTGACTCATATCTAGTACCAGAAATGCTTTAAGATGTTGAGGAAAAGGGAGACAAAGTGCGCTGGGCTGGTTTTTACCTGCAGCCACCTGCTTATCAGACGTGCCTAGGGTAGATTTTTGGTTTTTCTCTGTAAAAAAGTGCTTTTTCTTCGAGTGCACCACAGACGTGGCTGTGAAAACCCCGGGAGCTGTGTAACATGCCTGGCCAAAAGTCACTCCTGATGTCAAAGGCTTGCTCAGAGCTTTGCCTTTCCATAAGCCTCTGCCTCCTGCAGTGCCCCAAAGGAGAAACAAAAAATGGGTCAAGATGGGCAAAGAAATAGTCTGCATTCCCTCCTCTGCACAGCAAGCATTTTTCATCTTCGCTTAAACCCCCCCGAGTCTCCCGTTCAGCAAAGTAATAATGTTTTCTTTACCAGAAAAATACAGTTCCCTCCATTTAATTTAATTAGAGCTGCCTTTGACCGTGGCCTTCAGACCTAGAAGATGAGTGCCACATGCCGTGTGTTGCTCCTAACCCCAGCAGCTCCCCTGCCTCCTCGGGGACTCTGTGCAGGACAGATACAAGATTAGTGCCTGAGAATGCCTCGTCCAGCCTGAGCGCAAGGAGATAAGAGATAAAAATACGTCTGCCTTGGGTATGTGCCTGCTTTCCTCTGCTGCCGGAGCTAATAATCTGATTTTTGCTGGACGGCAGGCTGTCAGCGCCACCTCTTGGTCCATGGCCCACTGGCTGTGCTCATCCCACCGCCGCGGGCATCTCCATCCCACCACCATGGGCATCTCCATCCCACCACCTTGGGCATCCCAATCCCACTGCCACAGACATCCCTATCCCACTGCTGTGAGCATCCCACCACCGCACGGATGCTTCCCACCTCCCTCCTCAATGTGGTTTCCCTGGAGGGTTCAGGCTCAGGGTATGATAATATACCTGAGGTCTGCAAAGCATTAAAGCGAAGATATTTTCAGATATATGAGCTCATTGGGGAAGCAGGCCAGACACATTTGTTACTGGGAGAGAAACTACTTCTTGCCCTGACCCACTTCTAACTTGCTTTGTCTTTATTGTTATCTATCAGCACCTTCCTTACTCATTTGGAATAGTTGCTTAATTCCTGTCCATGACCACCTTCTCCCCTGTATCCTCAGCAGCTGCTGTAGGACCTGACATGTCAGGGAGAAAGGGAAATTTTTCTCAAAAGAGTCTGTTCTCTCTTGATTCCACAACATTAAGAAATAACAGTTATTTCCAGGCAAATTAGTTCACCTTGTCATCAGTGGAGATTTTGGCAAAAACTGAAGATCTCTCTGGTTTTTCTTGTTTCTTTGAAGGAAAATACCTTATGAAAATTGAGGCCAGGCTGCTGTAGGAAAACAGAAAGGGCTCAGCGCAGTGAGGCTCTGCCTGACATCGTTGGTGTACGGGCAGAGCTATTTTCCTGGAAGGACAGAGAAAAGTCGCTTTTGTGCAGAGACCTCAAAAGACATCCAAGTTTGATCTCTTGCTGACATCTAATCCATGAACTTGTGAAGCTTCTCCTCCCCACCAGGGTGTTGCTCCCAGTAGATGCTCTGTTTACTCCCCATAGACTTTGGGAGAGGAAGAAAAGTTTGGATTCCCAAAAACATTTGAAAAGCAAAGGAGGTGCTTACAGCTCTTGGACTGCAGTGATGCCCAGAGATGGAAGAAGGATGCAAACGCCTTCGAGTGACAGAGTTTCATGCCTGTGCAGCTATGGAGAAAAATAACAAGAAAGCAAAAACATGGAAAAAACTTGGCAAGCTGTGCTGAAACACAGAAACTTCTCAATTTACCTCCAAGTTTATTATCTCCTTGAGCAGAGTAAGAAACCTCCTCAGCTCCATGGGCCATAACTGATGGAAAGAAGTACCATTTTCATCCATGAAATCAAGGAAATGCAGTCAGACAACAGCAGACATCAGCAAGGGCTCAGGGATATAAAAATATCACAAAGGCGGCTATGGGAATGGATTAATTGCTCAGATTTTAAGTCGCCCCTGTCTTTTTGATTTCATTTCTTCCTTTTTTTTCTTCCTTCGATCCTGCCTTCTGCATTTTTCTTTTCTAATTTGAAGGGGGACTGAGCACGGCAAAGGGAGGAAAGGGGCAAGGGCAAAAAGCTAGTGGGGGTGCAGAGGTTAATTTTCTAGTGAATTTGGCTAATGGGAAAGATGCCTTGGAGAAGATCGCTCGATGGCAATTTAAAGGCAATTTCAAAAGCCAATTAAAGCATTTTCCAACTCTTTCACCCGTGACTCTTTTAAATGCTTTTCTGAACACTGCTTGCTTGAGTTTGGCTTTCATGGCAGGAAAATAGACTCAAACCAGAGAGAGCTCCAGGAAAGCGAGGCCATGCCCACTGATGCAACATGCATTTTGGCATCATTTCTTCCAGCAACTCATCCCCSACCTGGGGCCTTGCCAAAATAACCAAATAAATAAAATTTGCAGAAAATAGCAATAAAGAACAAAGGGAAAGCCCCCTCTTGCTTCATAACCGTCTCCTCCCCTCCTTGGTAGGACCCAAAGGATGGTATTATCCCACTTCAGCAGAACTGGAGGTGTCGACATGTCCTGGAGGAAGCACAAGGAGGGGAAGAAGAAGTCAGCTGGCTCGTGTCTCTTCAACTTCTCTAAGCTGCCACTAAATTAACTTTCAACCAGACTTGGGGACCTCACAAAGCACGTGGAGGGATGTGGTGAAAAGGCTTTCCCTGTGCGCATTTGGGATTAGCAGCTGAGCCTTTGGCCGTTTCCCCTCTGCAGGGGAGGTTATGACTCCACCAGCTTGTGCAAAGCTTCAGCTGCTTCATGTCCTGGTTATAAAAGTAACCAAACTCTTAAAAATGGGACTCTGATGATTCAAGTCCCCAAAATACCTGCTGAGTTGGGGTTTTGAGGACTTATGCTTTAGTCTTTGGGCTAGGAGGGCTGGGAAATGAGCCATAAAACACACCCATGTGTGTGCACACCATGTATTCATTAAGTGATATATATATCTCTATCTATATCTCACATCTGTGTGCGTAACTCCTGTTTCCTGGGGTTGTAACTGCACCTGAAGAGAGATGCTACTTACCACCATCCTCAAAAATAGACCACCTCTTTGAACACCTGAGAAAACAAAAAGGAAAAAGGCTTTGAGATGGATGGATGGATGGATGCCGGAGCCATCTGCCTGCAGCCTGTGATGGTGCAGTGGCGAAGCAAGGGTAGATCCGAACAAACCTGGCAATCAAAGCTGCCTCCTGAGATCCTAAACGGGTCCGCTGGTGCTGAAAATCCACCTGTGCRGGCAAATTCCTACCTATCCTGCCTTGTTCCCCTGAGCAGCCTCGCACAGCACCCTGACTCTATGCTCTCCAGGTCGCTTATAGATTTCGAAGGGAGGTTATGGCTTGACGTGACCATCTATGCATTTAGTTTAACATGCGTCTGACCTCAGGATAGGAATCAGCATGCTCTGTGATAGAAAGAATTCAGTTTTCCTGGGATTTTAACTCTTTTTTTAAAAAAAAATACTTGCCAAAATGATTCTCTGACAGATAGTGAACTCCTGTGCAAAGCACGTGTTTGGTGCTAAAGTATTTTTGGCAAATCAGGGTGGCTTTGAAAGCCCGTGCACTGCTTCGTTCTTTCCTCTTGGAAAGAGGAACAGGTCCAAACCCGACCAATTGAGCAGCTGCCTTTAGTAGTTATGACAGTTAATGTTTTTGACAGGGCAAAGCCATTTGGGTTAAAGAATACAGAGAACCTGCAGACAGAAATGAAGGGAAAAGGGTTCAGAGTAGAGACACGGGCTTGTATAAAGCAATACCTGAGGTCAGTGTCGAGATCCTGCAGGACTGAAATGCTCTGAGCCAGCTCCTAGGAGACGTTAACATTAAACRTGAAGAACATAAGATGATCAACAAGGTGCAGAAGGCTGGGGAGTGGAGGGAGCATCCCACAAGGAATAAAGCAAAGGTTAGAAGCAAAAAGCAAGGGTTCATTTCAGGATGTTCCTAAAGCAATATGTTGTATTTTGCATTCCCAAACCTGCAGGATTTTTTAAAGCTAGGACATGGGATATCATGGTTTTTGATGATTTTGTATTATTTCGTTCTGGAGCTCTAAGCTTGAGCCCAGGAGCTGTCTCTGGATGGCAGCTTGTGGTTTGCTGAGCTGAGATACAGAGCTCTCTGCTTTCTCATGATCTCAGCTGCGTAGTTCATAACTGGGAGAATCCTCTTGAATATAGACTAGCAAAAAATTCTAATTAATTGGAAGATAAATGAGCGAGCTGTTTTGAACCAGCTGGAGACACACAGTCCCTTGCGTTACAAAGTCAGCACTTTCTCCCAAACTTCTACTTTAGGCTATTTTTAATTTGTGATGGCGCATATCATTACTTTTATTTTTTCCCAGTCACAAAGACAATGTGTATGGATGGGGTCAGGTTCAAAAAGTGAGAGGAAGATATTGTGGAAGGAAAAAAAAACGAAGAAGAGAGGAGGACCTCCAGGAACTAAACTCAGCACTGACCTGGAGCACGTAGCTAACCCTTTCTTCGCTTAATTTAGACCAAGCGTAGGTGTATGCCGGGGGAATATTTGGATCCCTAATTACAAGTAATGATGTAAAAGGAAGTGCAGGCATAGTGAAAATGGATCAGAAAAGAATTAATAGACTAATACAGGTGTTCAGAGCGCAGACTTTAAGCTATTTCTGTTCCTCCTTGGGCTGGAGTCACACCAGGGTAACTCAATGGGCTGTGCGTGGGGCAGGGAACAGATGGCCCCATTGCACCCTGTGCACCCCCAGTGCCAAAGACACTGGGCTGCTCTCATTCCCAGGTCATTTTTCCATGCGGATTCTGTTCAGCCTCTCGTCCTCAGACCCTGCAGCGAGCACTGGTAGGGAAAAAAATGAACTTCCTATAGAAAATCATGACTTTGTCCTTAGAAAGGGTGGAAAGCCCAAGCTTGAGACAATTCAGCAGCCACAAGTTGGGGTACATCAGCAGGGTGCCGGGGGACCCACGCAGGAATAAATACTGGAGAATCACTGCTCCTAAAATGATCCTTTATTTGTTGGCTGCTCAACGCAACCACTGACCTCAGGGCGGTAATAATCCTGAAGGGCTCTGGAGACTTTTTAGCATGTGCATTTTAATGTAATAAGCTTTGGCATCTAAAATGTTTTTTCCCCTTTTGGCTTCTCCTTTGGGCTTGAAAACAACAGGGTCAGATCAGTCTTCGAGCAGAAGGACGAAGACAACCCTTGCTTTAATGCGCAGAATTATATCATCAGCTGCCAGAGGTCACATCCTGCTGTCTTCTTAAAGATAACTCCAGCCCCCTCTCTATTTCCCTGGTCCCTTATAAACCTGGCTCAACCCATACCCCGTAGCAGCGAGACTACACAGCGCAACATCTTGGATTAGTTACGAGCTTTTCAGATGAGCGCCAACTCATATTTCATATCATTCCCCCCCCAGCCATAAGATTTGAGTTTGTCACATTTACTGGAGACTAAAGTACAAACATGTTTTATTCATTATCTGTCCTCTTCTCCGCAACAAGCACCTGCAAAACATTTCGGCTCTAGACCGGATCAACAAGGCTTCATTAGGCATGACACTTTCTCCCTGGCTTGGATGATGAAGCTACATTTTATCCCTGCACTTCTAGGCTGTAAAATTGCCTGGAGATCATCACCTTGGAAGAAGACAGACTCCCAAAACCTTGTGAATGAGATGGGGAAAAAAGGATGGAGGTAATTACGCAGCCCAGATCATTGCGAGCTGAGGGACATGGAGTTATTTTAGCCTTGTGGCATCCAGAAGAAAGCACAGTCCTGCTTTATCAACAGGGGAATGGAGGAGCACAGCTTTTGCAGTCTCATACAGGGAGTTTGCAAGCTATTGGGAGCAGAGAGCCTCTATTATTATCTTTATTTTAACCAGTAGTCAATATTGGAGCAGCGGTTCAAAGCTCCTTGCCCGCTGCAGCCCCAGCCTTTCCTTCTCGACGACTCTTCTCTCTTGGCCGATGAATATTTATTGGATACAAAACAGAAAAGCTTCACCAGGAGAGGCAGAGAAGCTGTTTTCCCCTGCAAAATTCAGCAGCTCAGAGTCAGCCTTGGAAATAAGGGAGAAATAAGTCCCTCCTCTGAATCAGGCACAGTTGAGGTTTAGGTGCTACTTGTCAAGCTTAAATAATTAAGAAAAGTATTTGTGAATGACCTCCAGTCTCGCGATGTCTTGGGCAGAGCGTGCTCCTTGGACCACGAGCATCACATCTCTGTCTTTTGGCTATTTTTTTGCCCACCGATTAGCTTGCCTGGACCCCACATCTGTCCCTGCCAGCCTTCCCTGGGGACTGAATTGCTGCCAGCAAATTGATTCCCAAATACTCCCAAGTCATGGGGTTTTATTCCTTTACATGGATCACATTTAACGTTGCGTTGCTCTTTGCTTGCTGCCCCGCGCATCTGCGCCCCAGGAGTCTTCATTATGTTGCTTTCCTTTTAATTGTCTTCATAAACCTACAGTTTTTCTCTCCTTGCCTTCCCTTTTTCACTTCCGAAGTCTTTAATCACTTCTTTTCCTTCCATCTCTTCTTGAGTTTTCTGACATGTGCAATAAAAAGGCCAGTAAAATATTAATGAAGAAACACTGATCTAGGATCGCTGAGATCCCGCCGATGAGATGCCTATTGCTATGTAATTAAAAGATACCACCAATAAAGCAATATATTGTGACGAGCTAATGGCCTACTGCTATTTGAGAGGGGCCAGGGAGATGCAAAATCTGATTTCCAAAGCTCTTTATATTTAACATTACAACAGTTACTGGTTAAAGCGATCAAACAAAACAGCAGGTAAAGACATCCCCGTGCTGCATTGGTTGGTGGCAAAGCAGTGGCATTTATTTATTCATAAGCAAGCTTTGAAATATCAAAATKTCACTTTTTTGGGGATAAAAGCATGAAATAATCCCAAGAACTGCTACACTTCACAGCCAAAGGCCTTTAGCTAGGGAATGGAGCGTACCGGGGATGCAAGGGCCAGGCTGCACGGATGCCTTTGACATCTCTAACCTCCCCATCGCAAGGGCTTCCACAGCTTTTTAGGAAGGACCATTTCTTTCTCCATTTTCAACCCTCTGCCTGGTGATTTTTCAAGTTTTCCCAATCTTTGCAGTGGTGAAGGCAGGGATTAAAGGGGAGAAAACTGTTGAATAATCTCTTTGAAAAATGCTGCAAGATTTGTCATATCAATTATTCAGCATCCKCGTGCAACCGGCTCTGGAAAGAAGACGCTGTCAATGCAAAATACCCCTTTTCTGTGCAGTTTCAGAGCAGGGAAGGGCCATTCCAGGGGGAAAAAAAAAACACTTTGGCATTGTCCAAAAGCACCTTTATGTTTTTCCTAATGCTGCCAGGAAAAATCGTTGGTCAGATCCTGGCTGAGGAAAGGGAGGCAGAGATTTATCCATGCACTGGCAGAGAGGGAGGATGCGCCATCCCCACTGGGTTGCGTAGCCAAAAGCTATTCCCCTCCGCTTTGGGCAAGCATCATCCTAATTTCCAAATATGATGGGCAGAGAAGGACCACGGGAGAAGCTGGACCCATCCCTTTTCACCATGCCCTTGAGCTGGCATAGCATAGCGCAGGTTTTTGCTGGAAATAGGTGAATTTTCAAGCTGGCGAGGAGGGGAAACAGCCTTTCATCCTTTCGCCTGCCTTCCTCATTGCTAACCTGCCTGCGCACAASTGGCTTTTTCATTGTGCGGCTCCGAATGGTGTTTTGCCAGGTTAAATATCAGCCCRGCAGCCAGACCTCTGATTAGATGTGTCCCTGGGGGTATCGCTGAATTTTGCTTTTAACCCATCGTTACTCCCTGCCCTTCCCTCCGCATCCCCTGGCGAGGCCTCCCTACCCTTTCCTGTTATTGTCCTGCCTGCCTCTGATAAGATTAAATACGTGCCCTTCAAAAAAAAGGCCTTTTTTTCCCCTCCCCGTACCTTATTGTTCTTCAAAGAGATGGGGAAGACAAGATCCCGCTCCTAACTCCCGCTAAGAAAAGCCCGTGATCTATGAGGCTGAATAAATAACCCCGAGTCCCTGCGGTGCGTGAGAGCAGCGTTCACCTCGGTAATTGAAACGCGTTAACGGAGAGACCTTGGGTTTTGCTTTTCTAATTCAATGCCAGGGTTGTGAGGGACCTTTTTTTCTTTCTATTTTTTCTTTCTTTTCTTTTTTCTTTCTATTTTGTTCTTTCTATTTTTTATTTCTATTTTTTCTTTCTATTTTCTCTATTTTTTTCTTTTTTTCTATTTTTTCTTTCTATTTTTTCTTTCTATTTTTTTTCTTTCCATTTTTTTTCTTTTTTTCTTCCCTTCTATTTTTTTTTTCCCTTCTATTTTTTTTTCCCCTATGAAAAGTGAACCGACACTCCGCAGGCCGCCTGCGAACTATTTGCCCTGCAAAGCCCTTTGATTCTGACGATGCCGAAGGTTTATGATGACTCGGGGTGGGGGGAGGTTATATATGCGCTATGCTTTTTGCTTGAAGCTGTATCTGGAAAACACATACCTACAGCAAAAATATGGAGATGCTTTGCATTTTCACTAAAACATCCCTGACAGGGCTGGCTGGCAGAGGGGRGAGAAAAAAACCCTTGAATGAGCCCCAGGTGACCCAAAGGGATGAGAATTCGCTTTGGTTTAATACAAGGTTGATGGTGAAATGCGGTTTTGTTTGCCAGGGCTTTGGGACAGCTGTAGGGAAAGGGACCGCTTGGGCGGAGGTACGAGTTTATTGGCTGTTTCCTATGGGCTTCGGTTGAGATGATGGCATGGCTGTGCCGAGTAAAGTAAGCGTATTTACATAGATACATATTTAAAAAAAAATAAGCTTTTCACCCTAAAAAGAGGAAACAGGTGCAGGTTGGGGTCGGGCAAATGTTATTTTTCCCCGTTCTGTGGTGGGAAAACCCAAAGCACAGCAAGCTCCTCACCTTGGGCCAGCACTGGATCTCGTGCAATCTGGGGAGCCAGGTCTCTCCCCCAAGAGTTGATAGAAAGCAACCCCCAGATTTAATACTGGCACATCACAGGAGCCACCAAATCCATTTTATGGGAATTTCTTCTCTTTGTGATACCCTCCATGCAGGCAGGGAGTGGTGCTGGAAACTTTTCGTTCTCAAAGTCCGGAGTCAGGRTGTGGAGCGGAAAAATGTCCCGATGCCAAGGGTTTGGTGTTCCAAGGGCTGGATCTGCCCACGGTGTCAATTGGCACCATCACCATCAGAAGGGCCTCGAGGAAAGGGGYCAGAGTCTGGCCCTGCCGTTCACCCCCAAATCGCTCCCCCAAAATGCCTGGTCTCCCCATGGATGGCAAGGGAAGCAGTTTCCTTCTTAGCTTGGACAAGTTAAATCAGGGTGGAAAAATAATCCTCCGTTATGTTATCATTTTGCTGATGAGATAAAAAGCTCTTTTTCTTTCCTATTTTTTGCCTCACCATCAACTCCAGCAGTTCGAGGGACAGCGAAGCCGCTTTGGCCTCATCCTGCCTCTCCATTTGGGCAGCATCCAGAATTTCTCAGCTGAGGCTTGACCRCGTTTGTAGCCCTCGGTGGGCCCTGCCGGTCTCCACAGGGGGCTTTGAGCATCCCCACCTCTTTCTCCTTTGGATGGCAGGTAATAATTTATCCCCAAATAATGCCTTGCAGAATAAATCTGAATGCATCTCTCTCTGAAGAGGCAGCCCAGCATTCCATGCTATAAACCAGATTGGAAATTACAATTATTGCCCCATAGGAAAGCCCAGTATTTAACGCAGCCTTGCATTGGGGAAGGGAAAAAAGACCAAAACCAGCAAAGCTGTATTTTGTGGAGCAAAATGCCATTTTTTCTCTTTAAAATCACCGAACTGTTTCAAATGGTGTTAATATTTATGGCTGCTCTTGCTGTGCACGGTGTCCTGTAAGCAGAGGTACCGTATGGAAAGCATCTCCCCGGAGGCATCGCRTCTGCTACCCTCCAAATCTTCCTTTCCCCCTTTCCCGAGGCCGGAAAATTTTTGCCTTCTCCAGTACCTGCCCAAATCACCATGAATTTTACAACAAGGGAAATTTCCTTTCTCTCACGACCAAAGGGTACAACCTCCTCCTCTTGCTGCCGCATTAAAATACCCCCTTCCCCGATTAAATACCCCCTTTCCCAATTAACCCATCTCTCCCCCAGCGCGAAGGTAAAAAACCAACATCTAATACTCCCCAGAGCGTGTCCACAGCTTGACAGCCTTCAATAGGTTAATTTTTCAAAGTGGTAAGCTGATATTTCTGCATAAAATGCACATCTGCAGGGTAAATGCTATTAAGTGTCGGTGAATTATGGTCCCAGAGTACAGATCACTTGAGCCTTAATGCTACAAGCACCTTAATGTTTTTTTGAATGAAGTTGCTGCTAATTGCTTCCATATGATTTCTTTCTCTTTTTTTTTTTATCCCTAAGTTTTTTGTCCTACCATGTACGATGCTACAAATAACGATCAAGGAAATTACACTTCATTTAAGCCGGGATTAATGCCCACTCGTGGGTGGGTTTTTGCATGGGGTGTTTGGCAGGGAGTTGTCCTCACAAGGTAAGGGGTTGCTCTTAGCCCTACCCAAAGGAGGGTGAAATATAAAAAATTCAAGAGCTTTTCCCAGCAAATCAAGAGATCGAAGTCCCACCTTGATGCCCTGCACCGTTCATTAGGCAGGAGCCCGTCGTTAACCTCTTTTGGTGCCTTCCAGCTCAGTTTTTCTCAACACGGGACTCAAAGTTGGCTTTTTTCCCCCAAGGTAATGCCATGCTCTCCACCTGCATCTGCATTCCCATCTGGGTTGTTTCTTCTTCCAAGTGTATCGCATGGAGCTGAGGCTACTGGAGGCAGGAGAAAACGTCTCCTGTGAGCAAATGGCAGTAAAAAACCAGGGCATTTTGGGAGCAAAGCTTGTGGGTCTGATGTAGGAAAGGGGGATACAGATCCCTGGAGGATTTGCAGCCGTTTTTGGTCCTCAGAGGTGTCTCCAAACCTGCAATGATGGCCGTAAGGGTGACGGCAGGAGCTGGGTGCTGAGCATTTTCCCTCTCAGCATCTGGATCCGACAGCTTGCTGCATCAGATCTGAGTAAAAACGCTAGAAAATCATACTTGGACATCTCATCCTTCACCCTGGAGGCCCTAAAACCATTTGAACATCAACCCAAGTCCCACCAAAGAGATACTTTTGCATCCAGGGTTTCATATGTCCAGCGACGCGCATCTCAGAAGAGCCTTGATTCCAACATTCTGCCTTTTCAAACAGCATAAAATGAACCAAACCTCCTCAAAAAAACTTTCTGAATGGCTTTTTCATTCCTGGGGGAGCAGGAGAGAGGAGCGGTGCAGATCCTTACGGCTTTCCCCTGCAAACGCAGAGGTAAGCTCGGTGCTGGGGGTTGCTCTTGGGAAATTCATGCGCTGCCCACTTAGAGCTGGTTGTAACACGAGGATATCGGCTTGCAAAAAAATAAAAAAGGACTTTTTAGGAAAACCGTGGCTCGTTAAGGTTTCTGGAGCTGGAGAGGTCTGAGTTCAAACACCCTCACGGCTCCGCTGGGAAGGCAGGAGGGTGATGCGATGCAAAGCAGAGCTTTGAAATAAAGCAGAAGGTGCTGGGTGCTGGGACCTCTGATTTACAGCTTGTATTTTTTACGGCCAGGGCTCGGGGGCTTACAGTAGAGCCCCAAAGCAGCAAAATTAATTAGTATAACGAAAAGCCCACAGGCTGCTGGAGGYTGTTGCTATGCATCACCCCTTAATTAAAGCCTAAATCTCTTATTCTGGTCACGCATAGGTGCACCTCCACTGTCTGTAATATGATTAACCTCTATACCAACGTAAGAGAGAACAAAATATGCCCCGAAGGATGTGGATAAGGAGATTTTTTAGCTCTTGCTGGAGTTCAGTTCAGGTCAGGCTGTCGGTGAGGACTGTGCTGGGTCTAATATTTACTCCCCTCTAAGCAGAGCCAGAAGAGGTAAAAGCATTTGGCCCCTGGGCATGGAGAAGACACACAGAGATGTCGGGATCACCGAGCATCTGCAACGCCATGGGGACTGGAAAGAAACCTGGGTGTAGCTGCAAAAAGGGGAGATTGATCCCAAACCAGACAAAATCTGGATTAAAATCTTTCTGAGCACCGCAACAGTGTCTTCCCCTGGGTGGGAGGGTAATTGCGCATCCCATGGAAATGCTGACTTGGGGGTTTTTTTGCAATCAAGAACGTCAGAGGAATGGGAACTGCAAAAGGCATTTGCGAACCGAAGCCAGGGAATTTCTCATGGCTTAATATAAAACAAGCCCTTTCATTCATGAAATGTGTATTTCTGCCAGGACGAGTTTTTCCTCCACCTGTGCTTGTGTCACTTCGAATTGCAATTCTCTCCCAAAGAGTGTCTCTGCATGTGTGTGTATACATGTATGTGTGCCTGAGAGTATATATGCGTGTGACTATATTTGTATATATTTGTGTCTTCATAGCGATGCAAAATACTTGAATTTTAAGGGAGGAAAAAATGTGCATGAAGAGTTAAGTCTTTTCTATCTAGGGAACTTCATTTGAATTAAGGGAAGGAGTTAATTGAAAGCAGAATTGCTCTCCCCGATGAACTTCCCGCGCGGATGTTCCCTGTCTGAACCAGGAGTGCCGGATTCACACCGCGAGTGGATTGGGACCTCAATGGAGGCTGCTGAGAGCTGCCTTTGGTTTAGGCCAGGCTTTTTTGCTGGAATAAACATGGGCACGTAGAAGGCTGCCTTGCATGAATTAATTTGACTTCAGTAATTAGCCAGAAGGAAGTTTACCCCAACCAGTAAACCTTAGCCGAGAGGGAATTCATTAAACATCTCTGTTTTGCCAAGCAGAGGGCTGATTTTGCAAGTCAAAGAAGATTTTATTTTTTAATTGTATTTTCTTTAGTGGTTTTGCCAGGAAAAAATCCGTGCATGTAATTTCCAAGCTCCAGCAGCCGAATGCAGCAGAGACGGGTGCTCCGCTTCCCCGGATTTTGCTTCTTGTCTTTTAATTCAAGAGATTTATTGACTCACATGTGATATGATGACTTTCAAAGCAAGGAATGGGGAACTTGAGGCTGATGCTGAACATTGCTTACCACTGGGGTTTCACAAAGAAAGGCAGAACCCTCTGCTTTCAAAGCGGAGAACAGAAAGTGCTACATTAGGGACTTCTTCTGGCTTTCTCCTACTCTTTCACATGGTTTTCAGATCCCTTTTCGCGGAAGGCATGGCGCAGGTGAGAGGCTTTCCAGCCGTTCGGGGCCAGCTGGCTGCAAGACCTGAGCTTTCATTTCCCAGTGCAAACCAGCGGCGTGCTCCTCCTGGTGCTGGTTGCTTGCCTGCTCGCCAGCTTCATCCCAAACCATGTACCAGGAGCTGGCTTCGTCCCAAACCACGTACTAGGAGCTGGAGCTGGGTCCATGCCCTCCTTTCTTCTTTCTGTAGCATCCTGGCTATTCCCAGCCAGCTCTGCCTGAATTCCCATAGCGAATGAATAAAGCAAACCCCTCCATCATCATCCTCGCAGAGCGAGGAAGGGCAGCTGAGGGGCTGCAGACACTGGCACTGCCTTGGCTCAAGGGATGAGGTGTGTGAGAGCGAGCTGAAGGGCTACAGCATCGGGGCTACCTCCTCTGCAGCGATTTTCTCTGGCCAGGAGCCGCTGGCAGTCCAGCATCTTGGAGAGGCTGATGGCAACCAGATGGCCCAAAAGCAACAACACGTTTTTGACTGATGGGGTTGGATCTACGTGCAACTGCGTGGTTCATTGGGTGGGTTTGTACGGCTTTCAGAGAAAGCGGGATGCCACCTTTCCATCTTGGCTACTCCACTACTTGCTGCTTTGTGCTTACAATCCCAACTCCAAGAATAAGCCCAGCCAGAGACTGGAGAATATTTATTTAATTTTCCTTTACTTCACTCTTCTGCATTTCTTCTTCAGATCAATTTTCTTGGCCAGCCCTAAAGCCTGATGCTGGTGATGGCTTCCTCAGAGGCTGTTTTGCCAGCAGGGAGTAAAGGGAGTCTGCAACCAGCGGGCAGGCGTTACCTCGCTGCCTCCGAACATCTCAGCTATCAGAAGATAAAAGGTCACCCTTGGCAGCAAATGATATAAACTGAAACTCGGTCTTCTTTGGGAAGCCCTCACTGCTTGCTCTCAGGCTGTCATGGACCATGCTGTGGGGAGAGGAGGGAGAAATTTGGGGGAGCTGGAGGCTTAGTATCAGGACTGCCCCCAAATCCTGTCCTCTGGGAGGCTGGTGGGCTGACCTCGGTGGAGGGGCTGTGTTCCACCACCCCTCTATCTCTTTTGAAAAGCGCTGGGGTGGGGAATAAATAATAGGTTGCTTGACGGGAGGTCGAAGCAGATCACCCTCYGGGACCTTTAGGGATATGTTTCCTCGGGCAGTTCCAGCTGTCGGTGGGATATCACCCATCCACGGTGTGATATTTCCCTGGGTGCAGGCGATTTTGGAGCACGCACATGGTTCATATGGGCTCGAGATCACACCGGTGGACTTCTATATCGGGGGTCAGAAAAAAAGCCATGGTGCTGATCCCTCATCCCCGATTGCTGATGCAGATGAAGGTTTCTCCTTTGGGTTATAAACCTCTTCTTTGGGGTCATCGCTTCATCGAAAGCCAAACAAATTCCCTCTTTCCCAGCACTAACAGGAGGAGCGGTGCGTGTTTCACTCTTTTAAAAAAAAAAAAAAAGCAAAATACAGGAGGGAAATGGTGTTCCTGGAGAGAAACTCTGCTGAATGTTCCCACTTTGTCGTATTTTCATGTGGGGAAGGAAAAGAGGTTATGCAAAAGTGTCATTCCTGAAAGGAGCTGCAGACAGGCTGTGGCTGGGAGAACTGAGGCTCTGCTGCATCAGACTGGTCCTCTCGCAGTGTAAAACAACCGGAAACTTCTCCGCCGAGGCCAGCAGCAAAAAAGACCACTTCTTAGATTTTCTTAACCCTTTTCCCTTCTGCTTTTTCTCTTGAAAAAAAAAAAAAAAGATGCATTAGCGCCCAGGGCAAGCCCAGAGCCCTCCAGCCCTGAAGCAGAGAGAGCTCAGCCCTCTCCTAAGCAGCCCCAAAAGGGATTTTTTTTTTTTTATACTTGTTTTATAACGTTAGCTGTTATCCTTGCAGGTGATCTGTCCTGAGGATTCAGTCTACCTCTGCATGTGTTTATCACATTACCCGTAACTACCGAACCTTGTTTTCCAGGTGCGGAAACTGAGGCACTGAGCTCGAGCTATTTCCAGGTCAATACAGAGGTCTGGCTGCACCACCAGTCTGATGGGGCTTGTTGTGTTCGATTGATGAGGATGTGCATTAATTTAGGAATTTAGGGTTTAAGGATTATGGGTTGCTAGCCTGGGTGGCAAATGCTCCTTCTTCCCCATCCCAGCTGCCCCGGGAAAACCCATCACAGGTCACAATATCAGCATCCCATGGGCTACACTACCCTACGGCTCTGGAAATGCTCTCATGGGAGAAAACAACTCCCACCTGCTCAGGAGCACGCTGGAAAGTCTCAATTTTCGAATGCAGAAAGAAAATAAAAATTGCAAATTATGCCCTGAAGAATCTCGATGCTGACCCATTTCGCTTTGGGACAAAAAGGGCGAGATTAAAAATACGCCTTTATTTAATGGGCTTAAAATGTGTCCCTTTGGACAGGGATGCACATAGGTAATGTGGGTATTAGGGAAAGCCTGGGATGGTTTAATTCCTCCTGCCAGCACCCTCCTGCACTTTAGAGCTTTCCAAGGGGGACGAGGGGAGGGCTCAGATGTACCTTTAAAGTCTGGGAACTCAGAAAATTAAGTTTTGCCCCAGGGAAATGAAAAAGAGCTAGAATCCATTAAAAAAAAAAAACAAAACAAACAAAAAAAAGAACACCAACAAAAAATTTGGCTGAATCACTGCCCAGGATTAAAAAATTATTATATTAAATCATTTGCTGAGCGTAGCTGTGTTGTACAAGATCCGAAAGGCATTTTTTGGTGGTGTTGGCTTTCCCGTGGCAATTTGTATAGATATTTTGCAGGGTGACACTCAGTCGGGACAGCTTCGTTTGACTTCATTGGGGTTGTGTAGGGGTCGGTGGCAAGAGGTTTGAGGATGTTTTTAGCAGCTCATCCCCTCCGGATTCAGCTCATCCCCCCAAACCTGATGTATTCTTTTCAGGTGTGAAAAAAATCACAATCCAGCAAAGTTTTCATTTGGAGACCCGTAGGGGGATGGGGAAAAAAAAGGCTTAGGAGGAAAACAAGGTTTTGGCCATCGGGGCTTGCATTTCCTAGGAGAGGGGCTTGGGATGGAGGTTCTTCATCTGAAAGGCTGCACTGCCATCTCCAGGTCTGTCTGCACAGCCCGAGAGACATACCTCCAGGCTCAAACATCATCCCGGGTTAATTCTGCAGTGGCTTTGCGAAGAAGAGCATTACAATATTTTTGTTTTTTTAACTCAAGCCCTTCTTTTCTTTTTTATACTGTAAGAATTTCTTGCTGGCAAAAAAAAAAAAAAAAAATACAGCCTGGGCATTTTGCTTCAGCCCATGACACGTGTGGATGCTCACGGTGACAGAGGGATATGGTGATGCCCCAGAGGACTGCTCCCGTCTCTTTCTGGGTTCCCCAAATCTTAGGCAAAATCATCCATTTCCACGTGAATCCCCATTTTTAAAGGTTTTCCTATTTTTTCTGGGGGCAGAAAGTCCCGGTGTGACTGTGTTCTCCTCCTCCTCTGGTGCCACCACCTTCAAATAGAGGTGTCCCCACAGTGTCACGCACACCTGCTCTGCTCCAGACAGGCAATTCTGCTGCAAGAGGGTCTGGATGTGACCTGAAAGCATCGGTCCATCCACGCACCATGCAGGGCTGCAGCATCCCAGCGTACCCATGAGATGGCACTGGAGCCGCAGCATTGGTGCCAGCCCCGGGCAGGTGCTCCAGCTTGGATTTGGTGGGCAAAGTTATCTCTTTTTTGGGCAAAAAAAATCCAGTTTAGGGGTTAGGTCCCCAAAATTTCTTACGCTTGCATATCTGACACAGGACTGGGATTTCTTTCCTTCCTGGGGACCCAAGCGAGGTGTGGAGCAGCTCATAAAGAGGGAAGATGTTGGAAATCAAACAAATTTGAGACATGGGCCATGCAGCGAGTCAAAGCAAGCTGGGGAGCACTTTGCACTCTCTCCGCTTGCCTCCAGCCCCTGTTTTTATACCCTACCAGTGGCTGAGGAGTTGACGCAGGAGCTGCCAGGTTGAGCTTTCCCATGCTCTGCTGAGCTACAAAACCTCAAACCAGCCAAAAAAGGGGCCGAGCATGCAGGGAAGGTGCTGGCGTGGGGCACGGGGTGGCTTTGGGCTGTGCATAAGTGCAAAGTAGTGCATATATTCGTGCATATATTCGTGCATATATTAGTGCATATATTAGTGCATGAACACTGAGTCGTACAGAGCAGGCCACCAGGTCTCTCGCTTCATAATCTCATCCCGTTTCAGTGCCTCTCTCTTCCTAGCAGGTGTCTAAGCATTAATTTCTGCCCGGTTACGCTCATCCTGCAGGGCTTTCCCTGCTGTGGGGACATGTTGAGATGTGCCCATGGATGTCCCAAGATGACGCGCATCCCTGCCAGCACCTCTGAAATCTCCTGAGCCTTTTGGCTTGGCTGAAGTGATTTCTGCTGCTGGGGCAGGATCTGAAATGGTGTCATGACCTTACAACTTTGTGGTGTGAACCATGTTGTCCCTCAGGGTGTTTTTGGGTGGTTTGCTTGCGCAGTTCGGGATCTGCTTGAAGGCAGCTCCTTTGAGATGAAGCAATTGGACTACCACATCTGATGTTAGGTGGGCACAGGCGGTGGTGGTGCAGCCAGGTACTGCCAAGCTCTGCCAGTGTTTTGGGTGGGTGTGATGGGCAAGTCAGGATGGACACCTTGAAGAGTGGCTGTTTGCAAATCCGGGACTTGTGGTTTCTTAAAAAAGCCCCATAACCTTCACCAAAGACATCTTTTAACCCCCTCATGTCCTTCCAAACCACAGGCTGGTGCTGAAGGGCATGGTGAGGTGACATGGGTGTCCAAGCATCATGGCATGTTGCCTTTAGCTGTGCTCCACAGATGCATTTGTGCTTCCCACATCCATGGGGTTATTATTTCCCCCCAAAACACAACACGGAGGCTTGGCTTTCTGATAGAGATTTGGTGCCCATGAGACAGCAGAAATAAGTTAACAAGGCCTGTGATCCACCCCAACACACATTTTCATGTTGCATCAGCTCGAAAATGAAGATCATTGTTCATGGGTGATGGTGGACTCTTGCTGTTGAGGTCAAGAAGAGACTTTTCCAGGTGTTTAGGAGCACTTGGCACATAGACCACCACAGAAAAGCCTCCATCCACCCCATCAGACCAGTAATGGGATTAAAAAGCTATTTTCCCACTGGGCCTAAACAAATAAATAACTCCCCCCCCAAGATTGGCACCGAAGCACACATATTAATATCAAAGCCACTGGAAAATACCAGCAGGGAAAACCTGGCAACCAAAAACCCACATCAGGAAATCACCTCCAGGGACAAATGATATTAGATGCTGCCTGCGTGGAGCTTTGCTCACCATTCAATAGCTCCGAGGTTTACCACACGCTGCCGTATACCCATGGGAAAACTAATGTAATTCTGTCCAGGCAACTCCTCTGTCCCCTTTCTGTATCTCAATGCAAAGCAGGTGAAATAAAGACATTAAATACAAGCAATATGCAGGTTTTTTTTTCCCCCCAAATTCTCCTTTCATCTCTGTATTTGACTCCTTGAATTTTTCTGGGCTGCCAGTTCAGAGTGGGGCAACAAGGGCACATCTGGGGCATAAATACACCACAGTTTTCACTGCTTAATAGTATATGTGTGTGTATATATATATAATCTCTCTATACATCCAGGATGCTCTGCAAATGGAAAATCAGCAAGCTATATCTTGCAGATAATGATTTGTATTATTATTATTGTTTATCAAGCTCAGGGAAAACAATTAAAACTTCTCCTGAAAAAAAACCCTGCAAGAAATCAGAGCCCACATTTAATCTGCAGTCTTCAAAAGTTTCTTGGAAAGCTTAATTAAATGGTAATTCATCTGTGCATTGGCTCTGTCTTGTAAAGCCTGATAATGCTGGAGTCTTAATTAAAAAAAACTAATGCAGCTTTTAGTTTTTATTCTGCTAGTTCAAGGGAAAAAATCACCAGCCAGCGCTGTCAATGGAGCTGAAAGATGCCTCAGCATTGCATTGATTTTATTCCATTTAAATTCCCAGTGTCACTTCAGGTAATCATATTAAAAGTTATTCCAAATTTATTTATTTATTTGCTCTTCCAGACAAGATGAAAGAGCACCGGAGGAATTTTAGCACCTGTAAATGTTTCACCCCAAAGCTGTGACCCCAGGGCTTGAGCATCTCCCATGGTGAAGGACGTTTTTCCCCCTGCAGCTCTCAGATCATTTTTGTGCCTCGGTTTGGAGTTCCCCAATATCCTTCAAAAATCATCCTGGGATGGGGCTTGGCTCTTTTCCCTTCAAAGGAGGGTTTTTTTTTGTGGAAAATTGGAGAGTTGGCTTCATCTGACCCATTTTAATTGTTCCTGTTGGGTTGAAAGGGGCTTTTCCCACTGCCCTCCCATCACCATCATTTGCCATCCTTACTGTCATCGCCAAATTTTACCAGCGCCGATGAAACCCAGACACCACCCCAGGACTTCCCACCCTATTCCTCTCCAAAACCTCCAGCTTAGCCCGTTTTCTAACCCATTTTTGGGGTATTTTGCCTTTTTTTTCAACAGCTTGCCAGGCAGCCAGGAGTTAAAAAAAACCACCTAAAGTCAAAGAAGCTCCTTTCAGAGCATCTCCCTGGAGGTCACCTGGAGAAAACAGTCCTTCTGGTAATAGTTCGGCTGCCAAAAAATGCCTAAAAAGGGTTGATCTTGCTAAAGATCTTACTTCTGCTCCAGCCCCCGAGGAAGTTATGGAGAGTCTTAAGTGGATTTACCAGCTTTGGTGGGTTTAGGTAACATCGTGCTAACAACATCAGGGCTTCGGTGTCTTTAATGGCTTAAAAGGAAGAAAAATGTTGGCGGGGAGAATGTAAACCCTCTCCCAGAGATATTTTCCCATCTGTGAATATCCATTGGGATGCTCCATTGCTGCATTGCTGCTGGGAAATGGCTTTTTTTGGGAAAAGCCTCATCCAGATGCTTGTCTTCCACCCTTTTGCCGCACTCTGATAGGGAATATGGAAAAGTTTCTCTGACTTTGCTGCTGGATTCGCTCTCCTTGCAGCTACAGACAGTGATATAAGGACCTCTTTAATGCTAATTAATGCAATGACACAATGAATTAATACTGTATTAGGCAAAGCTGTTAATTATACCCAAATAAAACAAAAGAAAAAAGGAATCAAAGCAGGGAGAAGTGACAACCGGTACTTGGCTTCCCTCTCAGCATCCTTCCCATACACCCTGTCCTGGCTCAGCCGAGGGGAAAACCAACCTCAGGAGCATCTTCCCGGCAGCCTTGAGTGGTGCAGGTTTAATGTGGAAGGAGAAAGAGGTCTRCCCTGCTCTCTGAAGGAGCTCAAGGTGCTTGGCCAAGGATGAAGGGCTTTATCCTCATTTTATACATAGGGAAAATGGAGGCAGCGGGGCTTTCCCAGGGAGATTTGTCTTCTCCCAAGAAGGAGGTTGGATACAGGCTCAGATCAGCAAACCCATCATGGGGAAATACAACCACAAAGCCATAATGGATAGTTTAAAGGCTTGAAATTCCCATTGCTTTGAAATTCCCATTGCTTTGAAATTCCCATTGCAAATGGGAGCCCATCACAGAGGGATACAAAAGCAGTCTATACCTCCTCCGTGCCTCAGTTTCCCCATACGATGCAGTGCCATCACGTCCCCGTGCTGCCTCTTTAGCTTCCCAAAATTCCGATTAAAGAAGCATTAAAAAAACGGCCGTGTCTGGCATCCTCCTGACACAAGCACGGTTGGTGATGCCTCTTCCAGAAGGCACATAATTTGGTTTAGAAAGGAGAAGCACGTTTATTTTTAACTCTGCTTCCTCCTTTATTTCCAGGCTTGATATTAATTCAGCAATAATTGGAAAATGGAGGTTAAAAGTGGATTTTTCCCCCCCCTTTTTTTTTTTTTTTAAATTGCTTTTTGTTACTAAACTGAAATGGGGAAAAATATATGAATTTTTCAGGGCGTTTGGGTCTTGATGGGGCTGGTGGCTCTTGGGATCTGTGGATGTGGGAGGGAGCAGAGGGTTTGCATTGGGATGTCTGTGCAGAGCCTTGCCCAGGTATGTGTTACCCCAAAATTGGGCTCAAGGTGGGGGGATCACTAACTGAGCCCATGATGCTGAACGCAGGGTTTCTCTCCAACATGGCATTTTACACTTTGCAGCTCTCCCTCTCCACGGAGTAACCTCACCCAGGTTTTTTCACCCTTCTCATGCCCTGGGAAAAGAGCTGAGTGTTTTCCTTCCCGAACGCAGGGTTGAATGGATGGCTGCATGACCAACAGCCTTGAAACAACTCCTTGCAAGGCAGGACGGGCAACCGAGGGTGGGCAGAGGGGCTGCAGCATCTTTCTGCCAGGCTGGATGTGCCTGGCTCCTGCCCTCGGCTCCCCAGAGCTGCCTCCAAACGCTTGAGGAGCAAAGCAAAAGGCGAGCAAAAGCACTCATGGTCACTCTGAAGCATTCAGGCTTGCAAAAACCAGCAGAAATTTTGGGCTGTGCCTCTCCCTTGCATGTCTTTCTTGCTTTGCCCGATGCCAAGAGGTGGCAAAGGATGTGCTGCGCCTTTGACATTGCCACATTGGAGTGTTTTTTTAAGCAAAACTGGGTTATAACCCTACCTAGACCTACCTAGAAGGTGCAGAGCAGCCCTGGGGCTCATTCTGCCACCCTGCAGCCCAAATTAATGTGTCTGGAGGGATTTTTTAGGATTTCACTGATAGACGAGGAGCGGATTGCTGCCCTTTCCCATCCGCATCCCAGACCTTAGCGGGAGACAGGGGAGCACCACCAGCCAAAACTGAATAAATACGTAGGAATGGGCCGGTTTAATGCTGTCAGTGGAGATGCTGTGGTCTGCTAGGGTAGCCAAGTTCAGCCAGCAGCTGCTTAACCCCTCCATCCCACATAAAAACCTGTTGATAGGAGGGATGCAACAGGCTTGTAGCAGGTCAGCTCAGTGCATAAGCTTCTCCAGGCTGTTTTTCCTTCCTCTCCCCTTCTTCCAAGCATCTACCATTGGACATTATAGCCCTTTAATAGTGTCTTTCCCCGCTCTATTTACTGCAGGAGCCGGAATAAGTCTCGCTCCCTCTTTTCCCCTTTCAATGCCATTAAGTACATCCCTCACCAGCTTTTCTTGTGCAAAGGAACATGGTGCTTTGGAGAAACCATCTCAATGGTTTATTTCTCTTAACTCTTTTTTGCTTCCCCTCTGTCTGCCTCTCACCCCGCGAGGTCGGCTGGTAAATGAAATCCTGCCCAGGCAGCCGCTYCGCTTTCAGGGAGGAGGTTTTTGGGTTGGTTCAAGCCTAAGCTGGCGGCTGCTGAGGTCAAGAGGATTCGGGTGCAGAACAGAAATGGTCTCTGGTCTCTCAGTTTGGATAAGCAGCTTTTGTGCATCTTAGAGGAGGAAAAATAAAATGGAGACAAGCTGCCGGACTAGGTATTATATAGGGGTTAGCAGGGGATGAAGGCAAGGGGAAAAATAATACGCCTAATTCTGGCTGGGTGTGGATAAGGGCATAAAAAATACCCCTTTTGGTAAAAACATGCAATGCAATTATACATAATACATCAGCAAGGAGCTGGACAGGACAACCCAAAGCTCACACCGCCTGTTTGTACCCCCTCTTCTTCCTACATTTCTTCAACACCCCCTGAAAAATGAACAGCCTTGAAAGGGTTAAAGAGCACACTTGCCAAATTGGAATTAAACTGTGCTAATATCGGCTAAGTGACTGTTCAGGGTAATAGCAGGAGAGAAAAATTATGTAGCATGTATTTATAAATAATAAAGTATAATTTATTAATAATCTGGAATTGAACAAAGAGTCTATGAAGCTTAATTAATTATTACTTGTAAAGTGCTTTTGAGATTATTGGATAAAAGCTGCTACAGAAGTGAAAGGTATTGCAAGACAAACGTATCAGCATCCTGCAGAAGCCAACCCACGCGACTGCAGCCCCAAGACCTGGCAGGACAGACCCCAGCGATAAAGTTTTTTTGCTGTGGAGCTAAAAGGATATTTCTCTGCGGCATCACATAGTTGTGCATGGGGACAACAGATGGGCACGATGCTGTGTCACCCCATCCCTCGGGAAGGGTGGCTGGTGGGGAGAAGATGGACCCTCTAGGCAGGGTGGTGTGGGGTCCCGGGCCTGATCCTGCAGGCAAAAGGATGGGTGTTTGTGTTCATACTTCAGCATTAAAGCTCGTATGAAATTGCAACCGTTACTAAAATTAATCATTTTTTCAGTGAAATGAGACAAAATTGAAAAATGAGCAGTTCCCAGCACCCCACCCTCCTGCTCCTTATTTTTAATTGCTCTTAAAAAGAAAAAGAGGGGGAGAAAACCTGTTTGAATGCTCAAAACCTGCAGAGGGAGGGAACAAATAATTCCCACCTTTTTCTCTGTGAAACAACACACCCAGCACTGGTGTCTCTGTCTGGGGCTGAGTCCTGGTGAAAACCATCTCTGACTGCACAAAAATGTTGCCCTGCTCCAATTAGTTAATTCTTATGGCTCCAATTTGCTTTCTCCCTGGAAGGAAACACAACCCCGGACAATTAAAAATGCATTAAATCCAGCTCATCAAGCTTTGAGTGAGGTCATCTTATTAAATACCCCTCGCAAAGAAGCTCGTGCATGATACCCAGCCGACCATCCCCTGCCATGGGAGCTCGCGGGGTCCTTCATCACGCACCCATGGGTTTTGGATGAGCCCCGGTCGCTGCATTATCCCAGGATGGAGAGGGCATGCCAAGGTGCCCCAGGGGCACCACATCCCCCTGCACCTATAGCTCCTATAATTGCTGCTTGCAATCAGGTTGGTCTGCTTTGAAAATGCTTTTTGAGTTTTATTTAAGCCCATGGACTTTGAGCACAGTCTAGTTGCTGGGCTGCTGCTATTGATGGTTGGGAGATGGCTTATTAGACCCTGCTTGAAAGAGTCGTGGGCTGTGGGGAAATCAAGTCGCAGAGCAAAAACTTTAAAGTTATCCCAAAGTGAACCTGTGGATCATCTCCAGGTGGGGAGGCGGGGAGAAGCAGAAATCAGGGGACCCACCAGATTAGGGGCTGGAGGTGGTTTCTGCTGCAAACTGGGCTCAGACATGAGCTGTCTGCTCTTGCCCCAAAAAAATCAGTGCTGTGCACTCGCGGCAGCACTGTCTCTCCGGTATCACCCCCCAGCCCCAGCATTGCCAAATGGCTTCCAAATACAGGGGACAGAGCTTGCTGCCTCATCTACCCCACCCAAATCCCCATCARCATCTTCCAGGAGGTGATTTCTCCCCTCCCAAACACCATCACCCACCTCCGGGATGACCGCCCGCCCGTGCCTAATGATTCTCCCCACTGGGTCTGCGCTCGCTTGCCATCCTCCCTCCTGCTCTAAATGAGCCTTGTTACGCATCCTCCGTTTCTATTTTTATTAAAAATTTAGTGCATTGCCAATTTGCCCTCTCGCCAGCACTGACTGCAGCAGCCGCCGTAAGTATCCTCCAGAGAAATAAAAGGAGGGATCATTGAATGATGTACAAGCAACAATTATTATCTGGGTTACATCTTTTAAAGTATATATAGCTTAAAAGGGAAGGCTTGGTGGAGCTGGGAGGGAGGAGAGAGATCTCTGCTTGCTGGGAAAAGCTTTGATTTATGCCAGGGAAGGTTTCCCTAAGCTTCTTGCTGCTCCGAGCAAGGGGGAAGAGAGGTGATGCTCTGAAACCTTCCAAAACTTAAGGTCCTTTGTCTACATAAGCTCCTAGTTCACGGTCATTGACCAAAACATCAGTTTTTTACACCAGAAATACCTGGTTGGAGCTGCTTCAGCCAAAGAAGACTTGGTTGTTGATCGCCATCTCTGATCCACGCTATTTTTGTGCTTTCGCTGTTTGATGGAGAAAGAGCCATTGATGGGATCTGTCTTCTTGCTAACCTTGATTTCTAGAGGAAAATAAGTAAGCACTTTATAATAATCATAGTTTTAAAAAACAAGCAAATCTGTCTAAGTTAATGAAGGCCGCACAATCAGCCTGCTGGCATAAATCATGTTATTTTGTAGAAGACGTTGACAAATGACACCCAAAAGTGTCGAAGGGAGGAAAACAAACACCCACACACCCCCCGCCGACATTTCTGGGAGGAATGTAAAATTTGGCAAATGCAGCAAATTTCCATCTCATACCGTTACGGTTACCCCAGGTAATGGGCCAGTTAAAAAAAAAAAAAAAAAAAGCAAGTGACTGTTGGAAAAGAGGTGTTTGCAACTGATTTAATGCCAGCATCAAACTGAAATGTGAAATATCCAGGTTGGAATTTGTCTGCCTTTAAAAGATGCTGTTTAAACTAGTGGATGTATTTCCCCGTCTCCCTAGCGCACATCAGTGGCTCCGTGACTTCTTCTTCAGCTTGAACCATCCTGAAACGAGATCTTTCTGTAGCACCGAGAAACACCGTGGTCTTTGGCTCTTTTTTTTTTTTTTTCTTTTAAATGCTTTTTAAAGTGCCACTGTGTTCTTTTGGAGTCATATTAACCATGCAATAAATTTGCATAATGTGGATCCATAATGTTTAATCAAAGCCTCTCTGGAAAGCTGTTATTGTCCATGAGCTCTCATAAATTCTCACTATCACCTCCATGTTAAATACTAAAGCTGCCCGGGGTATATTTGTGCACTAATCACCTGCAACATTGAGTTTGAAAGAAATTATCCTTTTTCTTTCCTTTCCCTTTCCATGTGAGCAACCTAAACCTCCAAAAACCCCATGCGGAGGCATTTTCAGCAAGAAATGCTGCTGGAGGGGAGCAGGTCACCCCCAGCTTTTTTAGTCTTTTTGGGTGTACCTGTGTAAAGCTTGGGCTCCCCCCAAATTTCTTTGCCAGCATCCAGAGGTTGGGTTATCTGTCCCCATCACGGCGAGCGAGCAGAGGACAAGCGCTCCTGCATCTGCACGCCAGAAAGAGATGGAGAGGCGAGTGTCAAAATCATTTGCACTTGGAAAATTATAAGACTCAATTAACTCCTGGGTTTCTTTTTTTTTTTTTTTAGATTTTAATTTCCTTTAAATGAATTAGGCAATAAGGCATGACGGGGGGAGGCTGGAGAGCTGCAATCATACCTGTGGGGTGAGCCTTAAGAGCCAAACTGAATCCTTCCCAAAACGACTTGCCCATAAAAACCCCTCCCTGGGGACGGAGGATCAGGGCCGTTAGGGTGATACAGGATGAGCGGAGAGGGGGAATTGCCCTGCTGACCCCGTCTGCATGATGTCCTCCTGCCCTTGTCCTAGGCAGTTGGACTAGATGATCATTGTAGGTCCCTTCCAACTGAAATTTCTATTCTATTCTATTCTATTCTATTCTATTCTATTCTATTCTATTCTGTTCTGTTCTGTTCTATTCTATTCTGTTCTGTTCTGTTTTGTTCTGTTCTATTCTGTTCTATTCTATTCTATTTTACTCTATTGTATTTTACTCTATTCTATTTTAATCTATTCTGTTTTACTCTATTCTATTGTCATCGGCACGTTTAGCTGCAAACGCTGTCATCAGCCATCAGGTTACCCTGAAGGTGTCCCTCAGCTCCACGCTGGTGCCTCCTTTGAGACCCATCTGCTTTGGCGAGCATCCTCAAGCTGGAATAAAATCAGGAGGGTCCCTCGGCTGCTGACATGAGGGGGAAAGGACTCGAGGTGGTGGAGAGAAAAGCGGATTAAATTGGGAAATGGTTTTTGGATGCCTCCAAAACYGGCAGGGGAATGAAATGGAAACGAAAGACCAAGCTGGTGCTGGAGCAGAAGGTTTTTTTCCCTGCCTTTCAATAATTTGAAAAGTTAGGCCTGAAAGTCATGAAAAAAGAGGACGAGAACACCCAACCTATATGGTTTCCTAATTTCTGTAGGTTATCTGATGATGAGATGATCTGGACCAGTCCTTGTGAGTGTATTCACCATACAAAGAGGGCTACAAATAATAGCAACTTATGGGAGGTGACATCTCCAAGCCTCTTAGGAGGCTAATTCTATAACAACATTAATTCAACATAATGCGTTCATGAATAGAGATTGGGCTAATGCAGGTTTTGAAAGTTAGGCGGCTTATTCTTGCCGATCTTAATTTAACTACGTGCCTAGTCTTGAAAGGCATCACGGTTCCAGCTTATTTCAGCGCTTTCCTTGGAAAAAATCCCTTTTTTTGGTGCTTTGTCCCCTCTTGCTGCTGGGGTTAGCTCGCCAGCTTAAACCAACCCAACTTTTTATTCCTCGACTTTAGGTTCCAACCCAGATTGATCATTTGATAAATAATCTTGTGCACTCACTTCCCAGGGAGCAGCCGCACTTCCAGTGCCAAACACAACAGGCTCAGAAAACTTCCACCAGGAGCAAACCCAGGGCACTGCCTGTGAATTTAAGAGGCTCAAAAATTTGTAAGAAATGGGAAAGGAGCAGATTTTACTTTTCTTGCAGCAAAAAAAAAAAAGGTAGAGGAGAAAATAGCTGTCCTTGGCCACAGCTGCAATACAGATTCGTGCACAAGCGAGAAGGATTTGAGCTTGGAGAGGGTCATGCTGTAGATCAACAGCAAAACCAGGTGTCCCTGGGGTTGCTGCAGCTCCAGACATCAAAACCAGCTAATTTGGGCTCATGACTTGATGAGACCAGCTCTCCTCTCTGTGCAATGTCCTTTTATTTTGGGGGGATGCGGTGTGATCACCCCATCCATCTCCTTTGGTGCCACCAACAAGGCTTGGAAGAAACCATGGGGGACATCAGCGGTTGGCACATGTCATGAGTTTGTCAGGCATCAGCACCCATTTGGGAGAGCCGCAGCTGCCAAAACCCTTTGCTCAGTGGCAGCACATTTCCATTCCCCATTCCCAGCAAGGGGATGGTTGGATCCCCCTGCTTGAGAATCCCCAGGAAACCATCTCAGCTGAGGAGCCACCACCAGGAAGGGAGGGGTCAAAAGACCTCAAAAATGGGACTAAATAGAAAAATCAAGCTAATTGTGCTCTCCCCCTTTTTCCCTTCAGTATTTAGGAGCCTCCCTGTTGATTTGAGAAAAAAAAAAAAAATTCGAAATAAATTCTATAGGCTGAGGATGATAATCCTCAAAATATACATGTACCTTTTTTGCTTTAATTTTTTAGAGATTGGAAACATTTCTTTTTTCACTGCCCACCCGTCGGAGGCACATCTGGACTGTGCGTTCCTCAGGCTGCTGGCAGCAACACAAACCTGGGAGATGAAATAAATAAATGAAAAGGAAAGCGACTGACCTGCAGTGGAAATATTTCTTTCTTGCAAGAAGACAAGAACACCTTGTTTCACCCTGACCAAAAGGTTTTGTTTTGCTTGGCCGCTTCCCTTTCATTTGCTTTTTAATTATTTGTGCTTAAATTACATTTGGATGTGCGGGGTCTCAAACCTTACCTTTGGAAACCAGAAGTGCAACACTCCTAGACGC
Source organism: Phoebastria nigripes (assembly GCA_035582835.1). NCBI lineage: Eukaryota > Metazoa > Chordata > Aves > Procellariiformes > Diomedeidae > Phoebastria > Phoebastria nigripes. The sequence continues at coordinate 548,284 of JAYKAV010000334.1, read as the reverse complement.
TCACCCATTTTTYTTCCTCCCCTTATAACCTGTTTGCCACCTGCCAGCCAGGTGGGTGGATAACTCCAGCCAACATGAGGTCRGGCTGAGCATCCACTTGACTGCAAGATGCTGCTGTGTCTGCCTGGGGAATTGCTCTTCAGAGATGTTTTCCTCCACCAAAGGGACCAGCTACAACTTTTCATCTTCCAGTTTTCTCCCTTTTTGCTTCAAAACTGGGGTAAGACTGAAAATTGCTTTTTTTCCCTGCAATTACCTTCAAGCAGTTGGCTTTAATCCCCCGTTTACATGTATTTTTACCCCAAAGCCACCTAGCATCCCTGGGTCAATCCAACCCAGGGGACAGGGGACAACCCCCTAAAGCAGATTTCGGTGCCGTTCGTGGCGTCGGCAGGAGCTGGAGGTATTTCAAGGTTGCCTGGGTGTAAGCACAAGCATATTTTAGCACATAGTTTCTAGGCGACGGATGACGCTGCCTTAATTACAAAAGCAGCGAAATAATTCTGACTTGGGAGCCAGGAGCGGGAGAAGAKGAACAAGCAGTGATAAGGCCCTACCTCAAACACAGATAACTTAAAAGATTAGCCAGGCAGACAGGCCTGGTGCTCGCCGCTGAATTGAAGTCAAATAGATGGCTTAATGCCGGCATCGAATTAAAAAAAAATGTTATTTAAGGATTTAAATCTTGAAAGACCTCATTTCCCAGCTGGCCTCCTAATGGAATTCATGTTAGTTTGGGGACCAGATCCTGCACGCAGCAAAACGCATCCATCACAAGAGCATTAATATAAAGCTGCCGTAATGCATCAAGAGCCTTTGTATAATGTGCCTGAGATGGAATAATCAAGAGCAGGGCCAATTTCTTTTTATATACAAAAGCTTTTTAGAAGATAGAAAGCAAAGGTCTCCTCTACCACCCTCTTGACCCCTGGGGTCTTTCTTCTTGTCCCTCTCCTGCAAACGTTGTTGCTCTAGACCCCCATTAACAACCCCAGGACCTGTGTCCATCTCTCTGGGAGGCACTGCATTTCCTTTTTTTTTCTTTAAAAATTATTTTTTGGTAGGTTTTTGGTGACTCTTTTCCTTAAGGCTTGGGATCTGTCTTCCCCCCTCCCATGTGGCTCTTCCAGGTGAGAGTCCAAAAACCTCTTGGGTTGTTGGGCACTGGCGAACCCCTGGAAATCTTCTGCATCTTGATCCTGAGAAAGAAAAATGACTTTTTTTCTGAATTGGCTTTAAAAAATATAGTTCCTGGAAGCATGGTTTGCAAACCCATCCGAAATTCGCCATCTGACCATCCCCTCTGCCTCTGGCCTGCTTCTAATTATGAGGCAATGATTCAAATTAATAATATCTAATTTTTATTGCAATATCAATAAGGAAAACTGCCAGTCAGCTGAGCAGTTCAGAGTGTATTAGCGCATTAGCCTCCTCCAAACGAGACCATCCTTAATGCTTGGCGATGGAAAAGCAATTGGGTGCTAACAGCATCGGTTTTGACATCATGTTAGAGGGGAGCCCACAGCCAGCGCCAGGTAGGGGGACCTCAGCTGGGGACATCCGAAATGTTGCTGGGATATAATCTAGAGATATTTAAGCAAACCTGACTCAAAAAAACCCCGTGGTCTGAAGGCAAATCTCAATCTGCATTTCTGAGCTGCCACCCAAGGGTCTAAACCTGGCAGATTTTCCAAACTCATCAGTTTTGCAGTGAAGACCTGAGCTTCGTGCTCTGCTCTCTCCTTGATCCACCTTGGCATCCCTCTTCCTCTGAATCTGAGCTGGGGGAGCTTGGCCAAGCTTAGGGGAGAGGTTTTTTGGCGCAGTTTTGGGAGGCATCAACTTCCTCTTATTGACCAAATCCCCTTGCAACGAGAGAGGGATGGAGCTCCACAAGCTTGGACTTACGTAAGGTTTCCTCCATAGCTTATCCAGCATCCCAGAGTGATTTAAAGGATTTAAAGGTACCTGAGTTATGACAGATGAATGAACTTGGATAAAGAGACCATCTCCATCTCAAGCATAAGAAATTGGATATTCCCGGAGGCGAGAGGCTTTCTGAGCTTGATGGATCTAGTTGGATCTGGTGGAGCAAATCCCAGGAGCCTAAAGGTTTAAATGCCTTAAAAGTTTAAATATTAAAAAGCACAGATTTATTACACAGAATGACCTTTAAAACTTGTCTCATTAAACTACATCTTCTGGCCCTTCTGGGCCTTGGTGCCTCTGAAGACGAGATTGGGAAGTTCAAAGCAATGAGCAAAAATGGTTAAAAATGTCACCATTTTATAGATTTTTCTGTACAACTGAAACTTTAAAAAGGAAAAAAAAGAAGTGTGTTAATATCCCTGTGGGCTTCTCCATCCCCTGGAATAATATTTTCTGTCTCTGTTATTGTTTTTCATTTGAGGAGCTCCCCCAACAAGGAGGAAATGCTTCTGCCCCTGATGTACCAGTGTGCGACACAACTTGCTCCACGTCATGCAAAAAATACAGATAATTTTATACTGCCCATGTCCCTGGAGAAGCCCACCCCCGGAGAGATTTGGGGACATGGGGGAATAGAGCATCCCTCCAAGGTCTGTTGAAATCCCTGCCCGCCATCGTGTTAATCGGAAAAAAAAACAACATTAAAATGCTTAAATTCCTTCTACTCCCCGCTGTGGAGAGTCACTCGTACACGATGGAGGCCAAATTATTAAGCTCCCCGGTGTTACGTGTGCATCCCTAACGCGAAGCGAAGGGCACGATCGAATTAGGGGCAAGACGAGAGATGGGGTTGCATCACCCACGTGGTGGGATGGAGAGGACGGGATTGATCCTGCCCCTTCCCACCGCTTCCCTCCCCAAATTCAGCTGAATTATGCATGCTGTCTGCTCGGATTAGCCTTACGTCGAGGACCCTCGGTGAGGGGATTTGCAAGGAGGAGAGCAGCCGCCGTGATGAGGGATGGCAGGAGTGAACTGCGAGAAGAGCCTTGGGAGACAAAAATCTCCCTAAGAGTTTTCAGAGGGAGTTTTGCAGCACATTTYGCTTTCCCTGCCAAGATCCCAAACCCCTCGACTTTTAAAAGGGCTTTTAAAATGTGGAGTGTTTATCCAGGGTCCCAGCCGGACCACGCTCCAAGCACGCTGGGGAAAATCAAGAAATACAACGGCTCTGCTCTGTGCCAGCACGGGCTGCCCCAACTTATTTCAACTTCTTTTCTCAGCTATTTATGGGATTTTTTTTCTCTAGGACCAAGGACTCTATCCTGGCCGTAGGGATGGGACCCAGCGCTGGTGACATGCCAAGTTGGGTGAAGCACTTTAAAGGGAGAATTTTGCATCTTCGAGAGGAGTTTGGCACAATTTTATAGCCATGGGGCTGTTTGGACACTTTGTGAGTGAAAGATGGCTTCAACTTTCTTATTCTGCTCTGATAACATAAAAAAAAAAAGGGAATTTTAGCAACCTTCAGATCTTCCGTTAACTGTGGGATTGAGTTATGCCGTTTGATATTAATACACATTTTTAACACCCGGTGTCATGTAGCTGCCTGTTTCTAAATTGAAGCTTTTTGGAGTTTCACGAATCTCCAATTTCACTCTTTCTCGTCCCGATTTGGAGCAAAAACACAGTTTGAGAGGCTGGAAATTTCAGCGCTACAGACGGTCTTGTTTACGGCTAATTTTAAATCGTAGTTTGCAATGCAGATTGAATAGGGATTGGAAGGGGGAGGTTGTTTACTTGCTCTTCAGCTCAGTCCCAGGTATGTCTGTCACTCTGAATAATTAATCTACAATTAAAAAAATAGTTCGCACCAAGTTTGCTGAGTGCATCTTCATTTTTATTTTCTCACCTGCACCCAAAAAAAAAAAGCAGGAGTGTAATAAAATAATGTGATAACTTCCCCAAATGCAATTTGCTGCTCTTTCCCRTAAAATCAATCTAATTATAGACACACATATTAAACGAATGTCACAATCATTGCGGAGGCACCTGAGCCTCAATATTTTAGAGCAGACGCAGGAAGGGGGGGATCTCTTCTGTAGGCAGGGCTAGGGACCGGTCTCAGCCTGCTTTCATGACATGTAATTGTGTGTCCCCTGAGTCCTTCAGAAATGGGGTTTAAGCCCTGACCAAGGGTCTTGTATTCAGAGTATGTCGAGATGAATTTGCCTTGGTAATTTTGAGCAAAAACTTGATGGTTGGAAAGTTTCAGTCCTTTTTGCAGCAAGACTTGCAGCTTGATGACTGCAAAAATTTGATGAGTTTAGAAGAAAAGGTGGAGAAGGGGGATTAAAATCCAAGCCCCAAACCCTCAACCAAGGAGGTTGAAGTTGTCAATTGATTAATGAAAGAAAATCACACTCTCCAAATGCTATTTGTTTAAACCGCCACAGAATTCCCTTCAGCATCGTGCCGAGCGGCTCCATGGGTGATTAGGTATTGAAAAATCTTGGTGTGGATCACACCGCTTCAAAACCTTATTTTCCAAATGACTTTCATTAATATCATGGGCCGTATCGACAGCAATATTGTGTTTCCCTGCGGCCCATGGCATCTGTATTAATCAGAGCTGAGTAAACATCTCCCCGATGTGCCCAGGAGGCTGCCGGGGGAGTGGTACCCCCAGGGATGCTCAGGGGGACCTTGTTGGGTGCAACCCAATGACAAATTCCCTTTTATTCCCACCCCGAGAGAAAAGATACAGCTCAAACAGCTCCATGCTCACCTTTCCCTGCCCCTGGGCTTTCCTTACGACATAGGAAGGGAAAAATTAAATATTTTTCTCCCCCGGTCATCTATCAATGTGAGGCCAGTGGGGTTTTTTGRGGGGAAAGGGTGTAATTCACTGCAAAGGGAGGTTTGCGGGATAGGGGAGGGGAGGGGAGGGGAGGATAGGGCAAGGCAGGTGGGGAGATGTAACCGGGTATGGGGTAAAAAGGGCCATAAATCTTTTTCCAGCCCATTGCTGACATTCTTAGGCACGTGCCGGGCACATAGATAATTTTAGCAATTTGTCCAAAATGGGGCTCCAGCACTTTGTTGGCTGCCGGCGCGGAGAGGAGTGTTAGGGTTTGCCCAGGGAGACTGTGCTGCTGCTGCCCCCAAAACCCATCACCAGGCCCCAAAAATTTGAATTATCCACCGCAGGCCCTGGTCTCCCATGGGTGGGGATCTTGCAGTGTCGGTCACATCACAGGTGTGTGGATTCTCTGGTGTCTGATAAGGGTTGAGCTCACATTAAAGCTGCCCTTCTGCCAGTCTATTAAATCAGTGTTTTCACTGAAATGAGTASGACCTTTTGGCCAAACCTGGAGAAAATTGGGTTTAGCGCTGAGGCTGCACGGGAACAACGCTGGAAATGTAGATTTTGCAGGAAACACAGCTCCCGCTCACCACAGATCAGCACCTGCTGAAAACCTCCGGCTTTCAGTGAAATTGAAGCAGGCGCTTTGCTTAATCTGATTTTTGTATTTCCTCGAGGCGCAGGACATGCGGTTCGGGGGGGATCTGGAGGGAGATGTGTAACCACCCACACTAAATATTTTCATCAGGTTTATCCGGAGGGAGCAGTGAGAGTCTCAAGTCACATGTAGGAAATTATTTAGGGTTTCAGCCAGCTCCCTGGCGAAGCATGAAGACGAGAGCGGCTTGGCTAAATGCCAGACCAACATTTTTAGGGGATTTTTTTCTTTTTTTGCCGCTCCACACCCATTTGTCAAAACCTACGCAGAAGGCTCAGACCAAAAATATTTAGGGGGTTGGAGCAAAGCTGGATATGAAAGTTGTCTAACCCCTAGCCAGCTCGTGCATCTGGTCTTTTTTTTTTTTAAGGCATTTAACCTTCGTGCTGGTTACGGTGGGGATGTTTCCCGCAGAGCGTCTCATCTCGGCGTAGGCAGAGCCTGTTGGTTTTACGCTCTTAAATTAATTCGGCATCTTTCTGTGGCTCTGATATAAAGAAATCCCCTCCCTGTTTGTGGAAAGAGTTATACAAGGGATGCACAGACCTGGATTTTATTTGAGCTCCCTTTCAGACTTTACTAAGCAAATGAATTGCAGGAGCACAGAGAGAGGAGAGGGAAGTTAATTGGGTAGCATGGCTGCTTGCAAGGACACAAGCACCGGTGCGTACCTGCTCTGAAGAAGACCTTGACACCTGTGAAATAGGGTGATTTATGAACCCTATGAAACTATCACTGCATGTAATAAACCCCATACAACCCCAGCTTGAACTTTATTTTGCTGGATTTTAGCAACTCGATGGCATTCAGAGCAATGTAGAGCTTCTAATTTGCTGGGTAAGAATTCGTGGGAGCTGGTCCTTCAAGTTTCCTCCTTTTCTAGGTAGAGATAAGTCAAGCCAGGACTTCTTTTTCCAGGTTGAATTGCTCCTAAAAAGTCAGTCTGTGGAGGCTGTGTACGAAGGGTGAAGATCTGCTGCAGCCTAAATGGCGTCCATCACCCTTATAACGCCTCATACCCAACCCGCTGGGGGATTTCTCAGCGCCTGAGAACAGAGAGCCGCAATGTTCTGGTCCTGATGGAGACATGCAACAGGTCCGGCATAAATAGATCAGGCATTAAACAAAAAAACTTGCCTGCTGGTTCTGCATTCATCCCTGTTGCCTTACATACCCATCTCCTCTCCCGGCTGAAATCTCAGCATGCCTCTCTGCTGTACCCTTGGCCGTATCTGAGCACAGGTAGCACTTTTTTCCCCCTTTCTTTCCCCAAGACAGCGTGTGACGGAGACCGTGCTTACATTTGTAGCTATGGAAACCATTGATTGCTGCTAATGAAGCCTTCCCATCCTCTTGGACTGGTTTGGCTGCATGCAAGGGGTATGTGTCAGATGCGGTGGGATATTTTCCGGCAGGATCTCACCATTCCTGTGCTGGGGCTGGGTTTGGCAGTGAGGGCTTTTATGCAGACACAGCCCCACACCAGCCATCCGCAGTCCCAAGCTCTGGATGCTCAGGGCTCTCCAGCATCCTCCCAGTTACCAAAGTGTTCACTGAGATGACAGAAACCAGGATGATTTCCACCAAAGTCTTCATGCTTTTGGCAGCAGCTTTCCTTTTGGCAGCACCTTTCTGCAAGGATTGGGGCAAATTCTGACCAGTTTTGGGGACTCTCTCAGCCTGACAGATCAATGTAATTCAACAAATACCCATTTAGGGATCAATTAATCCCCAGGAACAACCCGCTTTGCCTTGATGGAGATAGTGGGCATCTCCATCTCAGCTCCCCCAGCTGATATTTCTACCTATCTGGTCTTACACAAAATCTCCTTCCGAGCCTTAGCTTCTTCCTCCCATCTCTCCCCAGCCTAACCTCTACCAGCCACTCCAGTCTGCAGCTGCTTGTTTGATTTTTAATTATTCTTCATTATATTTAAGGCAATTTTGGAAAAAAAAAAAAAAAAAAAAGTTTNNCTCTCCCCAGCCTAACCTCTACCAGCCACTCCAGTCTGCAGCTGCTTGGTTGATTTTGAATTATTCTTCATTAGATCTCGGTTTAAAGAGAAAAAAAAAAAAAAAAAAAAAGAAAAAATATCAGAAAAGGGGAATAGAAAAAGGCCGCCAAAAGAGCTCAAAGACTAGAATTAAACAGATTATATCTCATTACTTCCAAATGGAAAGGAAAGTTACAGCTTATTAGAGCAGTTGCATCTGCAGCTGGGCAGGAAGGGAAGCAAATTCCCCCCACGGTAGCAGGCTCGGGCACAACAGCGGGTTGCGATTGGCTTTGGGAGGCTGATATTTTTCCAAGTCTTTTGCTCTTGGTAGGAAATTGATGACTTTTTTTATCGGTTTATGTTTCTTTTGTTCTGCCGGGCCGACTCAGCAGATAAATACCACCTTGGTTTCAGCCCATTTAAAGGCCAAAGCTAATTAAATAACGCATCCTACAGCCTGCACATCTCCCCTCCCCGATGTCATTTCTAGGTGCTATTAGTGCACAGCGCTCGGGGAGGGGATCCCGATGTCAAATTTGGGCATCTTTAAAATGGGTCTTTTAACTGCCCTAGGATGTGTTTTGGTCCCAGCTGCAAAACCAGAGAAATTCAGGTAAAAACATTCAGGTAAAGTGTCTGTTCAGGCACACGGCACACATCGGTGTGGATTACAGAGCTGTTTGGCATCCTGCCCTCCCTGTCATCCCTCCCCTGCAATCATGAGTCCATCTCGCCCCTGTCAGTGGCTCATCCTAATGCCAGGGGAGGGCTCCAGCATTGCTGTGCTGTTTATTCATCCCCATGACAGGTTGTGAAAGTGTGAAAAAACAGGTTGAGCAGAAAAGGGAGGGTTTTGGTTGCACCCTCTGTGGCTGCTCGAGCATCAGTTTAGCACACAAAGCCTTGAGGGGTTTTCATTTCCCAACTGTGCATCTCAGGGAAGACTTCTCATTATATGGGAAGACTCTCAGGAGATTTATCCTGATGAAAAAGGGGTTTTGGTTGAGGGAAGGACGAGCAGAGCTGTCTCCTTGAAGGGGGACCCACGCAGCAGAGACCCAACACAATCATTGCACACATGGACTGAGCATCGTGGCATCCCCAGCTATGAAATCACACGTTGTCAGCACAGGGGCTTCCTTATCTCCAGGTTTTGGGGAGTTTTCAGCATGAAATTTTCTTTTGGGGTAAAATCTGAGCTCTTTTACTTGCTTTTGTCCATCCCAAAAGCATCGGGAGGGGAGCTGGGCAGGCACACGTGGAGCTCTCTCATCCCCAAACCCAGGCTTGGGATCTCAGTATCCTCTGGGTCTTGCCAGTCCTCGGAGAGCAGATGATGCTGAACTCTTGGCGTGATGCACAGCTCCTACCCAGCCAGCTGCTGACCTTAACAGAGCAAGTCAGAGCTGGAGACAAATACAGGCAGACCACAAAACTCGCTTAATTGGAGCTCAGAATTGCTATTGGCGCCGTCTTCTTCCTTTTTTTCCCCCCTCTTAAGAAATTTTTTCATTAGTGAATAACAAAAATTATTTAGGTGCTTGACATCTCCAGAGTGGTAGTGGATTTGCAGCGTGCATTAGCTGGAAAGTTTATCCCAGCCCTTAATAGGCTTGAAGAGGGATGGATGCATTTTGACTAAACCAGGGGAGCTGATTGCTACCTAAATAACTAATTCATCTTCATAGCAGACACCCGTCAACAGCTAGTAAAAAGGAGTTACACCCAAGGTCGTGCCAATTAGCTGTAGAGGAGAGCTGCAGTGGAGGGTGCTTGGAGATGCAAACAGCTCAGGATGCACATAGATGCTAGGAGCTGGAGTACCTGGCTTGGGAGGGATTTTGGCTTTTCCACGTAGGTGGATGCGGCTGAGCTCCTGTTAGGGATGTTCCAGGTCAGCCCACGACTCTGTTACAACCGACTTTAGCTATTTTTAATGTTGAGGAAGAGAGGGTGGAAGCCCAGAAAGGTTTTTGAGAAGTGGAGGAGAGAGTTACTTGGGGCTGCCTTGGAAACACTTGAATGAGATGAGATGCAAAAGCTCCGCTTTTAAAGGTGTGACAGATGGGAGAGGAAATGAAACTGCGTGAGGATCTAAATGGGTCATGGCAAAAAAGCTTTTCGATAGTTTTTAGTGTCATAAGGGATCCATAGAGCCTCCTGCCCGCCTGTATAACTCAGCCCATTGAACTCCGCCGGAGCGAGGGTGAGACTTTGGCTGCTTTCTAATCTCTTCTATAAAAGGAGAAAACAACCATAGTCAGGATTCAAAGGTCCTAAAACCCCAGCACTGCCTTTGCAGTCACATTTTCTCCTTCGCTGGGGACGTTGCAATGAGGCGGGCAAGGAAAACCGCCTGTCCAGAGCACAGCTTTGGGCAGGAGGTCAAAACAAGCCCCAGATCTGTCCCACCATCCCCGTGCACCCCAAACCCATCCCGCTGTCCCCACACACGCTCTCCAGAAGAGAATTTTCCCAGCAATAAGTGTGAGCTGTCACTGTAACAGTCTCCTGTGGCTTGTGCCGCCTTGTGATTGAAGCTTCCATTAACTTGCATTTCCCTTTTTTTTTCCCCCCTTTTTTTTTTCTTTTTTTTTTGCTTGAAGCTTCGCTCGCCTTAATTTGATTTTTTTTTTTTTTCTTAAGCGCTGTCGCCACCGCTCTCCTTTAATAAGTAGTTAATCAATTCTGCGGAGTTCCTGCAGCCCCGCTGCTCCCAGCCATGCTAAAATGGGATGCTCTGATTAATTTTGTGTGTGTCCCCCCTCCGTTTGTTTGCCAGCAATTTACTCTGATAACTCCCCCCCGATGACTCGGGGGTACACGAATACGTGTTTCCAAGGCGCCGATGTTTTGCCCCGTGGCTGGTGATCGACTCTGGAGATGATACATTTCCCAGGTGAGGCTGGGGGTGATTTGGGGGGGAAGCACGCTTGGAGAAGCGCGGAGGGCTGGCTGTAACTTCTTTCACCTGCAAGAGTTGTCTAGGAAGAACAACAACAACAAAAAACCACCAAGAAAATAAAACCCTATTCCTGCTTTTTAAGGGATTTTTTGGCTAAGCTCTTGGGCTGTCCAAAATGGGGACAAATGGTGTTAAATTTTTGCCTGCTTTTTGTTCTGTGCGTGTTTTCCCTTTGCTTTCTCGCTGGGGTCACTCTACTATTCCTCACTTTCTGCTCTTGCAAAGCCTCTTCGTGCAGGTGGGAATATTATTCTGGAATAGAAACATCCAGAGACAATGGTTAAAGGATGGTATCTGCCCCAAAAGAAAGCAAAACTGAGCTTGGTGCTAGAAAATCACAGCCCGTGATCCAACAGATACCATCGTGCAGTGCCCTTGCAACATGAACACACTGCAGATTTGGAAAATGGACTAAACCTGTCCTGTTTTCACATAGGAAAAGGTGAAATTGGTCAATTGAGTGAGTTATGAGCTATTATTCAGGACAACTTGGAAAGCTTTGCAGTTTTTTTTGAGGGGGGAATTAGGTTCTGTATAGCACTGGAGTAGTTAATTTTCTACAAAAACCCGGAAAGGCTATCTTCAAAAGATAATAAAACTTGATCAGTTCACCTGGGTTTCCATTTTAATTCACTCTGAAAGAGTATTTAAGTCTTCCTCCCTGTTTGTGAAGACACCTACTCTACATGCTTGTAGCACGCTGGATAATAGACCTAAGAGTTATAACTTGGTGATAAAAATAATTCATAGATAAAGGAATAATTATCAAGTGCTTCCTCCATGAATGCAAATCGAGGTTTTCCCTGTGTGCTGGTTTTCCCCCACGTACAGATTTTTACAGCTAGGCTTTTGACCAAGCTGAGACATTGCATGGAAAGGGAGTGAAGCAATTAACGGGCTTTGATAAGGCTGAATCTCCAGCCGAACCCTCTTGCAAGAAGGAGGAGATGGAGGTAGCCACATGGCATGTAAGGGCTCTCCTCTATCAACGTGACTTTGCTGGGGAGACAGAAGCTGATTTTTTGGCCCCAAAGCAGGGAGCAACCAGCCATGTGAGTCTACTTAGTTTACCGCTGGGCTAAGAGCAAATCTCAACAACACAGGATCAAAGGAACCATCGGTTGGGCTCCATCATCCAGCCCTATCTTCTCAACTAAACGTCACCATTTCTGCCATGTTTCTTCCCTTCCCTGCTCCAGAAAAAAAGCTCAGGGTCTCAGGAAGGATCCAAAAACTTTGTGGTTGGCTTGAAGCTTGGCTGAGGCTGCAGATATGTCTCTTGCTTCCATCTTAAACACCCATTGTCTTGCATTAACAGAAGAAAACGCAGGGTTGTTTTCAGAGTGTATGGACACGCAATGGTATTCCTAAAGGTCTGTCATTTGGTGTTTTCTTTTCTGGGTGATGTCTAGCTATTTGGGACCCCCCGGGAATGCATCTTTGTGTTTTAAAGGGTAATGCTCTTAATATAAAGAGTGGCATTTAGGGGTTATGAGTATACAGAAGAGTGTTGTTACAGTCATTTTTAATAAAGCCTTTATTCTAATAGAAATAGCACTTATAAAACTTAAATGAATCCATAGAGCTGGTGGGAAAAGGGACAGATTCTTTGCCAATTATTTTTCTTCAAAAATACTTCAAAGATAAAAAAAAAAAAGAAAAAAGAAGAATCAACCCACTCCATTCATTTATTTATGAATTAATAAAAGCAAGAGAGAAATAAGCAGTTAACATGCATAGATTTCGAAATCCGGGGGGATTTGGGGGATAATGTAGTCTGACCTTCTGCCTACCAGCAGCGGGTTTCAGGGAGGAACACCTTCACCGCCGCTGCTGAGCCCCAGGGCTGCAGCCCAACTGCTCTCCAAAGGGATTGTCTACACACACGGGCCTGAAAACCCACATGTGGACACTTCTCTGTTTTTCCCCCTTTTATTTCTTTTTTTTTTTTTTTTTCATTTTACCTAAACTAGAACTCAGGAAAATGACAAACTTTTTTTTTTCCCCTACAAAAACTCTTTTGCAATTTTGCTCTAGAAAAGCTCTTGTGCTTTAAATTCTTTAATATTTATTAAACCTCCATGTTCAGACAATAAAAAGATCCCTGCATGCTGATTTGCAAAGCAGCAGATGAAGGTTTCCCCCTATGCCTGGAGCATCTCTTGCAGCAGGTGCATCCCTTTCTTGGTGGGAGTCTCAGAGGAAATTGGTACTATCCATATTGTGAGCAGGACACGAGGGTTTTGACCTGCATTAAGTTCTCTTTCCCATACTTGTTCCTTACAGCTGGACTTTGCAGTTCAAAGGTAATTCATAACCCTCTTTTCAAATTATTTTACAGCGCTGGGAGTTGCCCTGAAACACGAGAAAATACTGCAGCTAGGCAGCATGTTTGCACTTAGTTTATCTCATAAAATAAATCAGATCGAGACTTTGCTGAGCCCGATCAGTCTGTGGGACTCACCACTGCTGGGTGAAAGAAAAAATTAGCAAGATTCAATTTTTTTTTAAGAAAAAAACTTCTAAAACAAAAAATCAGACAGACGTAAGGGATAAAATCCATATTCTGCAGGTTTAAAATGCTGGAGAGGAGGAGAAATAAAATGCATAAGTGGGATTACGTTTTTTGCTAGGATCATATTTCCATTATATGCGATGATGGAGCTGTTTGTATTTGCTCTGAAGCACAAGTGGATGCTCTTCGCATGGGATGCTTTTCTGGTCTGGCCTCGGAAATGCATTTATGTGCATCCTGACCTCCACACTGAGACCGAGGACCTGATATTTCTCCAAATTAGGATCAGAAAACCTCAAATGAGGTTCTTAAAATGCAGCCAGCTTGGAAACCACACCTGCAAATCCTTTCTACGGTCACCGAGACCCAGAGTTAATTTAGAAGAAACTCCACTGCAATGGTAGCACAACAGAGCCCAACATACCTTGAAGGTGAGCTCAGCAGCTTGGGCCGCTCGTTTGCTTTTAATTTCAAGGTAGAGGGAGAAATTTGAATGAAAGGGGAGGATGAGARGCAGCATTATTACCTGGACCTGAAACTTCTGTATCTCCGACAGGAGAYGTCGCTGAGATTCAACCCACACATTGATAAGGCTCCCCCTTCTTAATGGCTTTATTCTCTTCCATGCTGCTGTAGATAACTGATTCCCACCAAAAACCTCTTTATTCTTCAAGCAGGGCTCATTTCCCACTACCTTTTTAGACCAGAAGGGCATGGAAAAAAAATAAGCACTGTGCACTGTGTTCAAGTTAAGAACCGTGATTATCCTTTTGTAGTGCCGGAGTCGGTATTTTCACGACACCGGCAGTTTATTTTAAGTGCATCTCTTTTGAGGTGAGAAATGGGTGTTTACACTTGAAGTAGATGGAGAAGAGCAGTCAAGGCTGGTTAATCTTCCTGGGAAAGTAAGGGGCTGTGGCTGTGTGTGGGGGCATCCAATTTAAAGTCATTGAGTCTCTACCGTGGGAGCATCATTCTTAAAGCCTAGATTGAAGGAGAACCTCACCATCACCCCAGGGTTAGCCAAATAATGGCAAAAGCATTTCAAGCTAGCTTCGTAATACGCACCTGATTTAGTTTGTCAAAGTTGGGCTTGTAAAGCACTCTGGCTTCAGCACCGGCTTCTGGCTGCAAAACTGCATTAAAAAAAAGCCAGTAAGAATGATATTTCTAGGTGTATAACTTGATTTCTCAAAGTGACTTTGGAAAGATGGATGGAAATCATAGATTTTTCTTACTGTCGTCCAGACTTGTGTCTGGACRCCAAGTAGGACAGCAGAAATGGGCGATGAGGGGCAGATACAGCTTGCCCAGGGTTCAAAAACCAGTTGGTCATGTTCATAGGTCACCTATGGATCTCACCTCCTTAAAGATCTCTTTCTGCATCTTCATCCATCGCATCTTCCGGGGCAAAGAGCAAAACTACTTGAACTGCATCGCCTCTCTGCACCATCTCATTCTCTTCTGCTTGCCATTAAAGTGTCAATATTTTGCACCTTGTTTGATGACACTCCCAAGGTCCCCATGCCACCCGGGCTGGAATAACACCTGCCAATTCTGCACCGCCGGGGCAGGGAAGAGGGTGTCAACCTGGCTGAGATGCACAAAGACGCTGCAATGTTAATAAATTGGCTTGTCAAAGAGGAGGGCAGATTTGCTATTAATGGAAATAATAGTAGATTACATGGGCTTTTGTCACACAATATAATCAAAGGCAGGATCAAAGGGAGGGAATATAGCAAATGGTTAGCAGGCAAGACATGCTAATGAGATAAAAACGCTAGCCTTGCCACCTCTCCGAGCTTCAATCGAAGGATAATTGATACTAAATAATCTAATTTTGAGCTGTGGTGAAATGCACTTAAAACCAGCAGACAAGGCTGTGAAAATGTTTTAGTTTTTCTGTTAGTCTGCTGTCATTTCCATCACTTTTTTTCTTTTCTCCATGTGACAGCTGATTGTGTGTGTGGGAGCTGTTGGGGGAAGAAAGAATAAATGAAAAAACCCCTACTTTGGCAAAATACTGGTGCATTTACACAGCTTTAACTTTGTGGTGTAAAGCCCCTGGGTCTGCCTCTGTGGCAGGTCACCTCAATT
The DNA here is from genome assembly GCA_035582835.1 of Phoebastria nigripes. NCBI lineage: Eukaryota > Metazoa > Chordata > Aves > Procellariiformes > Diomedeidae > Phoebastria > Phoebastria nigripes. The sequence continues at coordinate 533,257 of JAYKAV010000334.1, read as the reverse complement.
CATCTGTGTTTGGGTTTGTGCGGTGAGGACGGCCCGGCGGCGGCATCGGCACTGCTCATTGCAAAGACCCCGGGGATGACACCGCTATGTGGTGGCAGCTCTGCCACCTCCACCGGCACCACGATGTTCTTAGACAGCAGCTTCAGCTGGCTCAAATAAAGGCTGCTGTTTCAAGCTGCCACTTTAAATGCAATTTAAAACTAACCGTGATTTAAACGTGAACCGATGCAGTTTCAATGATTCTCTAGCAGTAATGCAGTGAAGTGCAAAGGTTTGGCATGGTGTGGTGTCAAAGGGATGTTATTTTATTCCCTGAAGCTGTGTTGGCTGAAGCTCCACTGCATTTCAGTCAGCTCTATCTAGYCCGAGGAATTCATGATAGTCTAAAATACTTTTTCCCCTGGAAAACTTCTGTATTGCCTGCTTTCTGGAAAAAATGAAAATGCCAGGCTAGACATACCTTAAATATTTCTTAGTGCTTTCACATGGCTCTTCCTATGTATTTAGGGCAAACCTAAACCCTGGCACTGTCTGATTTGAGACCTGCCGTCCACATTGGCGTTAGCCGCTCAGGAGAGACACAGATCTCCCTTCCTCCCTCGTAGGACTCATCTTTTTTTGTTTCCCAACCTACTGTGGTACATGAAAGATGCATCCATTATAGTTGCAAGTACCAGCTCAGAGGGTTCTTCAATCACCGCCCAACGAACCCAGCTGTCAGCACGAACTCGCCAGAGAGCATCTGGAGACTGTTAGCAGATGGGGGGGGTGTTGTAAAGTAATTCCCCAAGATCTGAAGGCAGTGAGCAGTGCAGGAATCTGGATACTGCCTGGGGACAGCACAAGAAGAAGCCCTGCTTGCGGCAGAGCTGGCCCAAGAAGCCATTTATATCCAGCCCAGAAGATCCCACGTGTGGAAAAACTTGCTCAGGAATCGCAGGCTTAAAGCAATGACAGCTTGCACCAAGATAGGAGCATCCCAATAGGGAAAAGCTGTAAATTAAAAAATAGAGAGCTCTCATCCTCTGTGGAACATCTTTTTGGAACTGGAGGGAGAAATCTTCATCCCACCCTCCACTTAATGACAACCATCAGTCCCCATGGGGCTTTGCTGGGGTAGACTACTGGAGTACATCCATACTTTTATGTTCAGATTGCAGCAAGGGAGTATGAAGATACACAAGTGCTTTGCTGAATGTGGGTGGAGGAGAGATTTTCTGGGGTCCAGTAATGGCTGCAAAGGGCATCAGTGGTGCAGCTGATCCATGCAAGAGCATCCCTTGCTGCCAACGTAGGAAGAGCTCTGTGACAAACGCAAAGAATGACAAGCTAAAAATAAAAATTACTTTGGTGGCTGCAGATCTGATTTTTTTTCTACTTAGAAGTTCCTTGTGGCAAAATTAATCAAATCAGGACGTTCTCCTGAAACTTTTTGTTTTGTTTATTTATTGCAATGAGTTCGGCTGAGCAGCTTCCCTGCAGAAAGACGACTGTTCTGTGTCACAGAAAATAAATAATGAAAAATAAAGGATCTTTTCCTCTGCATTCCCAACCCCTCTTTGCTGAMTGATGCCAAAGGCAATTACCAAGGCTAAATTAAGACCAATTTTGCCAGATCTCTTCTGAAGAACCTCGGAAGCATTTTTTCATGTAAGGATGCCCTGGGGGGTTAGAAAACACAGGAGAACGTACGAGATCCAGGTTCGTGTAACRTATGGCCTCAGTACCGGCTCAATGCTACATCAAGGTGAGGAGATGGCGGAGGAATAATAAATGGGTCCTGCTCAGTGAGACTCTCAGAAACACCAGCAAAGTCTGAATTTCAGCACACTCTCGAATGCAGCCACTAACCTGCCTCCCTCCTTGTCTTTTGAAGCTTGCTGACCCCTACGTGCTGAATTCCTCTCCCAGGATGCATTAAAATCCACCACACGTCTTTTCCTCTGCCCCGGCTCCTTGGTGAACATTGCCACGTCCTCTTCTCCTTGCCTCCCTCTCCCCTGGTGCTACGTGAGCTGTTACCTTTCGTGCCCTGTTTTCCCTGTGGTCAAGGGCTGAGGCTGCAGCTTGTGTCCCACGTAGCCGGACCAACTTTCAGCTCACCCTCTTGGATGCTGCTAATGGCAGAGATTGGCACAGGCTGCAAAGCCAAGCGCCGTTGGTGTCAGCACACACAGGAGCTCACGTGTCTCTGCCTACATCTATTATAGAGATGGACCCTAAGCAACTTGTCTTCTGCAGCTCCTCAACATCTCCTGTTGAGTGTTGGGGTGGAGGTCAATGAGCAGAGATGCTGAAATACTAAACTGGAATTTAATGAAGCCAGCGCTTTCTTAAAATTGGGTCCAAGCTGTCACATGAGTTATTTTCACATTGGAGCCATATTTCGATGGTTCATGCACCTCCTGAGTCCACCTGGATGTAAAGGAAAAAGAGAAAAGTGGGGTTTGAGATGGGATCAAACTCCTGTGCTTGACCTGTCGGTATTAAGGCAAGGCGGTGCCAGGGATTCCTCATTTCTGGATAATACAATTGTATTTGCAGGATTGCTTTTTATTGATGCCTTCATCTCCTTTAGTCATTAAAAAAAAAAAAAAAAGAAGGCACAATGTACACACGCAGATCCAGTGAGGTTCTTGTGCTCTGCTTAGACAATTGCTACCAATTTGAAGTGTCGCCGCACATATGCTTAGGGAGTATGTGAAAGTCAGCATCTTTTCACATGAGATGCTTTGGTCAAGGTTTTGCATACGCTGAAGTGTCTATATTTCCCAGAACAGAAGGATTAGTTTCCTGGGCATCTGATTATATGGTTGTGGTTGTTATGGGGATGATGAAGGTAAGTGATTTATGACAATATAAGAAAGGATCCAAGGAGTTTATTCCATTTATAGCCTTGTACATGTGTATAGCGTGTGCATTCAAGACACATCGCATAAAACACAGGTGTGAACCACCAACAGCCACGTTGTGAGTAGAGTTTCTCAGCCGTTCTTGGTGAAAGGACGTGATAAGGTACAACAGCCTTTTACCACTTTTACCAAAGTTAAGAGCATCACAGAGTCTGGGGTTCATTTTCTGGCGCAGAAAAAGAGTGGAAAAAAATGGTTCAACTCAGGCCAGAACAAAAAGATATTGTCTCTTCCTGAGTTCCCAGTTAATTTGGGGTGGAAGGAGTGAGTCTTTTTAAAAATTCTTCCTCTGCTCCTTCTCCCATCCCATTTTCATCTATTCTGAAGTGAAATAATAGCACTGCAAACCAAAAAGCCAGAAGCTACATTTTAATGGTGTTAAAAATAAAACATTTTGAAGCAGTTGATGTCTTCCTCGCATTGTTTTTGTCTATAAGGCTTCAGTGGTGGCTTGCATTCAGAATGAGTGTTTTTTTGGGTCTACCCAAGAGGGCATTTCCTAGTAAATCTACTACTGTCTGGAAGAAAAAAAAACCTACCTGGGTCTCATTCTCATTGTTTTTTATTTGCTTTTATGAGTACAGCTAAGAGCTCGAGGACAACAGTCGCTGCACTGGCTCTGCTCGAGCTGAGGGAGAGAAACCGAGGTGAGAATTTTATATAACTTGCCCATGGTCATACAGCAGATATGCTGCCAGAGGATGGCTGGGCAAGGTATATTTAGAAATGAGTTAAATAGAGCGTTCAGCCACCTGGGATGGGAGCAGGGGCTCCAAGTGCTGCTTGAAATCGCACAAGTGGGCTCACGGTGGCCACTGTCCCCCACAACTCCTTGCATGGAAATGAATGGAAAATGGACGGAGATACTCGGGGTGTCCTTGCTCCTTGTTTGCTCTCCAGACATCTTCCAGGCATCTCATCTGACACGATGCTCGGATGCAGTAACTCATGACAGCCTGAACCTCCTCCAGTTTTGATATTGAAGAACTTTCTTTGCAGAATAAAGCGTCCTGTAGGAAATGTTTTCAAGCCGTGGGAGTCGAAAAAGAGATTAAACATAAAAGAAAGATAAACTGCTGCGTCTTAGAAATGTGATATCTGCACTCGGCCCATGTCTAATGAAGTGATTCATGTAAAGCCTCCCTGGAGAGGCAGTGAATATTGCTGCTCTTCCAACTCAACCCTGGAGCCAGCAGCTTTGAATATCAGCTTTATTCCTTGGAAATAAGGAGTCAAGAGGGTGATGCTGTGAAGTGGGAATGGTTGGGAAAGATCTTGGAGTCAGGGATGATTCAACGCAGCTAAAGAATTCCCCTTTCTTTCCCTCCCCATCTCTGTTCAAGGCTTCTTGGTTGCAGTGAGATGGTCCGTAAGCTACAGCTTGTGTGTCATTCTCCAGGGCCTTTTTTACCTGCTTGTTTGCTCTTTTTTAGCACAGATTTTGAAGGGTTCTGGATGAGCCTGAGTTTTATTGATCAGGCGGCTCTCAGCTCCTTTTCTCCAGCCCTTCATCAAAGCTGGGATCACCCTTTCTGAAAGTCTCCCTCAAGGATTCTTGCTTGTGGAAACCCGTATGATTATGGCTAAGGCTGTTGGACTTGGGACCACACTTGATATTTCCCTTTTTGTTTAGTGCGGAGATGCTCTATTTACCATAGATTTTCTTTTCACACTTGTTTTCCTCTGGCCTTCAGAGTGGGGAAGAAAAAGAGGGCTCTTGAATTTTCTTTGTTGGCTTCATTGATTAGTGTATTTTGGGTTTAATGTCATTTCTTTAAAAACAAATTTATGAGAGATGGGATCTTCTGTTTTTTTCCTTTAAAGTGAAAAAGGTCATGATAATTAACCATCCTCGTTATGACAAGCAGTGCTAAGGACCGAGTGAAGAATTTGTTCTGTTCCTGCCTGCGTGTGGGAGTTTGTATGATAAGGGTACTCTCATGCACATAATACGATCATTGTAATGTCTTCAGACTGTTATGTAAACTGAATAACATGTCACTCTCTTCCTTTTTTCTCCATTAAATTAAATGAACTGAAGTTTGAAGGGGGAAGGTGGAAATTAACTCTTTAAATACTGAACACCAACAAGAGACATTCGGAAAAAGGTCCATCGAAGTTTTCCCTGCCCCCTAAAGGGAAGTGCTGAGAGTTACCTAAAACAAATATTCATCAGCTGGAAAAAGCCAGAGCTTCCTTTATGTTTTTAAAACCTTTTTGTTCTGCTCATTTGGGGAAGGTGTCTCATTTGAAAAACACCTGCACTCATTTAGAAAGGAATGAATCGGGATAATAAATAGTACCCCCTTGCCATTCATTGAATGGGGAGCACTTGAATTTTACTTTTTTTTCTCCTTCTAACTGTTATAAAATAGACCAAAAGAGGGCTATTTTAGATCAATAATCTTTTTTTTTCCCCTCTCCCTTGATATTCCAGGTCAGCTGGCAAATGGAGAATTATTCTTTGCACAGTTCTAAAAAGCTCCCGTTATCACCCATCTGAGACGGCCACTTGCCCCAGATAAGGGAACCGCTGTCTGAGCGAATGGGTAATAAAGCGAATTGGTTTTGGAACGAGCAGCCGTCAGGTTTGCCCTTGACGGTACCTTCTTCCTTGCTGCATCCTGGCCCCACTTTTGGATCCTTTGGCTCAGGGATGAGCAGCCCTCAGTCCCTCTTGATTCCCTTTGTTCATGGTTTTTCTGCTCGCTTTCAGCCCGAGCCGTTCATGCCGTGCCGCTCCGTGTCAGAAATTCATTAACTAACTTTGCATTTTGATGGTAGACGTGGAAATGCCATCTGCTACCCAACGGCTGTGCTTTCTCATCTGCCCAAATCCTGCCGAACCCCGCCAATGTCACTGAGATTGGTTGAGCCGCTACTCGCTTTCCTGTTATTAGCAAATTAAGATACACTTCCCGCTGTTGATTTCCTCATCTAAACACTGCGCTGGGAACAGAAATAACCCTATTACTGGGCCAGGATATAATTTAGCCATAACACTAATCTTTGCTGGTCTGAGACGGGGTGTTATTCTGCATCTGTTGTTATTCTCCATAGCCCTTATTCCTAAAGCTGGGGAGATACATTTCCTTATCAAACAGCTTCATTTAAGTCTAATTAGATAGAGGCCCACAGGTGACTCAGTCTAATATCCTCCTCTCTGTCAGCGCTACCTTAAGTACCCCAGGACGTGTGCTTGAGGAAGCCTTACTGCAGGAAAAAAGCTCAGCTCCAGCAGAGAAAAAGTCAGTTTATTCGTGCATCCTTCTGCGCTAAACGTGGGCCAGGCAGCGATTTTGCCGCTGATGGGGAGCATCGGATACCATGAGGAATAGCACTGGAGTCATGATGGGCTTCCTGTCGAGCGAGATACGGCTCGGGGTAATGGTATCAGCATCTGCCTCCTCGTAAAGATCCAAGATCCTGATCAGTGCCAAGATGCGGGGGGAAAAGTGAGAAATTCAGAGCAGGATTTCTGATGGTTTTGGGAGGGATTTGAAGGGTTCTCGTTGCTTTCTCAGGGTGCAAGATGTTGGTAAGGTGCGAGGGGAGGATTTTCCTAAAGAATGGGATTTGCTTTGCCGTGCTTCAGGGTCAGCCAGTGGCTGGAAGCTCTCCTTACAGAGATAAGTTGGTGCATCTCCTCCAAAGAGAGGTCAGCCCTTGGCCATTGCAGCTTATGGCTGTCTATTTTTCGGATGCCTTGAGGATGGTGTTGCTCTAGGTAACAGAAGGGCAATGTGACTTTTAGATGGGGAAGGCAATGCCCCCAGTATGGTACTGCTCCTCTTTGGCTCTGGAAATAAGTTAAATGAGTACGTTAGGCTTAGGCAACCCACTCTTGGACATCTAACRTTAGCAGAGATGCTGGTGGGAGGAAGGACTCAATGAAATTGGGCACTAACTAACCCCTGAGTCTCCCTTCCCCACTTTTCGTGAGCTAGATCATCTTTACCCGCTCGATCCCTGTCCATCATTCCAGTGCTCTCCTGCACCAGGGTATTACTGCAGACAGGTCRCAGAGGGTTTGGAAAGGTAAGAGGAGCTGGTAATTACCTCATTTGCATTCTTTTCCTCCCTAAAATGGACTGAATAATGGCTTCGTGTGAGTGCAGCACAATTAGCAGGAGCAAAGCTCGCAGGTGCCAGCTGGGAATGTCACCCACATCGGTGGCTTTAGATAAAGAGGAGGGTTCATCTCCCTCAAATCCCATCTGAAATAACCAGGATTTCAATCATCTGGCTCCTTGGAGGGTCTGATTTCATCTTGTGGAGACTCACGTGTCCCTGAGCAGATCCCAGCACATCATGGGGACCAGAGGGATGTGGTGCTCGCTCCCCATCCACGTGTGGCTCTTGGCAGCGAGGACCATTGTCCTGTCAATATAATTAGAGAAAGCAGAGGAAGGAAGGGTTTGTTATGAGAAATGACCAAGAATGAGAATCAGGTTTCTTGAAAACATGTGACTCCTGTTTTCAATCCCTTGTCACAAAGCCAGGACTTGTAGGTTCTGCACAAACGTGTTCACAGCTTTCATTTGAGTATCTCATTTTCTTGTATTGACCCAGAAGGGTTTTGGGAACTTGGTGAAATCAGTGCTTTTCTGTGAATTGCTTCAGCATCAAAGAAGCCACAATTTCCAGCGTTCCCCAGCACACATAGGAAACCTGAATATTGCTGCTGGAAGGGTTTGGGGTTCTTGAATCCATTTGAATTATTTAGCAGAAGCAAAAGGGCTGCCCTGAGTGCAGGCAAAGGAACCAGACACAGATCACAGAGGCCACCCCAGGCAGAGGCAGGATTTCTCCTTGGAGACACAGCTGAGGTCAAAGCAACCTTTACCTGCTCCAGAACTCAATTAGCAAAAACCAAGAGTAAAATGAAAGGCATGAGAAAAAAAACTGACCCTGCTCGCAGCATCATGGCATGGGTTATCAGCAGCATAACTCAAGCGCAGGGCCATTTCAGTCGGTGCAAGTRTGCCAGTGTGCATCAGTCAGAAGCCGGTCTGCTCTGCCTCCGATGCCTTCCAGTTGACTTGATTATTAATTTTTTTTTTTTTTAGCCCAGGCAATGCTCACAAAACCTCCTTGGGGACTTCAATTGAGCTGTGAATTCGTCGGACACTTGCAGCTATTCCCAGTGCTGGAGGCAGCTGCTTTGCCTCTCCAGCGCCCTGCAGCAGCGAGGCGAGAGTTCAACTGCAAAGCACCCTCGGCAGGGAGCCAGGGACTGAAATCCAAATTCACCCATACCCCCTGGCACCCATCTGCCCAGCAAAGCCAGCATCGGGGCGAGCGCGGCCGCAGGAGCCGAATCACTGCTGATTCCCTGCCAGGCTCCTGCAGGATGCTTGATGTTGATTGCTCACATGGGCTTCAAATCCCTGTGCTCTCCAAAGGGAGATGCCTCTCAAGGCTCTTGTAAATCCCAAACGTTGCTTCAACCTTGTCCCTCCGAGCAGGCACCTCTTTAAGCGAAAGAGCCGTCTCCCATCAGCGCGCTTGCCTGCCTCCTCGCCGCTCCCGACTACTGATCCAGGTCTCCTCTGGCGATAATTCTCCGAGGTCGCCAGATCAAGCGAAGCAATTTAGAATAAATTGTGGTCGCTTCAGACTTTTGCATTAAACTCTGAACTTTGGGATCTTCGCTGCACTGAAACTGTTGGCGATGCGCATCCAGGGGGATTTGTATTTATTTATATCCAAAGCGCTCCTTACTGTGCAACGTGCAGAGGCTAAGGAGATCAACGGGAAGGAGGGGAGAGTGGGGGAAGCGAGGAATATGTCTTTGGCCTTCCTTTCCTGTTTTAAAACCCAAAGGCGACTCTGATTAATGGCCTCTGCTCGCTCAAGAGGCCAGCAGAAGGCCAGCGCGCAGTCAAAATTCAGTGAAAAGGCCTTTAAAGGGGATTTCTGCTTTGCAGGGTCTCTCTGAAACTCTTCTGGAGTTTGTTCAATATGGCTATAGCAGGAGGCCAGGTCCCTGCTCAGTGCTGCTGCCGATGAATACCTGGTTGGTCTCCTCAAGGTGTAGAGAAGGTGGGGAGGACCTCCAGGGACCCCAAAAAGCAGGAGACAGGAGAAGATATGAGCTCAGATAAATCTCCAAACATCATCTGCATTCAGCTTGCTTTTGCTATTGGGGGGTAGAGGGGAGGAGGCTAAAAGTAATTCTTTAGAGATATTTCATCTTGGCATCTTCTGAAAGACGTTTTTAATTCTATAATTAATTCTATAAAAAAGCTGAAAAATCACAGTTTAGTCACCCCTTTTTTCCCAATTTGCTGAAATACCTTAGATCAGCTCTAAGTGAATCTCACTTGAAGCGCTCGAAAACTTTACATATTAATGGAAGAAGGAGTTTATTTTGTACACCTCTTGCCCAACTCACCGCTAGAGCCACAGCATCTCCTCACACATAGTAGGGGTGTGTCTGGATTTAAGTGATGATGGGATTAGAGTCCATCTCCACGACATGCCCATCTGCTGCCGGTTCGGTGACCTACATGAGGTGAAATGAGATGTGCTGGTCTCCATCCAACTCCTGGAGCGGGCACGTTGCCCCATTGTAAGCATAAAGGAGTGTTGCCCAGCCTGAGTGATGTAAAATCCCATCGTGACAGGCACGAGAGGCACCTTTTTGGTCCCTGTATTGTAATTCAATCATGTTTCAGGCTGGGTTTTGCATATGTGAGTCAGAAAACTTACAGAAAATGGAAATAAAAAATCTTATAGGAGATTTATTCCCATTCACCTGAATCCAGACGCTGTTTTATTTTAGGAGAACTCCAAATATTGTGGATTTGGTGATGCTTGTGCATCCATGGCTTACATCCCTACTAGAATTTGCAGACCTACAGATGTGCTTTTCGTTCCTCATATTCCCAACCCATGCCTCTTAGACCAGATGGAAAGTTTACCCTTCCCAATCTAGTGCTATCTCTGCATGTAAATGAAGAAATTTGAGCTTAAAACCTGTCAAGCCAACACCTTCCCCCAGGATTAAATCGACTTTGAAAGTGTACGCTTCAAAAAATACCCAAACAAGCAGGAAAAACTCCCAAAAGGAAAAGAATTAATAACTGCAGTGTTTTCTAATATGCACGCTAAACAACTCCTTAAATCTAAATGAAATCTATATTGCATTCGTTTTCTATTTTTGAGCAGAGACTGGGCTAGTTTGGCTCCACATTCATCCAAATTTCATGCTTCTCCTTTGAACCCAGCTTATCGGAAATGTTCGCTTTCTTTTTTTCCTCCCAGTTGCCTTACGGTGGGTTTTTGAAACTCAAATCAAAGCAACAACCTACATGGCAGGAAAGAAAATTACTGTCCTGTGTTCTTGTCCCCGTGCACGTGTTTTTGGGCACAATGCTCTGTGATGGCCAGGATTTGGGTATCACCCTCAGTGGGGACCCAACCTGCTGAAATCCCACTCTGTTCCATGGACCAGGGGGGGAAATCTTAGTTTTGGGTGTTTTGAAGAATGCTATCAGACAAATACAATCTGCCAGTCACATCACTGCTGGGGATTTATTCCTGTACCTGTGAAATTTGCATCTGCGACAACAGGTTTCAGTGAATTTGGTGTATTTAATCTCCCTTCCACACTGGGTTTGATCACGCATTGCCTAGAGATAAGGTGCCCACACCATTTTTCTTCTAATGGATGTGTATTTTTGCCTCTTTCAGTGTAAAAAAGGGAGATGGTTCCTATTCAAAATGGCTTTCATTACCTCTGTAGGCAACGCAGGGGATCTGCACACACCAACCATCCTTCACGTCATCTTCAGTTTGTCAGGGAGGGAATCGGGAAGACATCTCCTGGCCTGTTTGATACTTGCTGGGACACCTTTGCCACCAGCCACYGCTTTGCAGCATTGAGAAAACCAGACCTGGGATGTTTTCCCAGTGGATTTTGTTCCCTTCAGTTTGCTGCTATGAAATGCAGCACTTTGGATCAGAGGTTTGGAGATGTGGCTCCAAAGGGCACCAAAATTCCGTCGTTTTCTGCTCCCTAGTAGTATTTATGTGAGTGCTTCTGTGGTGGTGGTGGGATCCCCATGGCAGCATCGAAGGCAAGGGATCTGCCACAATACATGAAGGACCTTCAAGACCATCACCAGATTTTGTCTGAAATTGCCCAAACCAGTTCCCAAATTAGGTGGGAAGCCAGCAGACAGACGGACATCCTGCASACCATCACGAGCAGGACCGAGGGGGAAAACCCTGCAAGATCCCTGATGGATGAGAGAAGGAAACCACAGAGGCGACAAATTTTATTTAAATTATCCRTGGGTAGCGGGGCTCCGAGCATCGCCTGTGTCCTGAAGACACAATCAGAAATACAAGCCTGAGCAAAGGAGCAGATGGACGGCAGTTGTTTTGCTGTCTGCCTGCACCTGCCAAATGAGCTTTCTTCCCCGAGCTGCAGCGGTTTCCAAGTGCTCTTGAAAGCAGAAGGAGTTGGCAAGCTGGCTGCTGCCTCCCCGCGCCGCCGATGTGATGGAGCCGGATTTGGGGAAGATCATTGGAGTTGTGTTCGCTCGTTGGAGGGGMTGGATGCTGGGGGAAAAAAGGATTTGAGATGTGGAAGAAGAGGTGCCTCGAAGACCTGGACCTAAAAACCCTCTCACGTAACAATATCGAGGCACGGAGGGCAATTCCCACTGCAGTATTCAAGCCTCCTTTCATTTGCACCGGGGAGAATTTGGCAGGTCTGAGACTATTTATTCTCCCACGGGCTGAGTTTGCTCATCCCCAGAGGTCTTGGCTTCACCCCCTGTAAAAAACCAAGATCCTAAACCATCACGGGCTATTTCTGGAGACATTTCCATGCAAACCCTGGCCCTGCTGAAGCCGGTTTTGTTATCAGCTTAATAGGGCCAAGATTTCAATTCATCCCTGCAATAAACTAGAGAAATGTTGTTGGTCTTGCGTTTTCTAATCAAGTAAGATTTTTTTTCTCATAGAGGAAGCCGTTCGCTAGCCCTGAGATAGCCGCACGGTCTCAGCATGTGGAATTACAGATACTGCCAGCACCTATTAACTGTACAAATCTTTGCATTGATAACTAAGGGAAAGATTTATGTCTTAAAATGAGAAATACTATCCCCAACAACAAAATTGAGCCTGTGGATCAATCCAAATCAGAGTTTGCTGAGGAAGTAAATGAGGCAATTGGCATTAATTGGCGTCTCTGGCATTTTAGCAGCCTGCCAGAAATGCTGGGCCAGAGGGATGGAGCTTCTCCCTTGCCCTTGGGGGGCTCCTGGCCATGGTCGAGCCATTTTGGCAAGTTATTGGGGAATATTTGCGGATTTTCCTCAGTGGCGTGTTCTGGCACCTTCAAGGAAATAAATCAAAAATCTGCTCACAGGGCTAAATGTGCTTTAAAAACCAGCCTCTTGCTTTTGCATATCAATTGGCTAATAAGCCACAAACTGGATTTTCTCAGATTAATTCCCATACACTTCATTTACGTGCTGCTTTTTATCCGGCAGCCTTCTATCCCCAGGCAGGTACTGGCAGCCAAGGGCAGGATTTCTCTAAATGCCACTGCTCCTGGGGGCATCATCATGCCATATCCTTCCTAACACCCCAAAAAGTCAAGACCTTGTGCATGATCTTCTGGGCTTGTACCCCAATATAATACTCAACCTGGATGTCCACCGTGTGTTTTTAAAGGAGTAGCTGCTTTGCTGCTTTTATTTGCATAGGCGTATCCCTGACCCCACTTCTTGGGTGCCCCTGGGTAAGCTGTACAAGCTGGCAGGGGGCCGGGGATGTCTCATAGTCTGAGCTCTTGTCCCCAGGCCATCAAATCTGCCTAAACTATTCCTGACAGCTGCTTGTCTAAACTATTCTTAGATGGAGAGTCGACGGCCTCCCCAGGTAACCGTTTCCTCATCAAAGCCGAGCTGTGCTGGTAGTCTCTTCCTAATGTGCCCTGGAGGAAATTATAAGACATTGCTAAAACTTTGTAGGTGTTTAATCTTCATTATGAAGGAGTCCCGAACTGCCGGATGGGTGTCAAGATAATGGCTCTGTCAGTCCCGGGAGATTTGGGCTGTTCTGCAAAGCCCTGTCTCCCCCAGGCACGTGGCTAGGGCAAAATCTCATGGTCTCAGCTTTTGTTAAGAAGGTAATCCATTTTTAGGTCTAACAGTTGCAGAAAAAAAGACCTGGAAAGACCTACATCGTTCCTAAAACCTCAGAAAGCAAATTAACCCGATCTTGCAATCCTCTGCTTAGTCTTATTGTCACCCAGCACTGGGCACCTCCCAGAAAGAAATAAGGAGCCTGACCAAGCATCCCTTTGCCATTCAGAAAGGAAACCCAAATGAATTAGAAAATCCTTGTATTTCCCTGGGTATTTCCGAGTGACCCAGCGGGATGCAGAGAAACCTCTAGGCTTTGGAGCAAACGAGAAGGATTTGCCCCCTCATTCACCTCTAGCTGGCCGGGTTTGTTCGGTTTTGCAAAACCAAAGCTTATTTGCCACGAAATGAAAAGAAATTGTCTCTTGGGAGACTGGAAGGGCTCCAGAGAAGAGCTGCTGCCATGAGAAAAGCTTTGTAAGCTGACCCATGTGGGATGAGGTTAAGGGAAGTGAGCAGGGACAGCCCCAAGCAGGAGATTGCTCATTCCTGCTCCGGGCTGTGGCTATAAATAAAGACCAGGATCTAAGAAAAAAAAAAAAAAAGAAGAATGACTTGGTTTATTCTCCTTCGTCAATGAGAGAGGACAGCTTTAAAGGGACACAAGGACAATATAGAAAATAACAAGCCTGGTTTCCTAGAAATTAAGGTTGAGCTAAAAGCAGACCTGCCAGTTCAGCCAGATCAGCTGACGGGGGGGTACCATGGAACTTGCTTTTACACCTGAGCCCTTCATGTCATTTGGGCCTGTGCAAAACGGAGCTAAAAAAAAATGCTTTCTGCCCAAATTTTCCCTCTTTTGCCCATTTCCAAGGAGAGCTGCTGGGCTTGAGTATGAAATGCAAAGAAAGATGAGGCTGCAAAGAAATAATGAGTCGGATCAGAAATCTTATGGCCTCTACAGGTCCTTGCCAGGTTTCCCCCCCCCCCCGGCAGTATGTGTGAGCATTGCTAGAGGGCAGAAGGGGTCAGATACGGCCCCGGCCGCATCGGGCTCCAGCATCTGTAATGAGCCATCACTGAAGCTGGGGGCAGAGCAGCCTGCTGCCGTCTGGGCATTAATCAGATGAAATGGGAAGATATTAAGGCAAGTGCTTTTTAGTGCCACATTTTGTTAGATCCTGGGAGCTGACTGCTGCCACGGTGCTTTCCACTCCCTCCTGAAATGGCATGAGAAAGGCCTAATGGCTTTCATGGTGAAGACATCTGTAATTAGACCCCGCATGCTCGCTCCGGCGCTCGGGTTTTAAAAGGATTTCTAAGGAAAGGTCTGAGGGTCTCTATGCAGCCTCAGAGATATAAGATGAGTGAACTCACGGGACGTTCATCCTTCCTATCATGCAAGGATTGTGTCCCCCTTGGCTATCAGCTCTGCCCTTCTCCTGCATTGCATTTCTTGATGGTCCCCATACCTTCTTCATGCCGTGGCCCCGTGATGCTGCTGCACATTTGACAGCTGCTGAAGACCTTGTCCCTATGCTGCTGAAGCCATTACAGATCTTACCAAAGCCTGGCACGGATTGTCAACACCCTTCAGCAACCTTGAAAACCCTTCGGTGGCCACAGCATCTGTCACTGCAGATGCCACCAGAAATGTTCCCGGCAGGACACTGGGGACCCGCAGAGGTGGGATGAGCCTCGAAGGATGCGGGAGTCCCCATCTACCCCCAGGTCCATCTCTGAAGGTCAGAGAGGAGCATACGTGGGGAGGACCTGAGGGTGTCACCTGGCAAATGTTCTGGTGACCGAGGAGGGGACAGCAAACAGACAGCAACAAATCTCGTCTCCCATCCTCGTTCCTACTTTATGAACGAGGAAAGCAAAAGGAGCAGCCAAAATTATCCTTTTTTTTATCCAAAGTGGCTGATATTTGAGTGTTCCACTCCAAAAAAACCCAGCAACTGCCCTCAAACCCTGCTTTCCTCATTCAGGGAGCTGCTGTTACATTTTGTGGGATCTTTGAACATGTTGCTTGTAAATTCTTGTACCTTTCTGGGAAAAGATGCATTTTCCTTTCTTATCACAAGCTGACGGTTTTTTCTCCTATAATAGAAGCTGAAGGTTTCTCCTGTTTTGTTGCATTAACTGGACTATAGGGAGAGGAGAAAGTACATTTAATGTTCCAGGTAGGTGTCCAAGAAAAATCAAAAGAGTCCAATAAATGGAAACTCAAACAGCTCAGCTTGCCTCTTTCCGCTGTAAAGCAATCAGGTTCAACAAAGGTGAAGAAACTTATTTTGTTCCTCTTTTTAAAAACAACTGTCTCAATCCAAGCAAAGCAGCCACAAGAATCCTTAATTGTCAGGTGCTGTCGATAATGAACCCAGCCTCATAGCATGGGTCATTGCCTGTGGGGAGAAAACAAATATATGGGGGAAGCTTGCACCCTGTCTCCCTTTCTGGTGTAATTCTGTCTGGTTTGGTTCATTTTTAGAGGCAATGGGTTCATTTAGAGCTGCTGATGAGCCAATGCTGGCTTTGCAATTGTTGTCGGTGAGCACAACCAGCTTGCTAAGAGCCTGGGCACCTTGTCACCAGCCAAAAATAGGGATGCAAATTGGGAATTAAAGAGCTGGAGCTTCAGTAATTGGGTCCTAGGCAGGAGGTGGGACATGGAAGAAAGGTGTTAGGCCAGCCTGGGGAGACATCGGCCCTCTGCAGACATCCAGCACGAAACATATGGGTTACGTGCGTCACCCCGGGCCCCGGCTGGCACCTACTTACCACACTGTYTTCTCCTTAAAGAGGAGGCTGTCACACCTGCCTGCTGCCTTGACAAGACATTGCCTGTTTTATTCCAGCAGGGAATCCTCTCCCAGCTTCTTTCTCACCTCTCCATGTGTTGGGTTTTTTTTTTCCCCATTCTCCCTGGCGTTTTTAAGAGATAAGCAAGCAGATGAAAGAAGGAAATCAGTACGACGCCTTCTTGATGCATTTCCAAGTGCAGCGTTTCAAGGCTCAGGCACTAAAGAGACTCTGGAGATCTGTCAGAGGTACCTTCACCCTCATCATTAAACAGTCACTTTGCCTATAGCTCTTTCTAAGTCAAGAGTCCCATAACCTTTGAGGTCAAGTGATGCACGGTGGTTTGCATATGGCTCAAGTTTAAGGCTTTGTGCTAATGGGGGACTATGGGGCCAGAAGATTTCCATCTTGCTGAATTTCTCACTTGGAAATTAAATAAAACATTCTGGATCTGATAAATGCCACGGCCTCTCCATCACCGGCAGATGGACAGACACCGAATTGCTGGCATGCAGGCTGCCAGTTGTATTAGGGATGCCTCGACAGGCATTTCTTCTCATCTTCCAACAGCCCCTCTCTTCCCATATGCATTTATAAAGCAAGATGAAAATAGTTTTGTGATGTATTAGACCCCATGAATAATGCACTCGCAAAATGCCTCCGTGCAACCGAGCATGTTCCGTCCCATCAATAAGATAAATGCAGGTACAGTTGTTTTAATTGTCGAGATCATGTTATAGTGAAAACACATCTGTGCTTAGCCTGGGGGAACATTAATGTTGCCTTGATCTTGACAAACCAGTTCATTCACACACCAGCGTTTGGCTGCCTTTAGCTGAAGAGCTGGGAGCAGCGAGCATGGGTTGGGTCCAGCAAAGGGTGAAGGCATCTGCAGCTTAGGTCCCTGCTGTTTCAGCCAAAAGTCTGCAAAGCAGAAATTAAAATTGAGAGCTGGGCATCGCCGTGTGCCCCAACCCATCCATAAGTTTATGGATGATCCCAAACCTCAGGGAGATACTCAGAGCTGGTGTAATATGTAACACTGAGTATACGGTTTGTCTAGAAATATGGTTTAAAGGATGTCTATCATATTCTTTATGCCACCTCAAAGATGACACATATGGCTTGGCTCTCCCCATTCCTGCTGGAGCAACACAGGAGGGCTCACCTCCATCTCTGCCCCCCATCCTGGCCGATATGGTGGGCATCAGCCCTTCGGTTTGGACCCAAAAAATCCCTGCAGGGCAAGGGGCCAYGCCAGGTGCATGGCAGGAGCCGTGGCAGCTCTGCTTCCCACGCCGCTTTATTTTGGCATTTCGGCAGCYGAAACAGGGTGCAAAACAGGGTGCAGGCCAGAGGCAGGAGTAAAATATCGCTGTAATAAACTGAAACATTTGGCTCTT
The DNA here is from genome assembly GCA_035582835.1 of Phoebastria nigripes. Taxonomy (NCBI): domain Eukaryota; kingdom Metazoa; phylum Chordata; class Aves; order Procellariiformes; family Diomedeidae; genus Phoebastria; species Phoebastria nigripes. The sequence continues at coordinate 516,031 of JAYKAV010000334.1, read as the reverse complement.
TGAGCCGATGCCAGCTTTTATAACAATTTCCATCTTAAGCCGGCTCAATACATATTTAATGAAATCTTCTATAAAACCTTTAACAGCCCTCAATTCATTTCAAGTGGTAAATGAGTCAGCAGTTTGAAATGATGAGCAGGATTCAGGCTCCGCTGTCATTACTTAAGGAAAAGAAGTGATTCTTTTTTAATGTTTTTTCCTCTAAATAACATTTCTTTTTCTTTTTTCTTTTCTTTTTTTTTCTTTTTTCCTTCTTGTTGTTGATATGATGCTGCTCAATAGGGGCGAGGGCAGGCACAGAGGCACGAATCCCCCAACACTAGTACCATCCCTCTGGTCCTTTCAGACAGACCTTGCCAGCCCAGACTGACCTATCTGACTGTCCCATATCCAATATCTTGCTCGGGTCAGCTTCAAATGTGGGTTCATCTCTCCCTGCCTCAGTTTCCCCATTTGCTTAGTGCTACCAGCCTCCCGCAAGGCATTTTTGAGAGCTCTGGAGGGAGAGCCCAGCTATTAGTGCAGCCTGAATACCTATAGCATGGGATGTGAAAGCATTCAGGAGGGAGACATCGCATCCACCAAGCATAGCCCACCTGAGGAGCAATCAGCTGCCCTGTTATTCCCATATTCCCTTGGTATCAGACAGCAAAATCCCCTAAAGAGTTCAAGTAGCAAAGAAAGGCAGATACCAGCTGTGTAATCACCGCTATATGGTACCTGCTCATTTGAATAATGAAATGGCATCTTTGTTAAAGGCAAGAAGACTTCCAAGTTGTCTTGTTCTGCAGCTCACCTATAAAAGCCAAGCAAGCTCTGCAAAACATTTCAATTCTCTTGATCACTGTAATTACTGGACGGGATCCAGCGCTGCTCTCTGGCTTGCGYGTGCCAGCAGGTTAGACAGAAGGGGTGTGGGCAAAGGCTTTAAAATAAAGTGAATCATGGCTTGCTTTTTTTTTTTTAAAGGCCTTTATTTTGCATTATATTGATTTTTCTCTTATTCCAGCAGCTCACCGCCATGCAAAGCAAGCACCTGCCGGCGTGGGGATGTGTCAGGTCATTTTTGGTCAGGGCGAGCTGAGGTTGCAGATATATGTCACTGGCTGTAGCGTAACACGGAGCCAGGAATCTCCATAGGGAGAAAGTGCCCTTAAATATTGCTTTTAAGTTTCAGTGAGTGGGTGATGGTGGCACACAGCCTAATGCGGTCTTCTGGACTGCAGTCAACTGCTGGCTCTGCCATAGGCCACGTGGCTGGGGTCGACTCACCTAAAGCAATTTGATGGCAGGTTTTCTAGCACCCCCATGGCTACAGTCGTTCAGCATTTCCAATTAACTTTTGCATTTAAATGGCTTGCATTCTGCTGAATTTGTATCAGATGCACGACGGGCGGCCGTCCCTTCTAGTTTTATTCTGGCTCCGCTGGGAAGCGGCAGCCCCGGTAGCAGCTTTCTGGGCAGGTTTGTGCAAGGTCTATGGTTGGGGGGTGGTTATATAGGGAGATGAAGTGGGCAAATTAAGCATGGCTTGGGGAAGCTGAACTGAGGAGACAGCTTGGATCCTGGTATCTGCTTATCCTAAGTGCCAGGTGAGGTATGGATCTGTCTGGTGTACACTTGGGTGTACAAATATACCCAAAGGAGCTGCACTCCTTGGGTACAGCTCAAGTTTTGAGTGGTCATGGTATGGTACAGCCAAGAAAAAATAAATCCACTCGCTGCCCTTAAGTACTTGAAGTATTTTCTTTCAGGTATACCCCTAATTAGAGATATTTCTAGCCAAGATGAGGAGGCATTCCTATTAACGTGCTAGACCCAGGTGAGATTGCCTCTGAAACCCACTGTACACTTTTAATAACAGCTATTGAAAAAGGCTGAACTGGCCCTGGAACAGCTGCTAAAAAGAGCAACTTCATTGTCCTTGAAAAGGGAGAGCAATCGCGGGAGAGGGAAGGAGCAGAACAGGGCTCCTTCAGCCTACCTAAGCAAAGACAGAGAAGGGACCTGGCTGCTCTCTATAAATATGTCAGAGGGGAGGAAATAATGGCTTAAGTTAAAGGCCATCATTGAACAACGGCTAAATTTAGGCTGGGAGACAAAGGAAAGATCCTAACTGGCAAAGTGATTTGGTTCAGAACAAGCCGAACTCCTTTGAAGATTAAACTTGATTAGCCGGTGAATGGGATGACGTGAGGCCAGACTTAACCCCACAGTCAGGATGATGGTGGCTGCAGATAGCTCTTGGTCAAGGGCAAGCACTGGGAGATGACGAGGAGTTGTAGGAACCCACAACATGGGTTGCAAAGTACCCCGAGGAGCAAAACAGGGGAACAACCCAAAATACAACAGGAAATCTTTCAATCCAGATTGATGTGTTTTTAAAACCTAAATTTTTAGCAGATGTTTCATGAGTGCATGCTGCCAATGAGAGCCGAAGATACTAAATGCAGGGGCTGTGCTTTAAATTGTTAATCCCGCTCCAAATCCATCAGAGAGGAGCGCATCTGCCAAAACCAGTTGACTCCCAGCTGATCCCATCTATCTTTCATGCGACTCCAGTGAAGGCAGCCTCGGTGGCCACCGTGCCAGGATGGGACCTGTCACTTCTTCTCAGCCCGYGGGAGAGCCGGTGAGGAGTTTGTTAAACAAAACCCATCGCAAGCTGTTATCTTCTACACACATCACCCAGATTAAATGGCACTTAATGGAATAATGAACCACGGGGAGAAACATACAAGGAAATGTCATTAAATCTTGTTAAAAATGAATAAAATTCTGAATCAATTCCCATTAGTGAATGCACTGATATTTCACATATCTTTAGGAGTTTTATTATGCATTCATGCATAATCTGATATAATGATGGCTATTTTCCCCAAAACTCCTTTTTTCCTAATAAAAATGAGCAGGACAAAGGATCCAGTACTTTACTCTCTCGTGCCTTTTCTTTTTTTTTTTAAGCATTATATGAAATATTTAAGCAATGTCTTTTGCTTCTCATGGTCATGCCCTTATTGTGTCAAGTCAAATTAGTTAAGTATACAAATGAGAGTAAACAAAGGTGACAGATAAATGAAACACATGGTTACCAAACCATCAGAGGCCCCTATGTACGCTCCATCCATAGGTTCCTCGATGGGSTCCTCGTATGTAACCCTGGGAGAAGTTGAGAGGAAGAAGCTCCAAGCTTCAAACAAACAAGTTTCTCAAAGGACCAGACGTGTTTGCCTCCCTACCTCTTCTTTTCCTCTGTCCCCATATTGCACACTTTCCCCKCTCATTTAAACACCAAGTGTACACTAAGCAGAGCCAAGCAAACAGTGGAAAACAAATTCCCTTGAATATTCATATTTAATAATATTTGGAAGACAGCAGCATGTAGAAGTTCCTGCAAGATTTGGGCCTCATGCTAAGAGCTGGAAGAGCACGGCGCAGCCACAGTATGAGCTTTGAGCGTGTTTAGTGTCTCCCAGGCAAGAAGCAAAAGCTGGATAAGATCAACCAGCAGAAACCTAGAAGGATTTGGACTGCAAATTCATCAGTGTGAAGACCAGATATACAAGTTTGTGCACTGCGAGCTTAGCAAAGATCTTTAATTGCCTTAAATCCAAAGTTTACAAGAAGTTTTAATGCATATTTTTTCCCTCATTTGTAGCCCCAGTTGTGGGACATGACCATCTTCTGCAAGATATTGGACAAGCTCATAACAAAAGGTGCCCAAGACAAAAAAAAAAAAACGGTAAGTGGATGTATGCAGGCAGATGGAAGAGCGAAAAGTAGCAAGGAGGCAATATTGGTCAGCATGTTAAACAGGAGTCAAGGCATGATAGACAGTGAGACACCAGCTGCTTAGCTGTTGTCAGGATTTTAATAATAATAACAGGCTTGTTTTGCATAAACTAGCTGTGTGCATAATTCATAGATGTAATAAGCTGATCATTAGGAGAAGTCTCAGCTCACCTCCTAGCTGCATGTGGTCSGACAGAGGTATTCGGTCTGGATCATGGCAGAGGAGAGCCATTAAGGAGGCATATGAAAAAGGATAATTTATTCTAATTCGAAAGACAGCTTCAGCTTGACCCTTTTGTGTTCACTCACCTTGAACAGAGCCAGTCGAGCTTCGCTCGTGTGAATTCTCCCCGAAAGCAAACTTTTCCTTCAAATCTTCCCCTTGATTGCAAAATTCCCAGTTTGTGTTGGGCTGGTTAGGTTTTAGCAGACATGCCTTGTTGCTTTGAATCCAGGCTTGGCTTAGTTTATAACCAGCCGCAGCCCAAATTGCAAATGAAGGGTCCCGGCTTTGCAAAATCCAAGTGCTGCACTTGAAAAGGTGGACAAGGCAGCTGCGGTAATTGTTGGTCTATCGGCAGCCGCGCTGGGAGAAGCTTTGGAGGACCAAGAGATCTTTAGCAAAGGCATGACAAGAGCTGAATGTAAATTAGAAATGTTCAGATACAAATTAAACAGCAAGGGTAATTAAGCTCTGGCTCGGCTAACTGAAGAAGGCGATGAATTCTTCACTACTTCAAGGTGTTGAATCAAGGCACGGAGTTCTCCTAAAAGTTGCTTTTCTGGGTAGTTTATTAAACTCAGAGCAGCACTCACCAGAGGAAAACCTTTTGGAAGTCAAACTAGAGGATTTTGTTTCCTTCTGGCCTTAAAACTGTGACTTTCTGACTTCTTTTTTGCATATTTATGGTGCAGAAACATCAGAAGGCCACGGCTGGGTCAACGGGAATTGTGCGACTGTGAATTGTAGATTCCATAATCACATTTTCGACTCGAATTGATCCTCAGACCGTGAAGAAATTTGCAAATATTTTCAAACGAGGAATGTGGCGGGGACTTTTCCAATCTGTTTGCAGGCAATATGCAAACAGAAAACCTTGGCAACGTTGGCTGAATACGTAATTAATGCCGTGATTTATGTGCCCGGCTATAATTTCTCCCAGCCTCCCTACTCCATGCTAAACAATTTGGGAAAGGAAAGACTTGTTTGCCTCATGCTTCATTTTGCTGGTACTGCTTCCTCTAATCCTGTGGTCTGAGATACCCATGCGTGGAAACSACATCGTTTTCCAGGGGGGAAATAAAAAGGGGAAATGGTTTGCTTTCCTGATGGATATGGGCAGAGAGGGCACCTCGTTCTCCTGATGGGACTTTTAATGTATTCCCCTTTTCCCCTGCCACAGACAATCGATAAACTTGCTCAACACCTTTGGGTGGCAGAAGATGCAAATCCATCTGTATGTCATGTGGACGGAGCAGGTATTTCTAGCAGTGCATGAATGTAGTGGTATTTGCATCGCAGATGAGCTTCCAAGCTACGTTCTCCTCCAGCACTTCAGCATCTCTCTGAAACCCTACAGAAACACTTACATTTAAACCACTAAATCCCCAACCCCCTTTTCTCCTTATCTTTTGGGTTCAGATAGGGAGGATAGGTGCTCAGCAACTCAAGACAGCAAGGAGGAAACACATTGGGGAAATAAGGACAGATTTACCTCTTTCCCAACATATTTGGAGGAAACCAACACACGCCTGAAGATCTGAGCAGGACTATTGGTTTTCCATCAAGTCAATGCTGCCTGCATCATCTCAAGATTATTCTCACAAAGTCTTTAGTCTATCGGAGGGTTTGCAGCCTGGTGTCTCTATTTCTGGCCCATCTCTCCTTCCCTGGGTACGTCCCTGAGAAAATTGGGACCAATCTCATCATGTCTGGCTGGAGCTGCTTGAAGAAAAGTGAACTTTTCTCATTTTTCAGTGGAAAAACCACGTTTCTGAAGAAAGGGAAGGAGAGAGAAAGGAGAAGGGCCTTTTTTTTCCCCCGCCACTTCTTCCTGGTGGAGCCGGAGTACAATGGATAGAAAGAGATCCAGTCTTGATATTAAGACATCAAGTAATGGAGAGCCTACCACAGCTCCTGATAAGACTTTACTTAGCCAGTCTTTTAATGCATGTGTATCCATTGTTCTTCTACCTTAAGATGGGGACAATTATAGTTCCTATTTCTTGCAGAGTTGTTGTGAGCCTGAAGTTACTAAGGTCTGTAAAACATCTCAGAGCTGTTAGAGTATTTGCTTTTTTACCACCGGAAAGTGTCCTGCCCTCTATAAGCACAGCAAATGGTGTTGTCTCCAAAGCATCCCTTGTGTTTAGCTGAAAACAGAGAAGATGTCCAGCCGCAGAGGGGCTGCCAGTAGCCAGAGCAGCCAGCACAGCCAAGCCAACGTATGCCGACTGGCATGTCATGATTTTACATAATATTCCAGAAATCCTTCATTTTGCACAGGCCTTTTCATGAGACAATCCCAAATTGCTTAATTTCTGGGTTCTCGGAGGGAAAACGGGCTCTTTGCAGCTGCAGACACAGTGGGGTCCTCTCCTCAGGAGGTCACCAATGCCATTGGCTTTCAATGGACCATCCAAGGTGGAAAGTCATCTCCAGCTTCATTTTACAGCCTGGGAAACTGCAGTGAGGAGACACGTGCTCTCCCATCACGGTTCCATCCCCATCACRGCCCCATCTTTGTTGAACATGTAACTAAAATAAGCCAATCTAGGTAATGTAAATCCCTGTGATGAATCTCAGTTTGTAACAAAAAACCAGCAGGTGGACCCAAAGTTCTGCACCCCCCCCAAAAATAAAACTGTTTGATAGCGAAATAAATCCCCTGGGGCATGTTAGCTGCTCAAAAGTTTGCGGGGGAAATCCTGGGAAGATGCCATTTGTCTGTCAAATGAGAGCAAAAAGGAATAAATATCCCGAGAGTGAAAACTATTATCCTTTCAGAAAGTGACACCAGAGCTGTGATTTACTCCATGCGTGGGTGCTGAGCCCCGGCAGCTGGGATGGAGGTGAGATAATCCTGAGAAATACCTTTAAAAAAAAACAAAAAAAATCCCAATAAAGCACCATCTCCGCTTTGGAGCTATCGCTCCATAATCGTGGGATGCTGGCAATCTTTCACGGATAGCATTTGCTGCTCCCCAGCGGGAGATATTCATAAAGAGAGAGAAAAGAAAGTGAAATATCCCTAATACCCCCAGGCTGCATCCTCATGATGCTGGGGGATGATCTTCTTGGGTTTTGTTTCATTGGGACCAAAGTGGGTGTTACTTGGCACTCCTTGGCTGAGTTTCCAAGGGGCTGATAGACATCAGTGACCCTGGAAGCATCGCTTCAGTCTGCTATGCCTCAGTTTCCCTCTTTGAAAATGCAGATTTTTAATTTTTTWTTTTTTTTTTTTTTTTTAGCTTTTAAAAAATTGCTCATTTTTTAGGACTGGTGAACACGGGGGAGTGGAAAGCAGATGGGTGGGTGGCATGGGCAGGGTACGGCAGGGTACAGCTGGAGTTTGGCCAGCGGCAAGCCTCCTCCCTCCCCTGCCCCAGCAGCTTACCGTGTATTCACTGTATGTTCAATTATGCATCGTTTCCTGTTCTCATTAGAGACCTTCAAACAGCCTTGAAAATATCCTCATTCAGGACTTATTTTGTCCTCGTTAAATTTTTATCTCAGCTAAAGGAGGAAGATAATGGCATTAAACCCTATGCAGAAGCACGTGAATGAGCAATGGGAAAGGTCTCAGGAGCCGTTGTCTATCTGCCCACCCCGGCCGTGCAAAGATCCCCCTTTGGCTTCGTGGCAAAACCATGATGGTTTTAACCCATTTGGAAAGCCAAAATGCACCTTTCACGTTGCTGCATGAAAACAGCATTTCCAAGCCATAGCCCAGCGCCTCTGTTCATTAAAACTCTTGGGGAGGACTTTAATGGGGAAACGGATTTTTTTATTATTTACATTTTTTATTATCCCCATTGCMCTTTGAGCCTTTTTTCCCTCCTGGCTGCTCTCTTTTGCTTGCAATCTCTGCACTTTTGGGGCTCGAGCAAACCAATTAGTGGCCATGAGTTAGCTTGGGCTGTTTGGAGGCTCTTAGCTCATCTCCTGGGGCTCGTTGGGCTCTGCCATGGGCTGCCCTTCCCCTCTCTGCTCCTGGTCCCCAAATCCTCCCTCTGGAAAGGCAGGAGTGAAGGGGAACCGTGATGACTTTGCGATTGATCAGCCTGGAAAACCAAAGGAAAACATGGAAAACATGCTTTCGGGATGCATTTCAATCCCAAATACATCAAGAAAGTTTCCCTGGTTCCCTCCATTCTTGCCCTGCTCTGTGCCTTCTCCTCGCGCTCCTTATCACCTCTGCTCCTTAAAAAAAAGATTGAGGCTCCCTATCACTAAATTCATAACTATTTGCCTGCAATTTCCCCCAAGGGAAGGTTATTAGCAGCAACTTAGTGTCTGATGGATGGCTGTGTTGCTGAGGCTCTGTTTTGCATCAAGGCTTCTGAAGATACATCATTTAAATTCACGTGGGCAGGCGTGTATTAAATAAATGCCAAGAAAAATATTTATTACAGCGGGGAAATTGGACTGCAGCTTTGTACGTATGTGTATTTATAGTGATTTAATAATCAATTATTGCATTGGCAGTCAATACGTGCCTTATTAAATCTTTGCAGGAAGTCATCTCGAGAACTTTCACTTAAAAAGGTGATTTTAATTCTCTTCTGTAATTGTTCTTTTGTTTCTCTGTTGGCCGCCCATGAGCCGTACCATCTAGGTACGATGTACCCCAGATGGACTGTGGCGAGGAGACTTGTGGTTGTGTGTTAATGGAGTCGTGAATTGATTTTATTTTCTGGTCTTTATTCACTTCCCTCCCCACTCCCCCAAACTTCTCTTTTTTTTTCTCTCGTAAGGGATAATTCATTTCATGATTGCAAATAGATCACTGTAAACTCAGCGTAATGGAGCAGTAATTACCTAAGAAGTGATGGATTCGGGTGGATTTTGTAGGCTAAATGATCTGAGATGTACTGTACAAAGTAGGAGCAACTATTTTGAAGCTGATCAATGAAATGCTGTGAGTTTTCTGCTTATTCCTCTTATAATCAGCTGCTGGTTTAACCTTTAAGGGGGAGTCGAAGCTCCCCAGGTCTCCCTCACAGTGCATTTTATTAACACCTTTGGAAACGGATATATCTGAGACAGTAACTCAGCAAACATTGCACTTTATATTGCCAGAGAATCTGCAAATCCGTCATTCTCAGGACATCATTTAACCTGTTATTTATTAGTCAGGTCCCTCTTTCCCAGGCAGGTAAGGGGCATCTCAGCAAGGCAAGGGTCATATCTTGCCCTCGCAGATTTGGGCATCGCTTAGGCTGTAAACATGGCACAAAAGTGCCTTTTTTGGGAGCAGTTTGCAAACTTGGTTTGCAAACTTGGTTGCAAATTCTTTTCCACCACTTGGTGTGGTGAAACAGGATTCCTGTGTTATTGCAGGGATGCAGCTGTGTACAGCATCCCTGTGCACCCCAGGGCGGAGGAAAGCAGGCCTGTGACCCCCCAAAATTCAGGGATGCAGAGTCAGGTCATCTGGCAAATGATTGCTTTTAGGACAAGCCACTAGTGGGAGCCGTGGTCCCACACAACCCCTTGCAGACCCTACATTCAGTGTCCAAGGGCAGAAATGGTCCTGCATCCCTGCGGGCTCCGTCTGAGCTTTTGCCTACCTTATGGGTTTGGCAATGTCTTTCCCATTGCTCCTGGCAGCCCTCTTCTTGCATTCAAAGCTGGGCTTTCTAGGAGGAGAAATGGAGGAGCATGGGGATGCTGGGTGGATGGAGAGGTCCCCTCTGCCCTTCCCACCGTGATGGAGATGCCCATGGCACCAACAGGGAGCACTTTCCTATCTGGCCCTGGAATAAGGACAAAGTTTTCTACTCCTGCATGGTTGTTTGGGAGATGGAGGGAGATGCAAGAAACAGCCAAGGCTGGGAACGGATTTTCATTTGCTTCTAGGATGGAGGCAGCTTTCAGGAGCGTCTCTGAAAGACTCTATCAAACCATCTCCTTTGTAGTCTTGGTAAAGCATCAACTATTCTCCTCCTCTCCTCTTCCAGCTGAAATGCATCTTCCCTATTGCTCCTCCTCTTGGGGAACTGGTTCATTGCCTGAAATAACTGCTTTTCATGGGTGCATTTTGGGGGTTCGCGGCTCACTTACTGCCCAAACACACGTCAGCTGTCCCAGTTTAGGGATGCAGCACAAGAAACCTGCTGGGATGAGTAGCAAGAGAGGGCGAAATGTACAGCAGAATGCCTCCGCTTCCAGACCAGCGCATCCAAATCACAGCTGAACAAGCAGCTTCACGTTGTTTGTTCAGACCTTACGGACTGGTCTTGAGGAGAAAATGATATCTTACTAGGGACTCTAATAATGTTCCAGATCATCCTCTGTACAGAACAGATCTGAAGGATTAGCAAAACAAATGAAGTAATGACTTTTCTGTGAAATTAAAATTTTGTAAGATAATCCAAAAAGGAAATAGAAATTTTATTTCAATTATGCATTAAACTTTCTCAGCTCATTTTGGGTCAGGGTTTTAACTCCAGGGGAAATTTATAACAGTGTTGGGCCAGAATAGGCTCAAACCCTGCAGCCTGCTCTCGGATCATGCCGTCACACTGATGCACTCCTGCGCACCACCCGGCGTGCTTGCAAACATGCACGGCAGCCCCTAAACCTGTCTTTTCCCAATTAAAATCCAGGCTGCAAAGCATGAGYGTGCTGCACGGGTGAGATATTTTGTCCTATGTAATAACTGCATGAATAATTGAAATTTCTTACGTTGCTCATAGCTGAGGAGTCCTGGACAGATAAGTGGTTAACAGATGGACWATCCTTTTTCCTTACTGCATCAGAGACCAGAGCAGCATCGGGAAGGTCTTGGGCTTAAATTGGGACAGGGGTTTATTTCTGATTTGATTTTGGAAGGTTCCACTTTGTGCTTGAACTAGCCGAGCTCATGGCGGTGCTATCAGCCCAAAATGGGTTACTGGGGAGAAAACCATCCTGGCAGGTGCATTTCACATCTTAAACAAGATTTATTTAGTTTGTTAAAACAGAATTCAATAAACACCTTTGCTTTTCCCCGTAAGGAGGAGAGGGACGCATCACGCCATGGCAGCCCTGAAGAGCTGTGGGTATGAACAGGGCAAGCCTCTACCACCAAGTCCACAAGGAATTGCTTTCCAGAGCTCCATTATAAAGGCATTGGGATGCTGCTCTAAAATGGGGGTGAAGTGAGTTTCTGGAGCCGCCCTGAAGGCACGGTTGTGACAAAGCCACACTTGCTGTCACCAAAAGGTTAATCGCCATGAAAGATTTGACCAGGGAGAAACCTTCGGCTGAGATTTTATTTTACATCCCAGTAGCTCTTAGGATTTATTAATGTCCAGGAAGGAAAAAAATTAAATAAATAAAAATTGGGTAATTCATTAGCAGCCATAATCTAGTGTGTGTCACATCTGGTTAGGCACMGCAGTACGTATCGTATGCCTCAAAAGCAAGGAAATGAGAGGTTAACGCATTTCCTTGGTTTTGTGAGCTGTCTACAGACCGCGCTCTTATCTTAATTGATACAGCATCAGCCTTTCTCTGCACGCCTCCGACAACAAGCCCGGCTTTTTGTCCTCTCAAGTTATTAAAGACTCCACTCTGGATGATAGAACAGACGGGCTTGCTGAGGATGTGATTCTGTTGGTGCAAAGCCCAAAATCTCCTTTTTTCCATCTTCTCAGGGCACAGGACACATTTAATTCTTCTTCCAGTATTTGAACGCTTCACTTTTGGGCTCTGGAGCAGAGGGTAGGATCCAACCCCATCCCCACTCTGTGTGTTGAGGAAAAAAACCACAAAATCAGCCAGTTTCCCATCCCAGATGGGAACATGTCCTGGCCATCTGGAAGCAGGTGGCCGTGGGCAGGGAGCATATGAAGCTCACAAAATGTTTCTGTGAAATATCATGGTTTCAGCATTTTTTTCCCACCCTGGAGAGAAAAAAACCCACACAACCRATATCACTGGGACATACCCAATGAGCTGAGGCTCACACCCAGCTGGTCACAGTCCCAGCAGGTGACATACACATCTGGCTGTGGGAAGAGGATGAAGAGGGCATGGTACCCTTCATTTGAAACCTCCATCAGGATATGATGGTGAGGGACCAGCCTTTCCATTGGGGCTGAATACAAGCATTTTGTACCTTAATTTAACCACTGGTTCCCAAAATACCATTTATAGGCTATGTCCATCTCCTCCACGAGGTACAGCAAAGTCCCTCAGGACAAGTGTTGAGATCATTCCTCACCGAATAATTGGGTTTCCAGCACTTGAGCCGCCAATACCAGCTTTCTCCCAAAGCTCTCCACCCCTCCAAGAATAAAATAAATTCCTTCTTTACTTGTACTTAATCTTTAGGTATTGCCAGCGGGGTGGTGAGGATTTGGGGCCCAAATCTGCTGAGTAAGGTGGTGTTTATTTTGTTTCTCTGCTTTTCACCACTGAAGGGCATTTTCTAGCCTGTGGATTGACGCCTGCATGGCAGCGTAACTGGGTTTGCAGACAAAGGAGACCGACAGCTTGGTAATGATAGCAAAGTAAATAAATAAAAGTCTGGGTCTGTGTGCTAATAAATCTCTTACCAGGGACTCTGATTTAGAGAGGAGGGGGGAAAAAGGGAAAAAAAAGAAAAAAAAAGCCTCTTTTTCAGCAATACATCCTGAAAAGCACAGCTGCAAATCACTGGCGGCACAGCCATGTCCCCTCTCTGCCACGATGGAAAGAGGAGCCGGAGCCCCAAGTTATTTGCAGCTCTGGGAGGACACATCCTATCCATGTACGTGGGAGGATGTAAAGGGAATTTCTCCCCGACCTGGCTCAGATCAGAATTCGGTGACACCTGGGAGTCAACATGTGGCAGATAGCACATGGTGAAGATGCTGGGTCAGGGAGGAAGATGGCAATGCTTCGCTTATTCAGCATCCAGATCCCATAGGATCCCTCACAAACAGCTGTGGGTTTGATGCCTTGGGCCAATGGGCAAATCAGAATATATATAGGAATAAAAAAAACCACACGTAGGATTTAAAAAAAATAAAATAGAAGGATTTCCATCAGCCGTGGTATGAGCTCTCGCATCTCAGCGTGGGACATCAGCATGGCAGCATCGGCAACAAGCCTGTCTCCGACGGGGAATGGCATTAACAGCGTTTACCGGAACTACATCCCAAAATAGTCTCATTATTCCTCAATATGCCGTGTCAGCACCCGGCAGTGAAAATAGTCCACGCTGATGCCTTCAGACTTCAGCAGAGCCATAATGGGAAACAAATTGTGCAAGACTCCCGGGCGATGGAGTGATGGTAATCTGCATTTGTGCTCTCAAGCGAACCGGGCTTGAGCCAGGAATTCGATAAATACCACTAGAGTTAATTCTCTGAGTGTGGAGCATCTGGTGATGGACAAGATTGACAGCTGTCAATGGAGCTGACAGCTTGCCGTGCTTCATCTCCGGCAGAAATGGAGATGGAGAAGGGGAGCCAATGGATCTTGCGAGTCGAGAGGACCAAAAATCAGTGTACAGGACAGCTACCCCTGGAGCAGCCCAGGAAAGGAAGATATTCCCTATGGATATTTATATGCCAGGAGCCATACAAACCTTTAAAATTCTGCTAAAAGGGGGAAAAACCCCACTAAACCTAAAAAAACACTACAAATGGTGCATGCTTTGGTTATTCCAAYGGGAAGCCCTGTGTGCTGCCCTACTCTTCCCCATACATTTCTTTTTTTTTTTTTTCTTTTTGTGGCATAAACAGCGGTTCAAGCTGTCTGGGAGATGTCAGGAGTGATCCATGGGCTGGCTTCTTGAATCACGAAGCTGTTTTAAGAATTCCTTACATATCTCTAGCTACTTTGGAGGATGGTTTTTATTCACCTTCTTCTCCCCGACCTCTTTGCCGTTCCTGTTTCCAGGCTTATTCCTGCCGAAGCCACCAACCCTGCTTTTTAATAAAAGCTGGGCCTCCTGTATGACTCTAGGATCAAGGGATTTAAGGCAAAACCCACCAATTTTCACATTACTTCGACCCCAAGAACCAGCAGTGCTTCAGCTCGGGGCTTTTCCCACCTGAAGTTGATTAAAACAAAAAACTGGAGAGTTGGAAATGAGCCGTAAGAAAACGCTGGTCTGAACTTTTCGCAGGAGTAAAAGGGGAAAGTACCAATGAATTGTTATTATGCACATCATGTAGTCCCTGAAAGTGCTGCTGAGTGTAGTCATACATTCATATAGAGTCAGCCAGGAGTCCATTTTTACATCGCTACAGACAGGGAGATGGATATATGGACCATTATACGTTCCCAGCTGGAGAAGAGTGACTTTAGCTTTATGTCCAGAAAGCCCTGGCCTTGCTCTGGGCTTTGGGGTGGCTCCTTCTCCTTTTTTTCTCTCTTATCACCTCTTGCTTTCATGGGATGGTATCAGGCAATGTAGCCACCTTTGCTCCTGCCTCCTTGACCATCACCACCCTTCCAGGGATGCAGGGATTTGGGAAATGAGCCCGAATCCTGCAGCGATGTTCTTAGCATTCATACACCTACCTCTGCATCTCCAAATCGCTCTGAAAAATATCTATAGCACCAGATCCAGATTTCCTCCTCCCCTGAAGCGTTATGGCTCTGGGCAAGTTTTGACCTCGTGTTTTCTTCTAGGGGGTGGGATTTTTTTGGTTTTCTGGATGCTGTGAACAAGACCTTGCCTCATTTGGGTTAAAAAAAGCCTTTTCTGGCCGTGGGAGCCTCTCGCCCCGCAGAGCAATGCCGTCATTTGGGAATATTTGCACAGAACACAGTGTAACCATTTGCTTTTTACATAACGGCGAAGTTTTTTCATAGGAGAAGTATTTAATTTTAATTAGTGGCCAAGATTGCTCTTTCTCATCTTCCGCCTCTGTAATCCTTCCCTGCAATTAAAATGAATTTTTTGTAACTGGAAATTAGAAAAATTATTACAGATTCACATGAAATATCAGTCTGTACTTGAAGCCCAAGTCACTGCGCATCCCTTTTAGAAGAAAACTGGGATACGGGTGGCTTCACCCATCCCGTCTGCCTTTCGGTGCTGGGTCTGGAGACCTCCCCGCACCTTTGGGTTAAAACACATGATGCTTAATTGAGTTATCCAAACTCTTCTCCTCTTTCCACCAGGGTGGACTTCTCCCGAGGTTTTGAACTGAAACAAATTGCCTCTTTTCCTAGTCAGATCTCCCTGGGGCGAAGCTCTGCAGCAAATTAGGTATTAACATCTGTACAGCTCTGTTATCCACCATGCCAATCACAGCTCCATAATTGCCCACAATGTCTTCCCTGAAGGATGCCTGCTTGTATGTTTAATAAAACAACCAAACCGGGTCTCAAATTTCCTTGCTTGTATGAAAAATTCATAGCTGCAGTTCCCAGTAAGTGTTGATCCGTCGTACGCCTGCCATCGGCTGCGAGGGGAAATCCTGAGCCCAAGGAGATGTCGGCAGCACGATGGTGTTGAGTGGCTCCTCTCCCAGCGCATCCCTAGAGATGCACGTCAGGGATGCAAGGGGGAAACTGAGGCAGGGAAATGAGAAGCAGATAGAGGATTTTGGGGTGAAAAACCCAGGGAAAGGAGTTTCCCTCTTTGCAGTAACGTATCGGTGCACATTGACTTCAAATATCACCAAGTCCAGAAGTGAGTTTTAACACACCCCCACGCAGAGGCTGCAGCACCGGCTGGGGCTTTCCAAACTCCTCGGCAACTCAAGCGCTGCCAGCAAGCGATTTCAAGCTCGTCTGCTAAAATATGCACCCGAAAATGTAGCGTAAATTGTATATTTGATTGTAAAAATTGCAGTTCATGCTGTGTTGCTTAGTGACATAAATCATCCGGCGGTAGGGCAGAATACTAATGCTCGACTTCTGTAAAGAGCTGACACGGAGCAGCCTAGGTAAGGATTTATCTACCAACCAAATGTTGTTCCCAGGAGAGCAGCGCAAGCAATTCTGCATAACAAACACATTCCTCGGCTGCGGGATATACGCACAGACGCAAACCAGGGGAAAATATATCCTCCTGCTTCTTCGTGACAAACTATCTGGAAGATGCTGGTGCAGAGGAGAGGAGGAGGGCAAGTTTTCTGCCTGAGTTTGTGATGCTGATAGAGAAATAAAAGCGCTCAGATGCACGCAGGCAGAGTGGTGTTGATCTGTCATCATTACCGGCCGAATCCTGAAACGAAAGGGAAGATTCATAGGAAAGTTTTGCTTCAATTTGGTAACATTATGGAACTTTTTTTCAGAAGCATTTTTTACATGTTGAGAGCTTCACGAGCTCCTCTTTTTGGTGTGGGGAAACTGAGGCACGGGAAGGAAAAATCCCATAGCAAGCTCAGGGTAGCTTTGAAAGAGGATGAGCATCCACGGGGCAATGCTCAGAGCTGTATCCCTCCCGTTTTTGGGGCTTGCTAATTGCCCATCTGGCTTTACCATCCCTTTCAGCTCTTTAAACCACTTACTATCCCATATCGGCACCTGCCTTCAGATGGGATGAAGCTGCCCTGAGCCCCATCCCGGGGTCTGGCAGTTCCCAAAGGATATAGAAATCCCTGGGGATGCATCTGACACTAGGTGCTCTACAAAAAGGCACCGGGCTCTTTGAAACCCCCCTCTCCCATCTTCGAAGCTGAGCAGACAGGTGGCAAATTGGGAGGAGTTTAATAGTAATTAGAGATGTTAATAATTGAACAGATGATGAACCGGGGTGCGGGGAGACGTTTGCCGAAGGGGTTTAGATGCACGAGCCCAATTAAAAAGAACAAGAGGAATTAGACTAAATTGAGGCTGAGTTCCCAAATCCCTTAAACCTCGGCAATAAATGGAAGGAGAAATGAGCTCCGTCTGTGTTCTGCTATGTCCCGGCGCTGGATTGGGCCCTTTGCAGCTCCCACGATGGTCATCGCGGTGTTGATCCATGGGACAGAAGCATGGGGAGGACATTTGGGTTGCGATTAACAGGACCATACTCATGATGGGTTATGATGACCGATGGTCACCCAGTATTTGGGGGATGCTCCCAGCTCCCCGGGTGATGCTCGTCTCGGCACGTGCAATCGGCAGAGTTACCTGCTCCTCCTGCCAAGTCGCTTCCCCGTGAAGCCTCCCCGGGCACGGCATCTCCGCAGCCCCTTCTTCCCAACAAGCTCTTATCTTCCCGTAGCTGTTTCCTCGGGCTTTGCAAATACCATGATCCCTTTTTTCCTAAATGCTCCGGAGGGGAAACTGGGCATTTAATTTCCAGATAAACCCCTCGGATTTTTTCCCCACCCCCGCCCCGCTGCTGCCAAAGTGGTTGTAATAGTAATAATTAATCATAAGCGAAGCTCGCTCTTTAGAATGGGACAATATTAATACTAGTTGGCAAGCTATATCATGCTTTACAGACATTAACTAATTAATCCTCAGAATAACAGAAGGTGCTTTTTAACACCCGAATCGTGATGAGCAGGGCAACATCCCTGGGATAAAACCCTTCCTTCCTCCCCAAAAAGAGATGGTTTGGGTTTGGGGGCTGCAGGCGATGCTCAGGAGCATCCCAGGGGGACCAGCATCGCCTCATGCTGTGGGTTGGACGTGCCTCAAATAAAATAAATCAAATCATATAAACCCCAGGTTGAAAAGCAGAGGGGAGCAGGAGGCTTGGAGCACAACACCCCTATTTTTGAGGGGGTCCCTTTCCACCACGGAGCGGCTCCTTTAATTATTAATAGTTTATTCTACTTTTCCCTCTTTCCTCTAATTTACTGACTTGTTCGAGGTTTTTTTTTTTTCTCTCAGCTAGAACAATGGGAGGGTTTTGAAGCTGGAGATGTAATAACGCCGGAGTCTTCAGTTTCCCCATTATGATTCCTCATTATAAAGTTATTTCCCCACGATTTGAAATATAAATGATGCCTTTGATGTCTGCGTTTTTAAAATTGCTCTTTTTAATTTTCTTCTTTTAATTTTTTTCCCAACAAGATGCTCACCCACCACCCCCCCTCCAAACACCAGCACCGCTTAACTCAACCCCACTGCTCCGATGTGGCGTTGTAAACACGGCTTGGGCAGAATAAATAAAATGCCTCGAATTGCAAGATTTTGCTTTGAACAAATGGGATAATTGGGGCAGCTGGAAAAAAAAAAAAAAGGAAAAGAAGAAAGAAACAGCCTTGAATGCGATTTTTTTTTTTTTTTTTTTTTTTTTTTAAAGGAGGGGGAAATAAAGCCCAAGCCTCCCTGCTTTTGAGCTTTTATCAATAAATAAGAGGCAGCGAGCCCATCTGGGTGAGGAGCGCTGTCAGACGTCCCTCCGAGCTGTGTCCCCACCATCATCTCCAGCTCCTTTTCCCCTCCAGTTTGCAGCGGTGGGGTGGGACGGGGGGCTGCAATGTGTTAGCGGTGGGGAAGTACAYGCTATAGATAAGCCCTTGCCAATTTTGCTCTGAACTTACTTAATTAAAAGCCGGAGACTCCTGATGCTGGGGTGATGCCAGCTCCCACTATCATTTCCTATGCGTGCAAAWATTTTAGCCTTTGCTTGAGCATTGCCCATAGGGCAGCAGGGACATATAATAGAAGGTATGTGGGTATATAGGGAAAGCATTTTCCTACCAGCATCCCTGGGCTGACAAGTGCCCCATATCCGATAGAGCTTTTTCTTGGCAAAGCTGGTGTTTGCAGGCAGGAGGGAGCCCGCGAGTGCCAGGCTCTGCCTGCCTGATGCTGGCAATAAAAACCCCATTGCTGTGAGTTTAATTAAAAATTATTGTTTCATTTGCGTGGCAGGGGCCCACCCTTCGCTTGCAGATGGATCCGTGGGAGCGGGTTCAGCGGGGTGTGTGTTATCCGTAACGGTGATTAATAGAGCTCACGAGAGAGGGCGGCACCTTTGGGAGCAAATTGGGAAGAGGGGAGAGGAAAATTGATGCCAGCCCAGGTTGGCAGCATCCCTCGGGATTTCTAGAGAGATGGAAGATGCTTCCCAAACAGCAGGACCAGACTTCTGCCAAGGCAGATAAGTCAAGGGGAAAAGCACCGCTCTCTTATTTTTTTATTTCTTCGGTTTAACATTTCCCTCTCCCGATCCTTCAGCTGAATTTCCAGAGGTGATGTGTCTCATTGGCGCTGAGCATCCCGGGAAAGCAGAGAGATTAATGCCATCCCGGCTGCACAGCCCTGCGCTGGGTTTGTCCAAGGGATGCTGGAAGGAAGCATCTCCCGGAAAAATTAATACTAAGTCAGGGTATTCCTCTACGCTGTAGTATACTCAAAAACCATGGCCGGTTGGGGATTAAAACTGGTATCTGGTCACCATCCCAGCAGTTCCCAGGGTGGGGAGCAAGCCCAGTTCACCAGCTGGATAAACAGGATAGTGAAAGAAGGCTTGGGAGCAGAGAATAACTCTTGAAACACTTAAAAACACATGCAAACTCCCAAATCCAGGGCATTTTTGTCCCATCTCATGCAAAGCCCGGCACCATGCTCCTGGCAATAGGGCCTGAGCATCCCTGCGAGGCTGTAAATCACCAGGAGGTGACCAACATGCCGGGTAACTTTCCTGGCTTCGTGGCACACGGATACCTTGAAACAAGCTGTAAATTAAGATTCAGGTAGATGAGATTGTATTAAAAATCTATATTATACTTGTTTTTAACAGGCCCCCAAGCTGGATGTATTATTATTTTATAAAAATAGGATATTAAAAAGAGAATCAGGCTCAAATGAAAAATTTAACAGCRAGTGCGATTTAAGTTTTCATCTTCTAACGATGTCCGGAGAATGGATGTCTTCTTGAAAAGGACAAACCGCGAATTAAAGTGATAGTCAGATGATAAAAACCTTCACTTAAAATATATATTTCTTCCCCATGTTATTAATAACATGCGAGATTAATATTTTAAACCAGATGAATTTTAAAATCATCATTTCCAAGCCAGATTGAAAGCTTTTCGTTGAGATTATAGCGTCGGGGGTGAGGAGGACCCCTCCCTATATTCATTGCGAGAGCGTTATGTATGTTTTATAGATGTTAAATATAAATATCACTTTCCTCACCCTCCTCATCCTCACCCCATTTTCCTGTGCACTTGGGAGCCAACACTAGCCTGGCTACTTTCAAAGGAGGCAGGGATTTGCTCTGGGCAAGCCAAAAAAGCCCTTTTTGCCAGCAAAAAATGCCAGCCCTAAAGGATGTTACACTTTTAAAGGGCATGGGAGCATCTCAGTGCCGGATCCTCGTGCGCTGGAGCAGGAGGGAGAAGTCCATAACTCACTGCTGGGTCTGGGATGCATAATTTATCCCTTGCAATTCTCCATCAATTGGTTATTAAAAGTGCCCTCCCTGCGATGGGCTGTATTAAGTATGTACGAGGGAAGAGATAAATCTAGTTCCCAAGGTAACTAACTCCCGATTACAGTCCGTAGGGAAAACTTTGCTTACTTTGCCACAAAAGATTGGTTATTTGGCCCATTTGGGGGTCAAAAATTAGTATTTTGATGCAAAGCAGAGCAGCATCCCCATGTATAACCTCCACAAAGGTCCCTGCATCCTCGTGGGCTCTCCAACGACCATGGGAGTGTGGATATAATCATATATTCAAAAATAAAATTGAGGGCTGGATCTGCTGGCATCCAGGGCATCATTTTTGCAGAGCTCGAGTAGGCAAAGAGTCATTTCCCTCGATGGCCTGTCGATGAGGCGCAAAGAGCATCCCAGCATCACTGAGCTAAACAAAATGGAAATAATTAAGAAAAAAAATAATTTCCCCGAGCAAAGCACCCTCCAAGCAGCCCTTCTCTCCCTGCTAAATGCCAAGGATCGGAGCTCGGGGTCTCGTTGTGATAATGACCGTGAGCTGATGGAGAAACTCCCTGGGGCAGAAGAAAAGATTTGGGAGAATAAAACTGCTCGTGCTGGAAAATATTCAGCTATGGGTGGCTGCAATGCTGGGGGCAGCTGGGGATGGCTTTATCAAGGCGAAGGTGCCCTGACCGGCATGGGAAGGAGATGGGGGAGCTAAATTGCCTCACTCCAGTCTCTGGGTGATTGTGTGCCAGCAGCTTGTGCATTTTTTTCTTCCTGATATGGATATTTGGGCATAATCCACCTTCTCTTGCTCAGTAACACTCTTTATCCCGCGAGGTCCAAGTTTGCACGGTGGCTGGTGCTCTCGGCTGCGTTTTTCGGACGGTGAAGCAGAGAGAAGAGGTTGAAGCAATTGCCCTTTATTTACAGCAATAAATAAAAAGTAATTAAAAGTCCATCATAAATAATAAATAAAATTAAAAAGCCCAGAGCCAATGGTCTTGCTATGTCCAAACTCCACTGTTTCCCAATGGAAAGCCATATCCAACAGCCCCAGGTCTAAAAGCTCTGGGTTTCCCTGTCCTTGCCTCCCATGGGCTTTATTTCCTGGCAAGATTGTGGAATGTTCTTCTTATTTTCAGGCATTTTTGGCCCCCAGCAGTTTTATTACCCCCATTTCCTCGTTCTCAGCAACACACMCCCAGGTACTGTAATGACCTGAAGCTCTCCGCATCCGATTGCCCTACTTCTCCTGATCAGGCATCATCTGCAAACCAGGAGAACCTTGAACCATAATAATGGTACCATAATGATGTACCACTGCCATAATCCCTCTGCAAAGAATAAAGGAGAAAATAAAGAGAAAAAAAGCTAATAAAACTAATAAAATGGGAGTGTTGGTGCACATGGGCACAAATGGTGAAAGATCATGCTCTTTGGAAATAAAGGAAGAGGAGTGGCTCCGGACACATAAACGTCTAAGTGGGGATGTTTAAATAATTCAGGCAGAGGGACGAATAAAAATAAAAAGCTTGGCCAAAGCGGGGAACAGCTCAGGAGGTGGCAGATCCAGGCACGGCCAAAGCAGAGGGAGGCTGGACTGGGCTGAACCGGGCGGCTGGGAGGGAATGGGTCGGATCCTGCACACCTCCGGATGCTTTCCTCCACCGTAGGGACGGCATCAATAGATGGCACTCAAGAACTGCTCCTTCCTCCTATTGCAAATCTTCTACGGATGGTGGAGAGGTGATGGCTCAAACAGGGGGCAACTTTTGAAGCAAAGAGGTGTTCAAATGGCCACGCAGCCCTCCTTGCATCGCTTGGAAAGGCAAAGCCGTGTGCTCGAACTTATTTCGGGTGTCCAGGCGTGACGAGGACTCATTTAAAAATAGAATAAAAATTGCTAAAGGCTTTACAAGGGCACAGATCTAGGCTGATGTCGGGATACCTCAACATTCCCATATCCAGTGCTTCCGGTGCCGGCGAAGGGATAAAAAACGCAGGGAGAGAAGGAGGGCAAAAACCCCCCTAACCTCCTCCACCAAATTGCTTTTACTTAACAGTTTAGGTCAGCTTCAAGTAGGTCACAAGGATGTGTGTATCTTCAGAATAAAGTCTTTAATCGGCTGATGGATATGAAAAAATAAATTACAGTGGCAAAATGTAATAAACGTTAAAGGGAAAATGATGAGGGTAATATAACTACATTGATTTAACTAGGATGATATAGAGGAATTGTCTGGTTTATAGGTCTTTAGATGTCTATTAGTGGCTCTGTATTAAGGAATAGGGCTGTTCTCTTGATATACTTAAGAGCTGTCAGTAATTCCTATTTCACAGTCCACTGCTTCAATTCAGAAAGTGCGGTGCAGCCCCAGCGACCCCATCCTGGGCTCGCTGGAGGGTGACCGCCTGCCAAAGGTTTCCTTTTCAAGCCGGCGGCGAGCTAAGCAGCCAGATTATTCAAAGCCACGCCGCGGCGAAGAAGAGCCRGCGGTCCCCTCCCCGGGGACTGCGGTGGCATTTGTTTTAATAACTCCTTCGTTACGTCCCGCTCTTCCTCCGCTGCAGGAAAACTCAGTTCATTTTGGGGGAGAAGACCCAATCTGCAGGGTCCAAATGATCTTTTTCCCATGTTTAGGGCCGTATCTGCATTTTCAGACCTTTAAATGCTTTTTTACATCTACCTCTGTCTGCCTAATTTCACCCAAGGGGTGGGAAATCGGTCCTGCTCTTACTGCTCTCCCTTTCCTCCTCCTAACGAGCATTTCAGCCCAACTCCCAGGGTGCTGTCGAGGCCAGCCTTAATGAAAATATATAAATATTTTTCCAAAGCAGAGATGGAGGCAGGGAGTTGGGAGCAAATTCACTGCCCTGGCCCTGCCTGACCCACTGCCAGCAGGTGGGTTGGTCCTCGGCCAGCTCCGGCAAAGCCTCCGGCTATCCATCGACCTGCAAAGGATGCTTGTAATTTGAAAAGTATGTTTGTAATTGAGAAAAATAAATCCAGGTTGAATTTCCTGGATGGAAGACGTAATGCCTGGCCATGGCAGCCCAGGACCACAGAGATATTTGATGTTTTTCCCTTTTCCATTTACTCCTTAAACCCCACCAAAGTGAGGAGCATCCCAGCCCAGCAGCCTCCACCATGGCTAAAACCAGAAAATTAAGCTAGCCCAAATAAAAACATCCAATATCATTCTTTAACATGAAAAAGGACAGACTGGCACAGTTCTTTTCCCAACCTGTTTGCCGCAGAGAAATAATAACACTCCTTAATTAGACCTGCAGGGTCTCTGTCCCTGTTCAGGTGAGGTTGGGGTGCAGCTGGTGGTGGTGGCTTTTCCTGGGTTTTTCCTGCTGGAAGAACTCACGCGGGAGTGGATGAGCACCTTCCCCTCTGCTTGCTGCCCTGCCAAAAAAGATGGTTTTATTGAAATTGAAATTTTCTAGGGGGAAAAAGCAATTTTCCACTGGGAAAAGTCAAAAGGGTGGGAGCACAGAGAGGTTTGCGGACACCCAACATAGCCAGGGGAGGAAAGACCAGAGGAGCTTTTGGGAATGTTGCATCTTCATCCCACCTGAAAGAAGGCAACCAGCTGCAAGTTTTTTTGCAAAATAATGGCAAAAAAATCGCAATAATTGCTTTTTCTTGGGGGTTTGTAGCTGCAGATGTCGTGTGGCTCCTATCAGCCTTGGGATGCTCCTACCATCCTCCTGTTGGGATGCATTTCCATGATGCACAGAATCCTCCTGGGGAGCAAACTGCATGTTGTGATAGAGCACATTTCAGCTGGATACAAAAGGGTTCAACCCTCTGACAATGGAGCAGGAGGGATAGCACAGAGCTCTACACGAAAATCCAAATGAAACACTAAATAAAAAAGAGATAGGTCAGGTTTGATCCCAAAACTGCCTTTTCCTGCTTCTTAGAAAGAAAGAAACATTTCAAAAAGTATCAGAAACATGACGGAAAGTTGTTTTTCTTGATATTTCATAACATTTTCACCTGCAGCATTTTGGCTGCTTTCTTTTTTTTTTATGGCTTACGAGTAAAAGAGGTTTTTATCGAAAATCCGTTTTTCAGGAACAAGAAAATCAATAAAAATATATCAGTTCAAGCCTTTGTTAAAGAACTAGGAAAAGGCCCCCTTGTGCAAAAAAGAAAGCCTAAATGTCTCATACGGATTAGACACCGAACTTTTAAACGTCTTGTTACGCGAGACGTATCCTGCACTTAACGCAGAATTTTTTTGCATAACAGTTTGTAAAGATCCTGGTACCATCGTGAGAGATTCATAAACCAAATATAAAAGGGCTAAAATCATCAAATAACTGGTTTGCAATGATTTATTTGGCTAATTCCAGCCATAACCAAATTCCTGAGGCTTCGATAATCTCTTTAGCATCGTCCGATTGGGTTTTGCATGTGACAGTTTTATCCGTTGCCATTCCCCTCCCTTCTTTTTATTAACAAACAGAAAAATAGGGATGCAATGCAATTGAACTGGCGTTTTTCTAAGCATCCCCTGCCCTCCAAGTGTCGATGTTTCACTTTTGGGAAGGGCTCCAGAGCACTGGTAGCAATCTGCATCCCAGCATGTGTATTGGACTCCTTGGGAGCCGTTACAGTGAAGCAGAGATGCACTTTGCTTCAGTAAATCCAACAGTCATTTAACCCCCCTGAGCACATATATATATAATTTTCACCATCCCTTAGTCCAAGCCAGGGTGCTGAAGGACAAAGTTGCCTTCTGTATTTTTAATATATTAATCTCTGCTGCTCTTTGCTTTCTCTTCCCAGGGATTTTCACCTTTACTTCCTTTTTTTTTCTTTTTTTTTTTTTTTTTTTTTTTTTTTTTTTTTTTTTTTTTTTTTTTTTTTGCTGGACATATTCCAGGATGTGTTTGATATTGCTCCTACCATAGCGAAGCATTCAACGTGCACAGATTTCAGTGAAGTGTGGAAGGAAAGCAAGAGATGTTTTTATCTCTCTGCCTCTTCTCTGAATCGCCTGGAGCCCGGGCTTCTCCCTGTCTCAGCCACGTAATGCAGCTGCAGCCCCAAAGCCTCTCTCCGAGTCGAGGGAGGAGGCTGGTGCGATGGGTAAAGCATCAGTGTACACCTCTGGAGATGGGGCCAAGCCTTTGCTCCAGCACAGCTTTTCTGTACGACATTCAAAAAGGCAGGCAGTCTTGAAGCTGTGCTTCTCCAAGGAGGTGGAAAGCTCCTGGTGCTTGCATCTCCCTCCTGGTGCTTGCATCTCCCCATTGGTGTTTGCACCTCACTCCTGACACTTGCATGTTGCTCCTGGTGCTTGCATCTCAACCCTGGTGCTTGCATCTCCCTCCTGGTGCTTACATCTCACTCCCAGTGCTTGCATCTCACCCCTGGTGTTTGCATCTCACTCCTGATACTTGCATCTTGCTCCTGGTGCTTGCATCTTGACCCTGGTGCTTGCATCTCAACCCTGGTGCTTGCATCTCGACCCTGGTGCTTACATCTCACGCTTGATACTTGCATCTCCCCCCTGGTTCTTTTATCTCCCTCCTGGTGCTTGTATCTCCCTCCTGGTGCTTGCATTTTGCCCCCATCATGGTGGGCACAGCCAGGTTCAGCAGGCAGAGAGCTGCCCCAAAGCCCTTGAGCCCAGACTCCACCACCCATCAGGTGGACAACACAAGGGGTTTGTAGCTTCCCCATAGGAAGGGTCATGTAACATGAGATACGTTGGGGTTTGTTCCTCCATCTGCCCCTACGACACACTAGGGCTTCATCAAGGACCATGCACTGAATAGCTGGAAAGGGCTTAGATGGGCCAGGCACTGTGGGGGTCGGAACAGGCAGGATCTGTCCCAGCACCCCCAGGGTGAGGGAAGAGGCTRGGAGGGAAGAGGTGCAAAGTCACCCTGCTTAGAGGGTTGGCTTTTATGTGAACACCCAGAACTCAAAACATGGGTTTGCTTTACTAAAACGAAAACTCTCTGTCTGTCAACCCAGAACGTGGATTAAACCCACAGATGGAGAATGATGCGGCTGAAGGTTTCTGCTCCCCAAGTGCTCTGAATCCTAATGAGGGCGGAGCTCAAGTCACCCCAAAACCCCACGCTCAATGTCCCCCACATGCAGGGGTCCCACCCGGCTCTTACCTCACTTTGTATTTCCATCATGGCTCTACCAAGTGGGATAATACAACACATAATATATGATAACATTTATTGCTGCGGCTACAGAGAGAAAAAGCATTTCTTGAGTGCTATAGGAGCCATATGTGGGTAGCACATATATGTCTCCATAAGGGTTTTTCCAAGATAGCTACAGGAGAGCAAGCTGAGGAATTAGGAACAAAAAAATGGGGGAGAAAAAGAAACTCCCCAAAACCCTTTGGCACCAAAGACCTAGGTGGAATGTAACATCTTGAGAACAAAACACATACAGTGTGGAGAGAAATAGCTATGTGTAATGGACAATATATATAGGCAGAAAGAAAATCATCAGCATCAAGCTGTTCTTGTGAAATATTTGTCAAYGCTAATGTTGCATTTCTCAACCTGAAAAAATAACCAACCCGCCATGAAGTGATGCTTCATGTTCAAAAACTTCTGGTCCAGGCTCCCAGGATACAAGTGCTGGGATTTCGGATCGGACACGTGCCAGGGAATCGCTCTCAGCCCCAAGCTGGAAACGGAGCCCATTTTTCTCTGCTAGCCAAAGACAAAAGTCCCCCCCTTGCTCTGCTTTCTGCCAGTTTACCCGTCACCCCAATTAAAGGGCATCCAGCAGATGAGAAAACCTCCCCGGCGTTAATCACGGCGGTAACAACCTGCAGCCACCGGAGCGGCGTAATAAGGTCACATCCAGGCAGCAGAGTAACCCACTCCTCCTGTCACCTCTCGTCAGCCCTTTCTCCCCAAATGCCCTTTAATTAAGGGTCGTTTAAGACATCCACTGCTTGGAAACAATCCCGAGCCCGGGTTTGTATCTGCAGCAGAAGGAACGGGCATGGATTTTTGCAGTGAGGAGAAGGAACGAGGGGCTAAAAATGACGCTCCATTAATGGACATTAATGGACATTAAAATGAAAATAAACCCCACCGGGCTGCCCCATCAGCTCCGTGTCCTTTCGGCACTGCCTGCCTTTGGATAAATAAAATATCAGGCTCAGCCCTGCAGAGGGAGCCGGGAGAGGCAGAGCCACTGCCGGGGTCACTTCCCAGCCCTCCCCTTCCCTGCGTGCTCAGCTGCTTCCCAGATGCTGACTAATCCATTCATTATTAGTTAATAACAAGCAATGCCCATTAACAGCGGGGACCGCATCTTCCTCCGCTTTGTGCCGTGCTAAACATGCCACCGGCACGCGATGAATAAATAAGGCTGTAAGGAGGCAGCTCAAAGGTCTCCATGGGACAGGGATGCGTCTGCCCCTGGTCCTGCTTTTGGGGACACATCCAGGTCTCCTTCTCTCCACACTCACCTTCACGTGTTGTGTCATGGTCAAAGCCGCTGCAAAGCTGTCATGGAGGTGGCCAAAGCCTTTGGGAAATTGGGATTCCCCCTCTCCACAGCTGAGAAATATTTGGACCTGTCAAGAGCAGCCTTGTATCGGAAGGGGATGAAATCGTGGTGGTGGCTTCCTACCTTGGTGAAGAGTGGGGAAGCACACTGACCTCGTTAGTGGGTGATGGAGATGAGGGAGTGGGTGAGATGTCTCATTATGGGGCATTTTGCCCACTAAGGAGCTGCCTGGAATAAAACCTCTGGACATCACAACATCCTTGGGTGGGAAACGAGGTGTGCCATCTCATGGGACACACATCTCTGTTCAAGGCTTTTAGACTTGGTGACCAATTCCAACTTGATTTCAAAAGACACATATCAGTCTCAAAAACATATTTCATTAGGAAAGGAATGGAGAAGATCTTACAGTGCCTGTGTGGAGAGGAAGGTTGCATCGCAAGCCAAACCCTTAACTAGACACTAGAGACTCCCCATCAGAGGGAGGTGCAAACCTCTTGGCCCCAGGGGAGCTCCTAGAGGGGCTCAAACCTCCTTAAACAACCATAAACCCAAGTAAATCCAAAATCTGGAGATTCTATGGGTATCAACACTGGTGAGCGATGACCAGGGGCTCACAGCTGGTTGCTCCCAGGGGCCACACGCTGGGAGAGGCATTTTGGGGCTGGTGGCATGTAGGAGGGGAATACTCACATCCAGGAGCTCCAGGCAGCAGCAGGAGCTTCCTGCCTTAAAACAGCTGGAAAATTGAGTGAGCTCGACAGAGAGACACGTCTGCAGATGAACATCTCGGGCCCCCTCTAACTGCCTAGCTGCTAGCGAAACAGATGGCTCCAGGTTAAATGTGAATTGCAAACCTAAAAAATAAAAATGGTGTTTGTGCCCTTCCCTGCACCTTTATGATATATAAAGATACAGAAAGAGATTTTATTTCCTTTAGAGAAAAAGTGTTGGGTTTTTGGTTTTTTTGATTGGGTTTGGGGTTTTTTTTCTTGCGTTAGGAAAAACAAGGCAGGTTTTTGCCTGCCGCGAGCTGGGGGAGCTCAATTGTTTTGGGGGGTATTTCAGCTCTGGGAAGGGGCAAAGCTGAGGAAAAAAACAAAGATGCAATGCAATTAATTGCATGAAACATGGAAATAACATACACTGGGGACTCCAGAGTCCCTTGCCCATTTTATAGATGTGCAAAATCCTTCAGAAGAGCAAGAGAGAGATGGGAGGATCTAACAAGCCCGTTCTCCACCCTGGCAAGCCCAAACTGGGACCAGAGCAGGGAAAAGCTGTTTGCATCTCCCAGAGAGCTCTGCAAAGTCAGTTTGGAGAGAAGTAGCCGTAAGGGCCCTTTCCTCCTTCAGCCGGGGATTACGGTGTAATTAAGGTGGCGTGTCAGAATAATTACCTCTCCCAGCCAGGGAGCTTGTCCCTGGCTCCAATTTATTCTCCTGGAGTGGAATTAGCCGGGAAGTCATTTGTGAAGGGCTGTGTTTTCATTCGGGTTGGCTTCAAAGAAGCCAGCGGAGAGGTAAAAACATCCCCTTCAGCCCTGCTTTCCCCTTCTTTCTTGGCTTCAGGGGCAGATTTCTTCCCCGTGACAGTCACTCAATGCCGTATCCCAGT
Source organism: Phoebastria nigripes (assembly GCA_035582835.1). Classification (NCBI taxonomy): domain Eukaryota; kingdom Metazoa; phylum Chordata; class Aves; order Procellariiformes; family Diomedeidae; genus Phoebastria; species Phoebastria nigripes. Next base: position 486,613 of record JAYKAV010000334.1, on the reverse strand, counting down.
AACAGCCCAGTCACTGGCTTTAAATATAGGTGGGACAATTAAACAGAAAAATAAAAGCATGGTTGCTACGTACAACGGGGCATTTAAATATCTTTTGTTAATGTAACGATCGCTGTTCAGACAGAGACAAAAGAGGGTATGTGTCTTTTTGGAAAACAAATCTCGCACCGCTTTTTTTTTATCCCCATGTAGCGAGAAAAATATATTATTCATATTGAGACAAGGACCAGCTGAAGGATTTGCAGCTGAGGCTGCGGCTGGAGCAGCAGGAGTTGTGCCTGGCAGGTTTGGAGCGAGATGCCGGCTGGGAATGCTGCGAGAGAAAATCAGCGTCGTTGCAAGCAAAGAGGCAAAACCTGTTGTGGCTTCACCCAAAGTGGCAATTTCCTCTTGCAATCGGTGAAACCCAGCATTTTCATTTGGTTTTGTCAATTAATTAAACTTTTGGTTCACCTTTTAAAAAAAAGGAAAAGGGGGAAAAAAAGCTGCTTAGGAGCTTTCAAAAATATTGCAGCAAAATATTTTGGCACTTCTGAAACAAAGCCTTTCACTTCAGAGATACCAGGATGAAACATCTCAGTGTTTTTCAAAGGTTTTCTGCTCTTTAATTCTTTTTTAACCTGAAATTATTCATCTCATTAACATAATCCTGAATTCACACTGCTCCGGTCCTCCTCAAACATCATTTCCAGCAGATACACAAACTGATCAAAAAAAATCTTTGCAGGATGTTGACTTAAGGCCATAATTTTGCCCATATTCACACCTTATTTCTAACTCCTAATTCCCTGATCAGTAAATACATCTATCAACCAGTGGCAAGCAATGCAGCCCTGTGAGAAACCCATCTTGGGTTCCCGAGATGTCCAGGAGAGTTTGCAGGAGCCTCTGGGCAGCTTCCAGCCCCGGGAAGGATGGGGCTGAGGTGGGAATGCACGCCTCTCTACGATGCTATAAATATAAATATGGGTGCGTGGCACTTGGTTTATTGAGATAAATTCGGAAGATGTTCCGCTGACTTTATATAATACGAAGACGACACGTGTTTACTTCTATCTGTTGCTGATATAAATATATATAGATATGGTCCATCTCGGTTTGGGTGCATCCTCATCACTATATATGCATTCCTATAAACTGCATCCCTCAAATGTGTTTATGCCCCAGATGAATGTTTATATCCGCAGCTGGGTCCATTCCTTCAAACATCATATTCACATCCCTTTGCATTTGGATCTGCCTGTGGAAAGATGAGCCTGGCTTGAGATACCTGTGGGTCTCCATAAATCTCCATTTCCAGGTATGTGGAGAGGCGGATTTGTGCATGCACATGCCCAAATCCAGGAGCTTAATAAAATGCTGCAGGTAGGGAAGGTCTGGGGGACTTTTTTCTCCTCCTCAGTTGGTCAAAGCCACTTTGCTGTCAGTATAATTCCCTGGATTTCATCAGAAATGTGTTGAAGAAGCCCTCCCAGTGTGAGCAAGAGTCTTGCGGTGCAAAAGGACTGATGCAAACTGGATGCCACCGGTATGGTGATGGGGCATTTGGAGATGGCACGGGGCGATGCTCATCCCTGCCTGGAAGCGTGGGAGTTTGCAGTGGGGTAGGCAGGTCACTGGGGGGCGGTGGGGGGGTGTGCTTTTGGGGTGTGGGTTTGTGTACACCCCTCTTCTTTCTTGACTATTGTGGTGTTAAATAGCGTAATGGTCTCACCTGGGTCCTTTGGGATCATCCTGCCCCGGGCGCTGGCACCCAAGGCGTTAGGGCAGAGGGGATGTGACAACTCGGTGCCCATTATGAAATAAGCTTAAGGCACCTCGTTAGCTGAAGGGCTGGATTCTTATTTACACTCCAGCCTCTCCAGGCTGCGCGGCGAGGGTTGCGAACGCAGCTCCCGGAGCCCTTTTATGTTCAGAGCAGCTCAAGTGTAAATGAGAATCAGGCCCTCCAGTGCCATTTCTTTTCTTCCAAAGAGAAAAAATCTCCTTGACTACAGGGAGTGAAGTGGGTCAAGATGGTTTGGGGTTGACTTAAATCTCCTCAACACTGCGGTGGGCGATGGCTGTCCTTCACTTGAGAGTGGAAATGTTTAAGCTCCTTTCCGAGGCAAGTGTAATTTGCAAACCGAGGCACAGCATCCGTGGAAGAGAGAAGATATTTGCCCTATCACACCAGTATTAGAGCAAAGGGGCTTTCCCAGTTTCCCTCTGAGCAGAGGTCTCCTCCGAGGAGCAGACGAGCAGGCGATGGTCAAGGTCAGAGAACTCTTCCGGACTTCACTCACAGAGAAATGACATTGCAAAGACATGCCCAGCAGACAGCAGGTTTCGCTGCAATAATCTTCCCGAATTTTGTGCTCCATTGCTCTAAAAGAGGACACAGTGTTTTGAGCCTAGTGAAATAAATCTGGGTGCACGCGTAGCTGCAAAGGCTGCGTCTCCTGCCGTCGGGGATGAAAAGGCTTCTAGGAACCGCAGTGGAGAAAAGGAGATGGACCCGTGCGTAGCGTAAATACCTGGGGATGGTATTAATTAGTGCAAAAAAGAGGGGGAGGAAAGAGTGGTTTGGCTGTGATACACACAGAGATGTTCATCTTCTATTGAGTGGGTAATGAGGCTGTAACAAATTAATATCTGGGGCTGGAATGTGTTCAGATGAGGTGATAAGGACATGTCAATGCCTGGGAATGAGAATTTCAGAGATGGGGCTGTCAAGACCCCTCAGGATCTTCAGAAACTATTGGTAAGGTCACTCTGACCCTATTAATGACACCCTCTTCCACAGAAGGTGCCCGTTCCCCTCCCAGAGATGTCCCTGCCACGGCTGCCGGCACCGACACGGCCCGTCAGTGACTCCAGTTGCCTGCTCTGGGGCCGGGGACACCAAAGCAGCCTGTCCCTGCCATCCCCGCTCCCGTCACTCCTTGCTGATGGAGCAATGGGATGAGACGCGCTTGCTGATTCATTGCCTCTCCTGGCGACGTTGAACAACCCTCTTAGGAGCTTCCCTTAGCACTTAATCAGAGAAAAGCTTGTCTGTGGCATCTTAAGGACTTCTCAGGTGAGACGCATCCTTCCCTGAATAATAAAGCAAGCTAACGTACAGGTGGAGAAAGGACAAGATTTTTTTTGACACCGCAACTCTTAACATCTGATTGCAGCCTATTCCCATGACGGATGCATGGAGAGGCAACGCCGGCTTTGGTGCACAACCTATTTACAGTCTTTTCACCGTTCTCATTTCGCTGAAGCCTGAGCAGCCTCCAGCCTTATGSAATGATCCTTGCAAGGTGAGACAGGGTCCTCGTCACTACAGGGACCATGTAGGGAGAAGTTAAGTAACTTGGCAGGGGTTGCAATGGATCTAACTCTGATTTCCCAACAGAAATCACCCCAATTATTAGCCTAAATCATCACGGAAGAGCTCTGACCCTCCATATTCTTCCTTTACACCAAGGAGAAAATGCTGGAGGAATCTGAAATTCAGATTCCTCATTTTTGAATCACATCTGCTGCTATTGCTTGTGTTACAGCAGTTTGCAGAGCCTGGTGGAACCAGCACCTCGTGTGCTGGATGCTACCCACATCCAGCCCTTCAGTTATTATCATTGCTATTGTTATGGAATAAATCATTCCTTAAGCTTCTCTCTTTCATTGCAAATTGTCCATGAAACACTTGCTATCTCTGCAGAGAGACACCTGCGTTGACAGACTAAATCAGATCAGTAATCAAATCCAGGTCCCATCTCCTGCTACCTGGTATGAGTTATTAGTACCAGAAGGCACTGAAGGAAAACGCAAGAATCTCTGCAGGAGGAAAAAGAAATGTGTAGGAAAGGTTTCTTCTGCTTAGATCTGAACTAGAAAGATCTGGAGCTTTCCGATATACATTATTTAGCCAATAAAATTGACTCTCTTGTTTCTAGATATTTGAGGTCTGGGTCATAACAGCAGTTATGCCTGATGTTTGCAGCAACCAGACTTTGGGTCAAGGAGTTGCACCAGTTACCAACACAAAATAGATATGGCAGGAGCACAAGGGCTGATGCAGGGCAGGTAGGACCAGCAAGGATGGAGCAGGAAGGCAGCTCCTTAGGTTACTCCTAAACCTAGACAAAAACTATTTGGAGTCATAATTGTGCAAAAACCATGTTTTAATGGCTTGCAAAACTTATCCTGAATAAAGTCCTACACCTAGCTGACAGGGTATGGCCCRTGTGCCCCATTTGGCCCCATGTTGGTTGGGGCATTGAGAAGTGAAAATTTGCCCTCGGTCGACAAGAGCTCCATGTCTCTTCATTGATTTTGGTTTTCCTTGAGATTTAGGTCCTCTTGCCCATATCTTCTAATAAAAGCCTCAGTTTTCCCTGCCTGTGAACCCCTCTGCCCAGCACAGCCGTATTGCCGGGGATAAAGGGCCCCGGGGAGCAGAGCAGCACCGGCTCTGTGCCGGGGTCGATACCGAGTCGCTGTCTCTAGTAATTGGACTCCTCGTAGAGACAGGTGAAAGTGGGGGCTCGAAACTGCACTTGCACCTTCTCCTAGGATTTTTTGGCTCAAAATCTACCTGTCTGGAGATATCAGATGTTTTTGCAGAGGCTGATGATGGGGAGATGGTAGTTGCACCCTTGCAACCCCTCCTTTAATTATTCAGTTGCACCAGAAAATGATGTTTTCTTCATTTGCAGGTGAAGATTCAAGGCTTTATTTGGGTTTTTTCTAGGGTATTTTGTCCCATTCCCCTTGGTGCTTTGCTTGGCAGAGAAGCCAGTGCTGCCTGGGCTAGCAGCCCCCGCCTTCTTGCCGCTCCAAAAGGCAATCAGCTCTAGAGAAAGCAAATGGGAGGATGGATTTTATTTTATACCATTTTAATAAAGCGACAGGGAAGGAGTTGGATGCCTTATGATATGTAGCAAAATCCAAAGAAGCTTGAAGCTGTCCCTCCACCCTGGCCTCGATTTCACATTTGTTTCTATACATGACTGAGCGCCAAAACATCAACAAAGGCTTAGAAAAGCCTTTCCACCACCTAAAAAAATATATTAACCAGGTGGCTCAGAAGTCATGGAGAGAGATCAAGCACCCAGTTTCTTCTTGCTGGAGAACCAGAGGCACTCGTGGATGGGTTTGATCCCTGCTCCAGAGGAGAGATTTCCACCCTCCGGATCCATGCTGCCTCCCGCTGCCTTCCCCACTCCAGCACTTTCCCTAGGATTGTGTCTAAATGGGATTTAAACTCCCCCATCCTTATCACAGACTAGTGACAGCTGACCGAAGCCTAAGGCTTATTCTTTCTCACTCTTGAAAAAACATGTATACATATATATATATCTCCTTTTTGCCAGCTGCTGTAGCATCAACTTTATCTTCTCCCATTTGCACTTTCTCATTCTTCCAGGTTTTTTGCATTGCTTGACGGAGGGGCATGCGTGTTTTAAAACACTGCAGCCGTGTTGCAACCCGGTTAGCAGGAATAAACCTCGCAGGTATCGCCTCTGGATTTAGCCCAGGGCTTTGYAGGGGGAGGATTTAGCAGTCCCAGGGTTGGGGCACAGCCACCCTGAAGTTGTATACGAGTACTTACAGGGGACATGTATTTCTTGCCATGTAAGAGATTATATCCGAACAGCGGGATACAGCCTATAAAAGGAAAAACTCTTGACTTGCCCCATGCAGTACTTACCCAGCTGTAAAAGAAATCCCTCTCTTTTCTTCTCTCTGCTGGTAATTAAAATCACCAGCTTCGTGATTCAAAGCCCGTCCTCGGGAAGGCTCAGGCTGTGCCCTGCGAGACGGGGGATTTTGGTATGCTCAAACATCAGAGCGATGCTTCGTATGCTTATCCTTGCACCCAGGCGAAAGCCCTGGCAGCTTCATCCCTTCTCCAGCCTCTTCCCTTTGCAACGCTCCCAGCCACAGAGGAGGGGGTAAGAGTGTGTTTAAATCCCCTTAATGTGATAAACCCGGGGTGCAGGACCTGAATTAGGGTTCCCAGCATTGTTCGGTAGGACCTTTGGGTTTATTTTGGCAGCATCATTTCCAGAAAGAACCTTCTCAGTCTACATGGGGGAAAAAGAAAAAGCCTTTTCTGATTGTCAGAGCCATCATTCAAGCAAGAAATGCAGAAATAGATATGGGTCCCCATGAAGAMCAGACCGGGGGCATCTCCTGCTGGGTGCCTCTGCCCCCGCCTCCCCGTGCAGCAGCCCAGAGCTGCTGAGCTGCCCGAACTGAGCAAGCGGAGGCAATCGGCTTTCCAGGGGAAAAGCAATTGCAAGGATTTTGCTCTGTTTCAGGGTGTATCTCCTCCAAAAGACCAGGTTTAGCGGCTTTGGCTCTTGCCATTCCTGTCACAGCCGTGAGCAGCGACCAGCTATTTCTCAGCAGCGTAATCTCACAGCCGGAGCGCTGGGCTCATGGCTGGGTGCCTGGGTCCTTCTCAGGTGGCTTCACCCCCCCGTGCAAATCCCTTCCCTCCTCTGCCCCACAACATCCCCCCAGCCCCTTCTCAGTTTAGGTAAATACAGATACTGGTATAGATGGTACGGATATGGATGATATGGATGTGGACATGGACATGGACATGAACATGGATATGCATGATAAGGATATAGATATAAATACAGATTTTATGGATATGGATGTATGGGTATGAATATATAGAGATAGATACAGGTATAGGTATAGATATAGATTATATGGATATAGATATAGATTATATGGATATGGATGTGAATGATATGGATGTAGCTGCAGCTGCAGATACAGGTACAGATATAGATTATATGGGTATGGATACGGTTGATATGGATATAGATGATAAGAATATAGATATTGATGTCGATATCGATATAGATGAAATGGACATGGATATGAATATGRCTATTGGTATAGATGTTATTGATAGGAATATGAATGTGGATGTGGATATGGATATAGATATAGACAGGCATAGGTATAGGTATAGGTATAGATAAAGATAAAGATAAAGGTAGAGGATATATCTATATATAGATAAAGGTAACAATATAGACATAGACATAGACATAGACATAGACATAGACATAGACATAGACATAGACATAGACATAGACACAGATACAGACATGATGCTATGAGAAAAGCAAGTTATTTTGGGGCATTAGCACAGAGTTTGGGCCCCTCCGCCCCTGCTCAGTGCTACGTGGGGAGAAAAACCTCACCCACAAGCCGAGAGGTAGAGAGGAGGGGAGAGAAGTTGAGCCGTCCCGCTTGAAGCTCCTGCAAAAGCCCCTGCTGGGACAAAAAGCATTTGTTACATTAATCGGCACTGGAGATAGAGCCAAACAAATGAAAGTTATTAAAGGAAGGGAGATGGATGGAGCTCAAGGCATCCGTTTGTTTTGCCAGCGCCAAATTCGTTTCCAGAAAAAGCCCTTATCAATTTCCAGGGAATAGTTTGCCCTGTCAGTGCCGAGCGGGTGTTAATGTTCTTTACGGCTCTGTTAGAGCTGGTGCAGTGACACCAATCTAAATAAGGGAGGAAGGAAGGCTTAATCAGCCTGTCACTGACCAGTTATTAACATTTTAGAACAAGGGCATTAAAGGAGAAAATTCTGAGAGGTCAATTTGTACTTCAGGAGAGAAACCAAAAAGATAAGGAGGAAAAACTAGAAGGAGAAAAGCGACGTACACCAGCCAGGGATCACGATGCCGGCCATGAGACCGGGGTGGATCCGCCTGCTATCAGGGTACCCCAAAAATGCAAAGGACCTGAGGTGGTGATGGACGGGCACGGGACCCTGCAGAAAGGTGTTTCCTCCCCGCGGTGAGGGTCTCCAGCTGAAGTCAAGCTTTCCACCCACGTCCTTGGCAGCGGTGTCCCCCCCTCCCCGCACTCCCTTGCGGTCTCTGCACCCCAGAGGTGGCTGCAATTCAACGGGGCCACGTGCGATTGCTCTGCAAAGCCCTGTGGGATGAAAGCTGTGTGCTTAGATATGGTTTATCCCTTCCAACCCCTGATGATAATCCAGGATTAGTCCTTCCAGTATATGATTACATTTTGCCCACTCTCTTTGAAACGACACCATTCTGGCCCTTTTCCCCGCAGCTTGTCCCACCAACCCTTAGGAAAACTGTTTGCCAGGCTCTGATTAAACCCTGTTTGCAACAAAGTCCCGCCAGGATCCCAAATGACTTGACGTACGTGTCCCTCACGCTCTGCACCGAACCTCCTCTCTGGTCCTCGCCCCGCTGCAGAGYTCAGCATCCTCCAGCCTTGAAACACCCATCACCTCTAATGTCCCCATAGGGACCACACAGGGACCAGGCACAGAAGTGCATATATTCATCTCCCATAATAAATAAGCAGCTTTGCCTGCGACAGTGGCTTCTGGCTGTCGCTCCCCAAGGCAGCTGGATCTATAGAGAAACATCATCCGGGCTCCATTGGGGAGCACCGTATCAGCTGGGAAGCCAGCACCACTGCTCCCCATTAGGTTTATTTGCTATATGTGTTACTGGGCCATTAAAGTAGCTGTGTGATAGCTGTCTGGCTGTTTGCAGGAGCAGCAGAGCAGCAGGAGAGACAGCAGCCGTCCCTCAAATCRTTTCTCCAAAGGAAYGAAAAGAGAGAGAAATAAAAAATTTTAAAAATAAAATAAAATCCGCAGCGGAGGAGTCAGGAGCGCCAACATTTCTAGTGKTTTTTTTTTTAAGAGAGGTGATTTCTTTTGTTTTGTTTTCAAGCTCATTATTCACAGGGAACGTGAGTCCAACGCGTCTGGACTCTGGAAGGGCTGGGGATGCTTTTTAGGATGGCAGTGCCTCTGGTGGTTAATGCAGGTCCTACCAAAATAAACACGGGAAGGGACTCTGCTGGGATTGAGTGCTTCTAGATGTAGCATTTGCATCGTGGAGCTGCCTTCAGCCCCCAGTTCTTTCTTCAGGCGAATTTCTTGCCTGGTACAGACCTTCGTCGATGTGATTTGTGGGGGTCCAAAGGCTGAAAGGATGCACCCAAGGTCAGGCTGTGGATGAGAAATACTCACCATATTCTGGTCTCTGAGATAGCAGCTTGTCCTCCTCATTTATCCTACTTTTTCTGCCTCCCAGATGGGGTATACACAGCTAGGACTCCCCTCAAGTCCTGCCATGAGGTTTTACTCTGTGGCTCGTGCTCTTTTGCCACCAGATATCCCTCCTTTCCCCCTCTCCCCTTATCCCAGATGCCCAGAAAAGAAAGACAAAAAGCAGCAGCAAGTCCCAGGGTGGATGGAGCTACCTTTGCAGCCCTGCTACCAACACCCAGGTGTCTGATGATCCCCAGCCAGCATCCATTACCCTGCACAGACACAGTAATTATTGCCCAGCCTGTAATAACTGACTCAGCACCACTAATAAATGAAAAAAAGCCCTTACGTCCGGGGGTGTGCAAAGGAGAGCAGTTAATTGTGATGGATTTTTCTGCTGTGAAGGCTGCTGCATCCTCCAGTCCCTCCGGTCCAGGGCTTAGCACAGCCCTGATATCCCCGGCCGGGATTTGGGGACCAAGCAAGGGTGCCAAGTCCTTAGCAATTCATTGGAGGGGGAAAAAAGTAACACTGAGCCTCCAGTCCTGGTCCTCGCTTCTCTGATGGCCCCTCTTGCAAGATTTGAATCCATGAAAGATGGTTTTAATACCTGGTGTGCCGCAGGGATATTTGTTTGGCGACAGCTTGCGTTAAAGTCAACCAACCCGAATCCAGCCGATAAATAAACCGATGCTGAAAGTTGGGCTCACCACAATGCGCTTGGGAGAGGAGCGGAGAAGATGGATGGATTTTATTATTGCCATTATGGCAATTATTCTTATTATTATTTATTGGGCAAATGGAAGGAAAAGCAATTCTTTCTCCTGGTCCAAAGGCCCAATTGCCAGGGCTGGCTCGCAATGACAGAGCGCCGCGAAGCAGCACAATAACGGCAAATTATAAATCATTGCCTTTTGTTTCCGATTGAACGCCGTGAGTCAGGGACTTACCCTCCGTCGCCTTCCCATAAATGGGGTGATGTGCAGAAGGAAAATAGACACCGGCATTGACCCCAAACCCAGTGGGGATGGTGGGTCCACGTGCTCCCGTGATGCCCCAACTGCCCCCCAACACGCGTGGGGCAGAGGAGCTGGGGTTGCCTGCGATGAGCCAACCCAAACAGCAATGCAAAATGTTGAATTTGGCTTCCCTTTCCTCATTAGAGTTGATTACACTAATTGACATGTTTGTTGGGGGTTGGATATATTTTGTTGTCCTTTTTTTTTTTCAACTTTTTTATTTTTTGGAGCTTGAACAGCACGGTTGTTGCCAAACAGTTGTAAAAGCGGGTGCTTTCCAGGGGAGATCCCAGATCTACAGGGACTGGCCACCTCCTCCTGCAAAGCAGGGCTGGGAGGAGCAGAGCCTTTTATACCAAAGACACCACATCCTTGTGCCTTTTCGGCACACTACGTCTTTTGCAAAGTGCCCCCAGCCTGTTTTAAAAGGATTAGCTGCCTCCTAGAGATTCGGCCATGGCTTTCCATGAGAAAATTTACTTGCATTCTCTGGTTTCCCCCAAGGAATTGCAGGTCTTGCTCTCACCCCACTATTAGATTTGGTTAATCTCTATAAAGCAGAGATGTAGGGATGCTGGAAGCCGGGTAAATACAGGATATGGTACCCAGAGCAGCCCAGAGATGCTTCTCCCATCCCTTGGATGCAGCCTCCTCTGGGATGGAGCACCTTAGCCAAGTGCACAGCTGCCAAGTCGCTCAGTTTTTCAGCCGTTGCAGCAGTGAGACATCGGCGTTCACACACTTTAGTCCCTTAAAACTAAAATAAATGATCCCCTTGGACTAAAGAGGGCCGCGGCTGTGAAGTTCATTTGAAAGCTATCGCTGTCGGGAGCGTCGAACTGCCCCCAGCCTGCCGGGGCGCATCGGGGAGAGCCACATTACCTCCTCAATCAGCATTAAATTCCCGATCAGCCTGGCTGATTCTTGAAGATCTTCCATCTAAAGGTCGAGCAAATCATCTGCTGCGGAGGCAGAGAGAGGGGACAGCAGGGAAGCAGGCACCGGCGCAGCGGGAACAAGGGATGTCGCTGCTGGCTGTGGACCATCCTGGRCTCTCTGTTTTGGGAGCTGGTTCCTGATGCTGGCCGAGCCCAGGGACCAAAAGGAACAAGCAAAACCCTGAGGCATCCCCAAACCCAACAAATCTGGAGTTTTCTCAAGAAAACAAAGTCTCTCTGAAAAGAGGGTGAYGCTGAGCAACAGGAACATTGCACTATCCAGAGAAAAAAGCCTTTGTTAAGTGGAATTTCTTTTCTATAGATGTTATATATAAAATTTTAGGGGAAATAGGGCTTATTTTGGTCCGAAAGCCAAAACCTGAAGTTGAAACCATCCGGTAGAAATGGAGAGGGAGCACAGCCCTGGTTCAGCCAGGTTCACCCCTCCCTCTGCCTTCCTCCTCCTCCCCCTGGGAGCATCCAACCTCACATCCCCTCTCCCCTCGTCGGGTACCCGAAAGGCAACCAGACCCCCAATAACCCTCCATCACGGTGCACAGCAAACCAGCCACCAACCTGCCGCCCTCTTCCCTCATCCCCTCGATCGCTGTTAAAAAATCACAGCATTTCAGCATCCCTGTTTCTACCAGGCGATCCTGTGATCCCCTTGGATTAAACAGGGCCGTGGCTGTGAAGTTCGCTTGGGCCGTTAGCAGATTAGTTAAATATTGTGCCGCGAGGCACCCGGTGAAACCATCAACGAGGCACTTATGGAATTAGGACCTGGTGTTTAATTGCTTTGCTGGTGGCTGAGTGTTATTAAATTCCCCTGAGTTCAGCAACTTTGTAGCCCGGCTCATTTTTTTTTTTTCCTGCAAGGCTCAGAACAAAGCTCGGAGAGCCCGGTGAGCTTGGATGAGTCAGGGTTGGGAATGGCATCTGAGGAGTGTTTTTCTTTTAATGCCGTCAATCTGTCTTTATCTTGGTGGTCAAAATGGATTGATGGAGGAGGGGATGGTTTTGCCAGGGGAGCAAAACATCTCAGTGCTGCTGAAATTGGTGGGAATTGGGTGGTTGGGGTGTTCGAACCCAGCATTGCTTCCCATGCCTCATCCGTACCCCATCCCTGTGCTCCGGAAGGAAGGCCAAGACTGGGCAGCTTCATTTAGAAACCAGAGAAAAAAACAGAGTGAGAGCACAGACTAGAAGAATATTAATATTTAATCACAGCAGGCCAGAGGTTGCTGAGGCAATAGCTGTTAAATGTTATTGAAACAAAGCATTCATATTCCCACTGTAGGGGTAGTTTAGAAGAGCTGCCTTTCTCCAGTCTCCGCTCAGGATTGGTGCCACGAGTAAATCTTCCTGTTAGGACTTTTCCCCGTGGAGGGGAGGGAAAGGATCCCCAGGTAAAAGGGGGTTTCAAAGCTGCTTTTTGCAGGAGCCCTTTCTCTCTGCATCAGGGATGGCTTTGAGGACACCTGGATTTCTAGCAAAAAGCAACAAATATGCTGGGGAAAAAGCATACTTTGGGACTCTGTGTGGTAAGGGATATAYATTTATATACCTGGCTGTCACAGTGGGGTAGTACATACTGGAGATGTACAGAAGGGGAGTGTGCAGCCCTCTTGCTGTACTTGTCCATCTCTTGATGAACCAAGAAATGCTTTCTCCATCCAGCTCTCCTGGCAAATACTCCCTCCATCTTCTCTCTCCACCGTCTTCCTGTCCAATATAAGATCATCTTAAAAATATATAGATAATTATAACTAATAATATATACAACGTGGTAACCTGCCCACACTTCCTGAACCTTGGGCCTTAGAAAGCCCCAAGGAGATGTTTTGGAAGGAGCTTCAACGGTTGGCATCATATCTCAACACCATGCTGCTTTAAATCCTGCAAGGGGTTAAGCCTTGGGCAGCAGCTCCTCGCCACCTGGTTTGACATGTCATTAGCAGATTTGATATCTCACTTTCGTCAAAGCGGGATTTCTTCCCTGAGAATTAATTCTAATTTTTTGCCCGCACACAAATCATTAGCCCGGCTCTCCAAATGAAGTGCTAACATTTCCTGTCACCTCCTGCTCCTCACTCCCTGCAATTCCGTAAAGCTGCTGCAATCAAGACCATGAAAAGCTAATCAATTAAGCCCCAATGTATCAAGAGCTCATGAGCCACTGTGAAGAACCCAACACATCATTACCGAGCTTGTGAAATTTCTGCCTAAAGAGCAGATGTGTGCAAAGCAAAAGCACACTGTGGCCCAAAGTCCTTTTTCTTCACCACTACCTTCATCTCAATGCTCCTGACTGTGTCAAGTCATCTCTAACTTCTCAAGTGCTTTATGACCAGGAGAGGACACTTGTCTTCTCCCTGTTGGCAAAGGGAGATATTAGGTGTAGGCTGGATCTTCCATTATAGGCATGTTGAGACGCTGGTTATGCCCCAGATGATGTCATCATCCCTATATGTTTTTTTTTTTCCTTTGGAAAATCTCTTTGTAGAGGACTGAAGAGGGTTTTCTTCCCCCTTTTCGACTGAAACCTCCAGAATCCTACAAAACACACCCCCACACCAAAAAATTTCCCCTCCAAACAKCTCTGCTCCAAGCTGCCAGTCTCAGCCAACCCTTCCCCTTAAGTTAAACCAAGCATCTGCATCAAAACACAAAATACAGAGCTTGCCTGCCCTCAGATTTTAGAACAGAACAGTTGTCTCCATGGAAACCCACACTTTTGATTTTTTTTCCTTTTTTTTTCGGTGTTTTTTTTTTTTTTTTCAGTTCAGGAACCAGAGCATCAAGGCATGGTGCAATCCAAGGAGTGAGGTAAGAGTGTCTGTTTTAGGTACTGGCATTGCAGGAGGGATGCATCTCATTTTTCTGGAGAAGAGCTGTTTGTACGGGTTATACTTCCACGCTTTATACTTTCCACTGAGAAGACCTCAGTTTGGTTAAAGAAAAGGCTTTTTCCGTAATATATTGGATGTGGGCTCCCAGAACATGAATCATGGCTAGGCAGTCCCGTGTCAGCCTGGTGCATGCCTGAAATCCAGCTCTGTGCCTCCAGACTGACTCCATTCAGGCTTTTTGCTCGAATTGCCTTAAAGAGAGGCCAGCTTCACTCCTGAGGGTGGACATCATGAACCTGATGAAGGTTTCTTCATGCCCTCAGAGCTGCTTTTAAGGCAAATCTCCTCATGGACTTGGGCAGATCTGAAAACACCATGTCTACAAGATTCCACCTTCCCAAATATTTTTAGTTTCCAGAGCTAAATATGTTTCCAAAGGGCAAAATCCAAATTTCACCTCCAAACCACCTCAGATGCTGGAGCAAGGTGCTGACAAATAAGCTGGGGCTGGTCTCACCCAGCAGCCTCCAATACCAGCACCCTTTCTCAAGGTCGTTCATCTCATCCAGTATCTCACATCTTCCTCTAAGCATTTGGCACTGGCTACCTCTTGGGAAAAGGCTACCAGATTTTCATCTGGTGATGAAAAGTAGGGTTTTTAGTAGTAAATATGCTCATGGCGATGTACCTCTTTGGGTGAAAACTGGAGTTACTGTTTCTGCACATCCTCCAGGTCATTATTAAGGATGCCCCAGTGCCTGGCATCTTTTGAGGCTTTATCTGGTGCTCCCAGCCAGAAATCTCTTTCCATAGCACATACAAGATGCTTTCTCCCACCCTCAGGCACCTGTTTTTCAGGGATGCCATCTCAGCCGCATACAACTTTAATATACATACACACATGTCTGGTTTCTAAAGCCCATGTTGTTTTGCAGGATAAAAGCTGCTGTATATTAATACCATTATCAATAGGTCTTGAATATTGCTGGACTTCCTAATTACACCTGACGACATGCTAAATGACAGAAGTGAATTTTAAGGTCAACCAYGGAAAAAAATTAGCAGCGGCTTCTGCCTCTTAAGGGGACAGATGGAAACCACAAAATGGGTCTGAAATTTTCGCCAGGCAGCCCCACCTCTTTGCGCTGTGCTTGGACCAGAGCTTCACGGCTCTGCTCCACCTTGCACAAAATGTTCTGGAGCGAGACTCCTCATTTCTCTGATTTAAGAAGTTTGCCACGGCCCTTTCCTGGCAAGTGATATTTACAGGTGAAAATGCAGGGTGATATTTAGAGGTAAGTGGTATTTATAAGTACATATGCAGGGAAATGTTTACAGGCAAGATACTCATGGGTAATTATAGATCAATACTTCAAAGCAGAGTAAATAGAGAGGTAAAGGACCTTTGCTGGTATGTTACAAATAAATATTTAGATATAACAGATGCACATAAGTACGTGTAGGCTATATGGAAGAGATAAAGATTAGAATTTAGATGGAGCCCTTTTATAGGGAGGCGAGGCTGTACCATTAGCAGCACATCCATAACTCAGCAACATAAGAGCATCCGAGCAATGCTATCAGATCAGCCCCACGGTCCATCAAACCTGGCGTCGGGTTTCCAAAAGCAGCTCCTAGCAGAGATGTAAGTAAAGAAGTGAAGGTCAGAGAAGTCTGGTTTTTCTGTTTAAGGAACCCTGATGCCTCCCCATCCCACCGCCCCTGCACAAAACCTGGGACCAGAGCCGCATTATGCCTTTCCAGCTCCCTCCGACTCGCCACATCCAAATCTCCCTTGCCGATCGCCCCGCGGCTCGTATTTGACAAAGTTCAGCCAAGCAACGAGCAGCCTGGAAGGCCCTGAGATCCAGTAGAAATCCCCATCCAATTTATCAAGTCAAAAATTCAGCCGGGTGGGAGCTAACTGGGATGAAGCTCTGATCAAGGCAAGAGATTACRGTGGAGCCGGTTACACAAATCACAGCTCTCACTCACGGGGAACGGCAGGGTGAAGGGGAGTTTTTCCAGAGCTGGGCATAGCTGGAGATAAGAGCCTGTTGTTGGTAAATAAAAATGCTGGGGAATCGCATGTCTGATCAGTGTCCGCTCCCATCAGGCTTGCAGAAGCTGGCAGCATTATTTCCAGGCTTTTCACTGAGAATACTAAGGGCATTTGGAAAGGCAAGAACAAAGCTACAACTGTATTTGAGAGCAAAACAAAAGCAAACAAATGCATACCCAGAAGACCGAGCATTGAAAGAGAGCGATAGACTATTCAGCCACCATCTGAAGCAGCTCTTGAACAGCTCATGACTGTTAAAAAGTTTCCTGAGGAGTAAACGCTTTTTTTATTTGTTTGTTTGTTTGTTTGTTTGCAGGGAGAAAACAAAGTGAAAGGATTGCCGATGCCTTTAGTAGTAAATGAAGACAAATATCCCCCAGCCGTGAAGATTGCTGGAATGGGAAAAACACTAGTCGCATCATTTTGAAAAGCATCTGAGTGATGCTTTTGGGGTCCTCAGGCTTATTTTCCAAAGATGAGCTCTTGCACCCCAGATCCCAGTGGGACCCAACACAAGCTGCAGCTCTCAGCGTCATGGGTTGGGCATCGGCATGTGCCCTCTCAGGAGACACCCCTTCTTGCTCTGAAGATGTCAAGAGTTTCAGAGCCCCCTGATCTACCCCTATGGTTTCGCATCCTCAATATTTTGGAAGAAAATGCAGTTTCTGATTTAACTTTGGTTTGTCTCTGCCTTCAAACTATTTGTTCCCATTCTGCCTTTCTCTGAGGGCTTAAAGAGCCCTTTAGTATCTGGCATTTTCTCCCTGTGAAGCTACTTAGACATGGTAATCAAGTCACCTCTCTGTCTCCTTTTTAATAAATTAAGCAGATGGAGCACTTTAAAGCATTTTTTTGCCAGCCCTTGAATTATTTTTCGTGGCTTTTTCTCAGCCCTGGCTTTCCATCCATGGTGCTTTACTGGCAGAGCTCAACGAGGGCACAGCCACCACCTCTCCCCAGCCCTATCCTGCTGGTGTCCGCTCCCCGGGTATCAGGGTTGGAAAGCTGTGATCGGCCTCAATGAGGTTTTATAGTTTCAAACCTCTTGCCAGCCAGATACTTCAGACAATCCAGCTCATTAAATGAAAAGAAAGACTTTAAATTTACTGCCTCCATCAATGTATAAAGCCCTCGGCTTCCCGACTGCCGCTGCCCAACCGGCATTATAACGTAATAGCCTTTTTCTTTTTTTTTTTTTTTTTTTAAAAGCAAGAGATAATAATTAAAGATTGGATTATGAGCTAGCCCAGCATCGCAAAAAAGACACAACTTTATCGTATTACACAGCATCAAAATTAATTAGAAGCGCATTAATCTCTAATCTAGGAAAATATTGCAGGTTCTCTGGCCTCAATATAACATCCCCCATACGCTGACTGACAGCCTGCCCCTTTGAAAGTCTCCCTGCATTATCCCTGCAAAGAAACCTTTGCAAAACTCTGTGTAATCAATGTTGCTTTGATTAGTAAGAGCTTCCAGACGCTCTGGCAGACAGCTCCCACGATGCCTGCTGCGGATTGCCTTTGTGTGCGCAACTCGGCGCTTTGACAGAGTTGTTTTAACAGCGTGAGTGAGTCAGGTCCCACTCCTGGTCCGCTGGCAAATCATCACTTAAAACGCTTAGGAGCATATATGAAGGTGTCTAAACTCGCATTGATCACTCAATGCCTTTGGGATTGGGGATGGAGAGAGCTGAGCAGGGTGGAAATGCAGGCGGGAGAGCCCAGGCTGGACATCAGGTGGATGCAGCTGAGATTTTCCAACGGTTTGCTCCTTTCTGCTTTGCTTAACCAAGCCACAGCAGGGGTGAAGTGGCTTTGACACAGCACTGATGATGCTACCCACTTCACCCCATGTTTATCAGGATTTGGGGACTCTGCTGAAGCTCCAGCCCTTGGGTTTATTTGATTTTCCAGACCTATCTTTTGGTCGCCGCCATTCCCCATGAGATGCTGAGCAGGGGTCTGATCCATGAATGAGAGCTGCATCCCCCAAATCCCAGATGTGGGACCATGTGYCTCCTCTCCGGGAGAGCTGAAGATGGATACACTGACTGGGAGATGCCTGAGGACCACAGTGCTACTTGTATTTAATTTCGACAGGCAGTTATCAGAGCAGCATAGACATCCTGAAACAAAGCTTGAAGTGTCACACAGAGCAGCAAATGAAGGACAGCAGCATCACCACAATTCTAGCAACACTCTCTCTCATTTTTAAAGAAACCCCTTCATTTGAGCAGCCTGGAAAACTTTGTATTGGACACAGGAGGGCTTGGGGTTTTGGGGATTTTGACCTCAAAGGAGGAACCTGGACTCCAGTTGCTCTGAACAAAGCTGTCCAGCTGCAGTAGCAGTGCCCAAAACTCCCCATGCCTTCAGGCAACATCACCTCTCCCCATTTCAGGCTTCGAGCTCCACTTACAAAGCTGAATTCCCTTGGGGATCATGATCTATAGGGTCCTGTAGAGTCACCTGAATTTGGGACCCACTGACCAGTACGTATATGTCTCGCAATAACCTGGAAGAAGCATGGAAATGGTGGTTGCTCAACATCTTTCATGCAAGAAAGACAAGAGGCTTAGGGACAACAGGCTTTTCTGACCTGATCCAAATATTTACATTATTCAAGTGAAAAGGGGCTCGAGAGAAAACCAAAGGAACCAAGCCGGGAGGGTAGGATCCCTGAGTGATGAGCTGGGAGACGTCATTCAGCAAAGAGAAGTGCAAGGTAATGTGATGTGGGAAGACCGCTTAAACTATTCATGCACTGCAGTGATTTCTGAATTAATTGTAGCCTGGCAGGAAAACACCTAGGCATCCTGCTGGATAACCTGATGGAAGGATCTGCTGTTAGCCAAGCAGCAATTAGGAAGGGAAACAAGTCATTAAGCTGCATTAAGACGGGAATGGAAAGTTTTAATGTTATGAAATTGGTCAGCTGGGCAAATCTGGGAGGCGTTGACTCTTTCCCTGTTCATCTTTGGAACAACCTGCCCCAGGACAACTGGAGAACTGTGGTCCCCATCGTGCTGAGGTGGGATTGCCCATGGTCTGATGCAGACAGGCTTGGTGCCTGCAAAAAAATAAGGATAAATCTGAGGACCCACAGGCTCATTGCTGCCATCGAGACAGATGAGGCTGCTCAGAGCTGGGCTCCAACGTGGCACACCACCTCCTATAACTTTATGGAGCCAACAAGACTCCCTCCACCTCCCTGAGCCAAGGACAGGTACGGGAGATTGAAAAGACTTAAATTTGTGTCTGCAATTTGGGTATCACATTTCTTAAACCGCAGGGATCAATTTGTTATATCTCGGGGAGATCAGCGCGAATGTACACACATAAATACATATGAAAACCTGTGCATGTATATGGTTCCCTCTCCCTGCTTTAAAATATCCTGTCATCCTCCTCTTGATCCTAATTGCTGCTACACATTGAGTTTATATCACAGGCATACATATATATTTATAATCTCTAGAACATCCTCCTTGCCAAATGATAAATTCAAAGATGAGTAGATCACCCTTTGGGTGTCACCTACTGTCACTTGACCTTTACGAAAGAATAAACTGCAGCCGTTTCTCCGCTTCATTTTGCACATGCTGATGTTACCCTTCTGTAGTATTTGAGCACATGGTAGGTTGTGCCAACAGTTTATATCCTTTGGGGTGCCGGTGAGTGGGTGGGGAGCCAGTGAGTGGGGCTTAGTGATGAGGTGCTGCTGGAAAAGCATTTTGAAGGGTGGGAGAAACACATGGAAAATGATGCTACTTCTGCGCAGCATCCCTGGCTGCTCCCTCAAAGGGGGTTTGCAGGACTCAAGGTGAGAAAATCCCTCTTGATTCCCTCCAGCATCCCTTGGGGCAGTTATCCATCCCATCCCATCCCATCCCATCCCATCCCATCCCATCCCATCCCATCTCATTTCATCCTATCCCATCTCATTTCATCCTATCCCATCCCATTCCAATTCACATTCCTTCCTTGCTGTCCTGCTTTCTAGATCCGTGATGACCCTTTTATCCTGCAAATGCTGCCCTGGGTGGAGGGGACTCTGATTTTCAGGAGGAAGAGGGCAGCAGCCGCTCATCCATCCTGCCTCGTTTCCTTGGAGCAAAACAGACCGAGATAGAAAAAACAGTGCATGAAGCAACATGGTGTTTGCCACAGCAGAAGGGCAGAAGCCGCAGGTCAAGGTCTTACCCAGCACAAACCAGCCCAGTTCATAGCGGGATCTGTCCTCCCCTTCTCAGCTGTGTCTTGGAGGAGATCAATAGCAGAAAAGCAGGAGGCCAGTTTACCAATAAAATCTGGATGCGAAAGCCAAAGGCGACCTAAATATTGACCGTGATGCTCACGAAGCACTGAGAAACTGCAGCTTTACGGACCCCGGCGGCTGCTGAGACCCAGCCCTCCCTGACTGAAAAATGCAATAATTAGGGAGCTGGTGCACTCCAGTTCTGAATTTTGTTCTTGTTTAATGAGCCCATGCGTGCATGTGCGAGCATATTCACACGCCTCTCCCTGTAATTGCTCCTCAATCGTCGTGAATATGGCACTGACGCAGCCTTCAAAGCATGCCGCTGGTGCGGGATGGGCTGGATTCGGTCCAGGATGAGCCGATGGGCAGCGGCGGAGCTGCAGCAGCTGGATCTAGTTTGGATGGAGACACATTTTGGGTTGCTTCTACCTCTCCCAGGGCCCAAAGCAACACCTCTCCCTGCATATTTGTCACTAAATCAATATATTTGCTCAAATGGCAAAGCTCAAAAGTCAGCTACCTCCCATGGAAGCGGCTGTTTGAAGGAATCTACCTAATTTAAGGCCATTTTAAACTCATAGGTGTCCACCCAGCGAGAGGAGAGCTGCAGCCTTTCTCATGCTGTGTCCCTGCTCCGTTTCAGCTCTATATTCTTCCCGACAACGATGGCAAACCAGATCTGGTGTGAATGGGGGTTAGCTCCCTGCAGAGATTTGCCAGCTTCTGCCAGCTGGTGGTTTGGCCCGTCTTGGATTTAATAATCTCTCTTTTGTCCATYGGATTTTATGACTAATTATTAGTACAAAAAAAAATACACACAAGTTATAAAATGCAGCTGAATGAGAGTGATTTGATTTGCGACTGTTTTCGATGGGTATTTAGTGAATTTTTATATAGCCCCTCCTTAAAAGACAAGCAAATCCCCAGAGGAACGGGGAAAAGTGTTTAAAACAAAAACAAATAAGCTCTCTATCAAAGATGATGGCTTCAAAAGGGGGCAAAGAGCCACGAGAACCATCTGCCCAGTGGCTGCCTGCCTTGTCACTAGCCCCCACAACTCTTTTGCCAGCAATAAGGGATCTCAGAGAAAAGCTGAGCTTAATTAGAGCCATCCTACCAGCCCTAAATATTGTTTCCCCTCCTTGCACTGTTGTTTGCTCCATCGTTTACTCCTTGCTTCATCCTTGAGTCCAGCAGAAAACGATGTAAAGCTCCTCTCCGCCTTATGTGCTGCAGCCTTTTGAGGCTACCCTGGGATAAAATGCCCAAGGCAAGAGATRATGCCCTGGCTGCTCCAGCAATTTTCTCATCACCCTCTTAAGGTCCGGTTTGGGTTTTACAACCGCCAAACTGCATCTTTTGGAGTGAGGATTGGACCTCCGTGCTAATGCTGGGGGGCAGGGAGGGCAGGGGATGGGGATGCCCAACATGTAGATGATGCCGGAGGATGTGGATGAAGAGGGATTTGCAGAGTTGCTCCCATGGAGGAAAACCTTTTGTTCGGTTCTGGTGACTTTTTCAGGAAAAAAAAAAGCAAGCAATGAAAAAAATTTGCAGTTTGCATCTGCTCGGGAGAGATGGGTTTGTCTTTATTGGCTACGCTTGTTAAAGATCCTGGTGAGGGAGAAATCCTGACATGAGTGATTGGGAAACTCAGGTGATGGAAGAGGGAGAGTGAAAGGAAAAGGTTTTTTTTTCTTCTCCCCTGCTGAAGACAGCAGGAATTGGGGAAGGATTGACTTAGCACTATCCATCAGGAAAAGACTTTCCATCAAAAAGTGAGTAAGAAAAATAACACCTGGGAAAAAGCAAGAAGTCTGCAAGGAGAGCAGCCCCGCTCGGCGCTGCAAACTCTCCCTAAAGGTCGGCAAAGTCTTTTCGGGGAAGGACTCGGCAGCGCGGGGTGGGGGAAGGCAATATGAAATTAAGCATTATAAAAAGAGATGAAACGGGTGAGGGGGGGTGGAAGAAAAGAGGACCCCCTGGAGCGTTTTGGGGATGGAGATGTTCTTCATGTGGGATGAAAGGCGGGAGATGTCAGAGCTGTGCCGGAGAGGGGGGCTGGGCTGTGACCAGGGGGGGTCCTGTCTTGCTCAGTGGCTCTTTGAAGATTTGTCTGGTCACTAAGAGCTTGGAAAATGATGCTGTTAGCTCAGTGGGTCCGTTTTGGCCCCGGGAACAAGCATCTTGGGGGATTGCAATGGAAATATTCTCATTTTAGCTCAAGGCTGGGGTCCGGCTGCCCGGTGGCATGGTGATGCAGAGAAAGCCCTAAAGAGGGGGGGCTCTGACCACCTATTTTTGAAAAATCCCAGCTYAGGTGCCCTGCAAAGGATGGAGCTGGAATGGTATGGGGAGAGAAAAGCTGTGGCATGGCAGAAACTGCTGCAAAGAGCCGTTACGGCCCAGCGGGGACAGAAAGGCAGATTTTTCCCGGGATCCCAGAGGAGACCTTGCAGAATTTGTTGCAAGCCAGGAAAGCATAGAAAAGTTGATGGAGTGAGGCTGAATTTGAAGGCAAGGATATGCCCTGCAAGGACAATGAGATTTGTTACCAACCCTTTCCATCTCTCTCCTATTTTGTTCTGTGCTTTCTCTGGTTTAATCAGTTCCCGGCACTAATTGGCTTTGTTACCACCCAGCCACACAGTGGGGAAGACCCTCAGAGGGTCTCCTGGAAGGGCACAGCTCAGCCGCATCCAGCCCCGACATTTCAGCCTTTTTGGGTCCCGTCACAATTCTCACAAAACCAACCACAGCATTTGCATTATGCAAATTTGGCATATGCAGATCAGCCCTTCCAAAAATAATATGCAATCAGGCAATTAACAACTGCCTTGTCTTTAACTCACAGGTAGTCTCAATTCCTGCAACTCTTAATTTTGGATTGCCGGCTCCGCAACCTTAATAATGTCATTTTAACTCCATGGTAGCCATTTTAAGATGGATTTTCTCTTTATTTTCCTGCCCCAAGCCCTCACTGCCACCCACCGGTTGCCTCTCCCTCCGCTCACCCACGGAGGGGAGGATGACAGAGGGATGCTTTTCTCACCGCAGGTAGCACAGCCATAAATTTCACTTACATCCAGTAAAACACAGGCATCCAATTAAACCCATAATCCTATAAACCTGCCAGCAATCAACCACACTTTCAAAAATCAAGACGGACAGGTACTTTAAATCAATACATCCASGTAACAACTTGCAGTTTGTAGGATCTTCTGACACTGCATCTTTTGCAGCTCCATAACAGAAACAACAAATATTCCAGTTTGCAGGTTGTTTTTATGGCTTTTTCCCCCTTTTAGCTTCACCAGAGGAAATTCCTGAGGAGCGAGTGATGATCGGGGATTGAGGGGAATCAAGAGGAGTTTGGGTCTGTTGTAAAAATTCACAGCCAAAGCCTGATACAGCATCATATCCCGTGTTATAAGACATCACCGCTCCTTGGCTTCTCTCCCTTGGAGATGTCGGGGGGACCGATGGTTTAGGATAGATTGTTATTATCCAGATTTTTTTGCAGAGGGAAAAAAAAAAAGAAGTTTTAATTTATGACCCGCTTTCCGATAACAGCTAAGGGCTCTGCCAAATTCGGAAACCTTTTCTATCGGGTACAAAGCAGTTGGCAACATGAAGGGACATGGCAGGTGATTGATGCTAAGGAGCATCATTGCCACTCATCACCCCGCCGGCAGCGCCGGGAGGAGTCGCCCGTTTTGTGGCCATTCGTCAGGTCATTGTAGCTGAATCGCTGGGTTTATTCTCTGTTTTTGGGGAGATTTCACCCCGAACAAGTCCAACTTGCTGCCTCTTGATGGTGGTGCCTCTTTGGGGCTCTGCAGAGCCACGGCTGCTTGCAAGGAGCACAGGAAAATGAAAAAGGAAAAGGTTTTAGTSCATTATCCAGGCATTTGGGCTGCCACCACCAAATTCATATGGTTCAGCAAACCCAGAGGGTTAAGTAGGGCAGAGCCAGCATTCATCTCCCACCCCATCCACAGGTCCCAGCTTTTAGGGAAAAAAATATACTGTGGGTGAGACAATGCATCGAGTGCCTCTTTGGCTCTGTCTCTATATGATGCACCTTGAACTTGCTCAAAATAGCTTGGAAATGATGTTTTCACCTTCATTTCCGAGGTTGCCTTGGCAAGGCTGGCAGGCAGCGTAATTCCCGTATTCTGCCTGCCTATGTYTAGGTTATATTATGTGTTGTTCAGTGTTAAAAATGGTTGGTTTTGCCAGATAGGAATCATGGAGGTCAGGAAAATGAGTGTCAGATGGATTTTACACCCTGTGTGCTCCCGGGAGCAAAACCTGAGCCGGCTCAAAACGCTGCTGAAGCCACGAACAAGCTTTCCAGCCACACCAGCATCTTTGTTGAGAGTTTAAACGCCGTGCATGCAGCAGCAGGGAAGTATTTTAAGCATATTTAAGAGTGCTTTAAACAGTTTTATTGGGGCTATTTTTTTTGTATCCCTTCACCTGTAAAACCAGGTACTTCCATCATCAGAGTCCAAATGCAATAAACGTGGCAGTAGTCATAAAAAAATCTTTTAGGTTGACCTGGAATAGCTTTTCTAGACCTCAGAAAGTGGATGTGCAGACTTTCAGCTTGCCCGGAGCAAGCTGCTTAACCATACGAGGAACCAGCACGTGCCCCAGCCCAATGGATGGCACACTCCCTTTTTTTTTCAGTCCTTTCCAGCAATAAACCGTAAGCTTGAAATTAATGACCACTTCATGGAGAGAAAATGTAGCCATTGACCTGGGACTGAACTTCAGCCATTCGAGGCAAAGCATTTGCTACTGTTCAAATGTTCATTTTCAGGAGTCATGGAACAAAACCTTGGTCTTCTGAATACAAAATGTTTCTAATGCCATCAAGCTGTTTCATCTCTCATCCTCGAAAGCTCATTTTCTGGGGAGTGTCCAACATGTTTTCATTAATTTAATACCAAAAGGCAGCCAAAAAAATCTCCGGTGCAAATTTCCTACGTGGCTACAGCTCCAAAATATTATTAAGTCGGTGGAGCTTTCATTGGTGGATCCAAGTGACACCCAAGTCAAGGATCCCAGGATCTGCATCCCAAATCCCACGATCTCAGCATCTCTCTGGTTATAGAAAAAGCCATTTTCTCTTTTCACAGGTTATTGGTCAAAGCATCAGCCCAGTGCAGAGTACATGGGAAATGACTCTCATATTCATTCCAGGTCCCAGATGAGCGAGGGCCAGAAACCAACTTCCGACAGACCCCTATAAAATACCATATTCACGACAGGCATTATGAAGAGGATCCACCTCATCTGGTGTGTTTAATCTGCTGCAGGCCTGGAGTTAAGGACAGAAAAATTATAAATCTGTCATTTAAGGAGTCCTGTTTCCTCTCCTGGCTAATAGGATTATTCAAAAATGGTTTAAATCAGAATCCCAAAGCCTGTTGTTGGTTTTYAAATGAGGCTGAGCCTTTCTGGTGCGGCTTTTTTTGATCTTTCTGCTGGATGTTGGCTCCAAGTCAGAGTCCCAAACCTCTTTGGGGGACATAGGCAGCTCTGAGCCAGATTGCTTGGAAAAAGTGGGGGTTTGAGGGTCAGAAAAGGACTGATTTTCAATCTCAGTAGCCAGGGCTGCATGGAAAGCATCTCGTGGGCTGGAGAGGAGGATTTAGCGCAGCAGGTTTTGGTGACAATACTGAGCTGCTCCCATCAGTCCCAGGGGATGCACCTGGTAAAAAGAAAGGATGCTGAAAAATTGGCAGAAGTGCAAAGAAAGGCCCAGAAATAACCTGAGGGCCAGGGAAAATGCCTTACAGTGGGAGACTTAAAGAGCTTCGCCTCTTTATCTTATCAACAAGAAGAATGAGAGTGACTTGATTATGGCACACAAGCACCTTCTCAGGGAGAAAACACCGTGCACGGCAAAACCTCTTTAATCCATCAGCCAAAGGCACGATGAGAAGCAAAAGCTGGAAGCAGAAGCCAAATCCATTCAAATTAAAAACTAGGCACTGGCTTTTTTTTTTTCCCCCCATCAACATGAACGATTAACCATTAGAACAAATGACCAGCGAAACGGYGCATCCTGCTCCAGTGCCGTGGCGGTCGGTCCAGGCTCGGTGGGGATAAGCAAAGGCAGAATATTGGGGTTTATCACACCGGATTTGGGGGTGCTGTGCATCGGCGGCTGGGACTCACATCGATTTGCAAGGCAGAGGAGGGCTGCAGATATTTCCAAGCCCTGCCTAACTCCTCCACCCTCGGAGCCCTCTGCTAGACGGCGAAGTTTGCCACTTCCCAGCCCCTCGCTCTCATCGCAGCCCACAGATGCATCTGATCCACGCTGCAGATAATGATAGAAAATTACAGTGTAATAAGATAATGGGATTTATTTATAGCATTTGCTTTCCAATCACGCCCACATGATATATGTATCCACACACGCGCGCACGCACGCACGCACATACACACAGCACTTTCTATGTATATATATTAGCATAAGTGGTTGGCTTTGTGGAAGCAAAATGCCACCTGGGGGATGTCGAGATGTTCCCAAGTGGTTCAATACCAGCGAGAAGGGTGCTGGCACATCACAAATAGTCCTCTCATCATCATAACAATGACACCATATTTCCATGACACTTTTATCTCAAAGCACTCGGGGAAAAAAAAAAAAAGAGGGAAAAAAAAAATATAAAATAAATGTAAACTGCTACACAAACCCCAGTGTATGCGGAGATGAGAATTGAAATGCAATGACAGACTTAACTGGAGACAAATCCCGTCTCCAATAGAAACAAGCCAAGGGAAATTTAAGGAGGCAACATGTAATTAGCTGGGGATGGTCAGCACAGCAGGACTCTTAACGAGCTTTCTCCCCGCAGGGCCGTGTTAGGTTGAAGAATACTGAGGTGCAGCAGGTCAGTGGGTCTCCACATTCCAAAGCGGCGTGAAGAAGCCCAGCAAGTGCAAACTGAGGGTGATGAAGCACCACCACAACTGAATTGAGGGTGTGGTGGCTGTTCCAGCTCTTGCTGGAGTCCCAGCTGGGTTTCCCAACCCACCGCAATGCTGGGTTTTACCACTCAAACAACATCATCATGGGGCTGTTAAAGCTTTGAGATTCATGGCCTTGGAGGATTCATCCTCCTCCCATGAGGCCACTGGGTTTTATTATTTCTTTCTTAATTCCTACAGCGATCTGCATCCCAAAATCCAGCTAAAGGGTGAGGACAGAAGCTGTTAATCAAAAGGGGAATGGGCCAATCGCCCCCTGCAAAATAATCCTGCACCCTAATGAAGCATCAGCCACGGACATGGGGATGTTTGCAGGTGAAACGATGGCAGAGTTGCTGAATCTCCACTTCTCGGGGCTGCTGCTGCTCTGAGCATCCCCATCACGCCGCTCACCCAGCACCCAGCCTGCTGCCGGGGGCCACCAACAGCCAGGGGACACCTGGTACCAGCTTTTTGAGTGAAACACCAACTTTTTTTGGAGAAAAGTCATTTTCAGCATCTGCAGACTTATCAGCAAATGCATTTTTCCCCTACCCTTCACTAAGACATCTGTGCACCACAACGGGATTATACCTGCCCATCCGTGGTGTCTGATGATTAACCAGGGACAAGCAGCAGGTGAACATCCCTGCTCAGCATCCCAGCCCACGCATTAAACCTGGCCCCACCAGGCGCGGGGAGGAGATGACAGGCATCTCTCTCCTCATCTGCAGCGAGGCGCAATTTTTTTCTGAGGGCTGCTGAGCATCTCCACCGAGCTGRCTTCTCTGGGGAAGATCAAAGCCAACCTCTGATCAGGAGAGCCGAGCGAGATTCCTTCACGGTACAGCAGAACAGGGAGGAGAGAAAAAAATATAAAGAAAAGGGGGACGGCTGGGAGCAAGGGGAAGTTTTCTATTATTGGGGCTGGATAAACCCTAAACAAACCCCGCTGTGGTTAATATCTCACCTCTAACGACTCCATCATGGCATGACGGGGCTTTCGCAGCCCACCACGAGCTGCTTTATGCCGATGGCTTTGAGTGGGCAACGTAGGGCTGGACGGACCCTGCCGAGCTCAGCCACCCCGTTGTCCTCCAGCATCCCTAGCCCATCTCAGCTCAGCTTTGCCAGTGGGGCAACTGACTCTCCGAGGGCTTTTTTCGGAAATGCAAAGGACGAGAGGACCCAGATCATCTTTTATAGATGCTGTTGCCTCCGGCAGAAAAGCCGAAGCAAACTCCAGTGCTTCACTCCTCCTTTGATTTTGGTACTTTTAACCAGAGAGGAGAGAAAGACCCCTACACCAGATCCCAACCCTGCAGGCACCAGAGCCAAGGTGGATGCTCGAGGATGCCCCACCATCATGTTCCCTCCTGCTAACCACCCAGCAGCGATAAACTCATCAACGACACCAATTTTGGGGCTTTTTCCAGGCTGCGGGGAAGGGAGAGGAGAAAGTGTGGGACTGGCAGAGGTTCCCTCTCCCTTAAAATTTAGTTGTGCTCTATATTCAAATGGCAGTTTAATGAGCCTTTCCCTATTTCCAGCAACTTTATCACATCATTAAAGCGTAGAAATGAATAATACATCCAGCCGTTGGATTAAGCTGAACTCCAGACCTGATGCAGCTTCAAACGGAGGAGGGAAGAGAGGCAGCTGGAGGACGGGGCACTGGGCAAGGGTGGTAGCCATGCCGGGGAGAGGACGGAGTTATTTCAGCTCTTATGTGCCAAACCACATGCAGGGGTATCTGTGGTCCTTCCCAGTAAGCCAAACTCCTGCTATTTTAACTCAGTGATGAGCAGGAGCTGCTCTTACCCAAAGCATCCGTCCTCCTTTCCTCTCTGGCCTGCAGAAATAAAGGAATAAATTTAATTTTTTAAATTGTTTTAATATTATTTTTAATTATCGCTTCCAGCAAATTCATCCTCAGACACTGCACAGTGGGTAAGGGGCTGAGCCAAGACCAGGCACAGGCTCCATGCGTGCCTCTGTCCCCAGCCCGGCTCCATCTCTTCCCATCCTTAAAAATGAGGCAAATTGGGTAAAAAAGCCTGATCCAGGTCACATCACACCTCACCGAGCGCTGGGTCAGGTCTTGGGCAAATTACCCCATCACCAAAGAGGAGCATTCGTTACATCTGCATGGATGGATGGGCAGATGGAGGTTTTGCTGCTTTTGGAGGCAGGATTTGTCCCCCAGGCACCCAGGGGTGTCCTGCACCCCAAGGTGGCCTCAACGCAGGCTCAGCACCCCAAGGAAAGAAAACAATCGTCTGATCTATTAAAATGAAATATCATTTAAAACAGGAGAAGGCGGCAAAAAAAGAAAGCAAGAGGCCAAAACAAACCATCTTTGGTTCAGGATGCGAGCGTATTCTCCCCAAGAGAAAAATAAGCAATTAATGCCGGAAAGATTCACAGGTTTTGTTATCTGGGGCTTTTTTATGAATAAATTGTACTCATCGAAAGTGGTCTTTATATATATTTTTTTTGCCCATTGTTTGTGGGCATTGATTTATTTTTCTCTTATTCTTTCTGATTGTTATATTTCGGATGGTGCTTACTGATGTGAAAAAAGCCATCTTGTGTTGCTGATAAGTCTGGAGATAACTGCAGAGGTCAAGGAACGGATGAGGAAAGAGAAAAGAGGAGAGGAAAAAAAGTTTTGGCCTCTCCAGCTCCATCCTCACTCTCCCCAAAACCTGCAGAAAAATAGCATCGAGTGGCCCAGAATGGTTAATTAGATGGATTTCCCCCAGGGCCAGACCGGAGGGAGAAAGGAAGGAAACAATTTAACTGTATTTCCTCGTTATCTGATCTCAGTCATTTTAATTTGTGCTCTCTTTGAGGCTTCTCCTTTTTTTTTTTTTTTTTTGTGTTCATCTTCTCCTGTCGTGTGTGTTCAGCTGAGTAATGGATGACATTGCAAGAAAATGGGAGGTTTTTCTTGTCCAGCCCAAAAACCACTTCCAAGGTCACACGTGATGGAGGGAGACAGTGCTTTCAAGGTGAGGCAGAAAGGAGGAGAGAAACCCGTCTCTCATCAGATCTTAATAAAATAAATTCGCCGCTGTATTCCCATCATGAGCCAAGAACAGCCTCATCCTTTCCCATTTTTTCCCCCTTCAATGATTGTCCTAAGCGATCACCCAAGGGAACCRAAAAAGTAATTGCTCAGTAAGAGAGATCAGTCTTTAAGGAGAGGTTGAAGAGAATTGCATCGGAGACCCAGGGATGCAAGGGATATATGGGGCAGCCGAGAAACAGCTGAACCCAGAAGCAGTGACTCCCTAAAGCTGGAGGCAAGTCTCTTACTTGGTTTGCATCTTTTTTTTCATAGCATTTCAAAGAAGCAATTTGGTAAAATGGCTATTAATTATGCCTGCCTTTGTTTGAGCAATTAAGGGGCCATTTCACTTATGGGAGAGCCCAGACAGAGCCTGAATGAGGTCAAAGCAAAGCAAAGCAAAGCAAAGCCACCTTAAGCTTAATTGTAAAAGCAATTTGATGCTCTGAATTTGGCCTCTGGAGCTGCATTTAGTTGCAAGACCAAGGGAGAGGTCTCTGCATCCTAAACCATTCGGGGAAGCAGAAATAAGGATGCTAACAAACCTTTCGGTCATGGAAACAACGCGATGGCAGGAGATGCCCAGGAGGAATCGCAGCTCACAAAAGCCTCGCCGGTGTAAGGACAACATTACGGTGCCAATCCAGAGCGAAACGGAGCCCTGAAGCTCTAATTAAGGGCTGCTGTAGCTAATGATCTGCCCAGTGCTAATTAACTTCAAAACGTGGCGGCTCAATACGCTTTCCGCTCTGCTGCTGGGTTTGCTGTTGTTCGTGCATGCAAGTGCCTTCTCCAGGCTCCTCCTCGGGTCGGCATTTTTCCCAAGCCATCCCCGGGAAGATCTCCCAAGCAGGGATAACTAAATCTTTGCAAACCTCTGAGATCTCTCCTCCTCATTCTCCTCTCTCCTTTTCATATTTGTTTTTTTTCTTTTTTAATTTGCCCAATTCTGGTTCCAAGTCTCGGAAATTGGTGACTTATAATAGAAGTGTCTTCTCAGCCATATTTATAGCATCGCACCAGCGTGACGCTCGCATAAAGTTCAGGTAGCACGGTAATTTAAATTTAGCCCAGGGAGGCAGCGAGGATGCAGCCGTGTCCTTCGGGAGCAGATTTTCCCCACTTTCCCCCCAAGATGACTACGGATCCATGCACTGATCCCACGTGCTGCTTTGATGGGGGTGATTTTGGACGCAGGATGAGATATCGTCTTTGCATCCTGGCTTTGTGTTGAAAATCAGGTCTCCACATTGATGTCAGGTGGAGAAACCATCAGCTTTAAGTATCAGGTTTGGGATTTTCTTAAATTTGATTGCATGTCATAGGTGAGGGGCTATTGCACAAGGGAGAAAAAGGTTTCCCAGCCCAAAAACTGACCTGTGGGGTCTTCATCGTTTGCTATATCGGTTCAATCCCATCCCATTGCCTCCTCCTTAGAGAAATACAGTATTATGGAAGCGTGACTGGCAGCCAGCCTTTGCCATCTGCTCTGGCCCCTCATTAAGGATTCACAACAAACATATGTGACAATTAGATCCGTAAAAACATCTCGTGGATCATATGCGATTGAAACGTGGGCATATGCTCTCTGCCCAATAAATCCCCCGTCTGAGCTGGGTTTGCTCCTGAAGAAGACACCAAGGAAGAGGGATGAGATCTTCTTCTCACCTATGCTCATGCATCAAAGGGAAGGTTTGGAAGAGCAATCCTGCTCTGCTAGAGGAGAAGGGAAATAAATGATGGTGAGTGAGGATGCTTGGAGGTACCTTGGGCTTTACAAGGGGCTGAACCCTTTTAGTGACTAATTCCCTAAGGCCAAAAAGCACAGGCTAGGCTTGATAAGCCAAAAGACACATGGAGGCTCGTCTCAGATGAGCGCCCCGAGATTTGCACAAGGTCTCCGCGTCTCCTCCGTTGAAGAATCACCTCTGTGCAAGCAYCGCTGCTTGCATGAGTGACTGATTATGATGATAACTGCTCTCAGTAGCCGTAATTGAATTGCTGCTCGAAAAGGAGCGGCTCAGAGGGAGGACGGCAGGAATAATAGTTACCAACTCCTCAGCAGTCCTCGTAGACAGGCAGCGTTGGCGCCAGGAGCACTGCTGCTTCATTGGTGGGACGTGCCCAAGGAGCAGAACATCAACCCATGTGGCTGGAGCTCCTTATCGCTTCGAACCCCTCGCAACCCACCAGAAACATATCATGGATGAGGCAAAAATTGTCCTCAGAGCCCAGAAAGCCACCCATCAATTCTCCAAGCTCCATCTGCTCTTCAGCTTTTGGAAGAAGTCACTCCCTGTTGTCTGATGATGCTCGATAAATTCCTGAGACCTGGACAAATCCACTTTTTTCCCATATTTCCTCTGCCAGCCCTACTCCAGCTCCCTGCAAAATCAAAAGCCCTCCTTACCTCCTCCTTTGTCTTCCCTCTAATAACCACGATGGGGAGAGAGCCCCATGGCACAGGCAGCATGCCTGTAAATAGCCCCTTGTGTTTCCCCAAATTGCCATTTCATTACTATCACCTGGCTTTGTTGTAGCAATAAATTGGGCGTGCGGCGTCTGCACATCAGCTTCTTTCAAGTGCTTTGATAAAGGAGGCCTCTGATACCTTTGTTTTTTTAGTTCCCTTCTGCCCCAGAAAAGGGATGTGCTGTGAGGTTGCCACGCCGGAGGAAAGCGATGCTGCAGCGCTGGAAGGCTTTGGTTAGTTAGTTTTCATTTAAAAGTTTAAATCATCACATCCCTGGAAGATGTTCCTGGAGTGAATCCAAAACAGAGCCTTTGCTGGGGATTTCTGGTTGTCAGCAGCCCACTGGAAGGAGAAACGGCTGCTCCAGCCAGGCTGGAGAAACGCTGGAAGTCCCAAGCCGTTGGGTAAATACATAGGCACATTGGTATTGTAGGTATGACAATTCATACAGGTCATCCGCAATCTCAATCTCTACGGAAATAGAGATAAGCTGGGTTTTAATTTAATAAAGGTGCAAATCTTAAGGATGAAAATAAAAGGGAAGCCTTGAAAAAAAAGCCCCTCAAGGGTTGGGAGACCTCAACGGGGAGCTGGGACGGTTGGGGACTGCTGCAAGGGAAGCGTTGGGGTCTTACTAGGTGCAAGGGGTGTACAGGGATTTGCAATTTCAGGCTTGCCACTAATGCTGGGGAGAGCCTCCGTGGAGTTAAAAAGAAGACGCCTTAATGCAAGTGCCCTCCTCTTGCCTCTGACCCAGCCCAGATTTATCCATGCGCCAAAATCAGCACATTAGCCATCCTGTCAGGAATGTTTAGAAATATTTGGAAGATGCCAGAAGCTGGGATGGAGGATGCATTTTGGGTTGAGGGAATGGGGAGCCTGTTGAGATGTACCCAGAGGGCAGTTTTGAATAGCATTGCATAGAAAGCAAGTGATGCTGATGGGAAATAAGGGGCACGAAGCATTGCTCTTCCCCAGCTCACAAGACTTTTGGCAGAACAGACCGCTGCATATGAAGTGCAGAGATGATTTTGCTTTCCCTCTGTATCACTTTTCCTCCCAGCCCCCTGCGTGCTTGCCAGGGAGGGGGAAAAAAAACACCTTTTTGGAAATTGCACCATATATCACGTCGTGGCGGTCAGGGAATGGCAGGGGGTAAGTGACGGGTTTAGCGGTGCTGATTGGGCAACGGAGGGTGGGAAGCAGCAGGAGTCATGCGGATGTTGCTCCCCAGACTCCCCCGATTAATAAAATAACCCAAATTGCTGGAAGCAAGTAACCCCGAGAAGCTTTTCCCACACACACACTCTCCCCCGGGGCTTCATCCTCCTTCGTTGTCAGTTATTGAAACTTTCGATCACAAACCAAAGCTGATAGGTCTCCACTGAAAATCACCCGGGGCCATATACGGAGGAGGAAAATTCATCTTTTCAACCAGAACTTGTTGAAACTACTTGTTTGATTTTTTTTTTTTTTTCCTTCTTGCTATCCCAAACTGGAAAAGAACTCCAAATATTTTTTTAAAATTTAAATTTATCATTTAGGTTTTCTTATGGAAAATCAAGGGGTTTTTTTCTAGAAAAGCTTCTCTTTTTTTCACTGTTGAATGAAGTCCTTTGCTGGAAAAAGTCTTGGTTCCGTGTGAAATGTGGGGATTAACACTATTATCTTTCCCTATGAAAGGGGAAACTGAGGCAAGGGGACCTTTCTCCACTGACTTTTGCAGAGGATGAAGAGCCTGTGCTGTACCAAAAGCTGCATCTTCCCGTCCCACACAATGCTAAAGAGGTTTCAAAGCAACCCAAAATGCTCCTTTTCAGAAGCATATATCTGTATATCCAGTATAATATCTGCGTAGCACCAAGAGAAGCCATGGATGCATGAATTAAACACTGGGCAATATTGTGCCCAACCAACTGCTGCTCCCTGGGCATCATGTGCTGAAATAGGGGCAAGGCTCCAAAAATGCTCTCCCCATCTATATCTCCCCACCATCCCCCTTCCACCCCTCTTTTCCTCTCCCTTTGCCCATCCCTCAGCCCTCAGCAAATGCCACTGCTAAATATTACCCAAGGAAAAGGTTGAAGAAGGAAAAACAAAGTCACTGGACTCTGAGACAGATCACGGAAACAGAGGAGATAAATCCTGAGAATACAGCCCGCATGGGGAGAAAAAGACAAATACTGAAATAAATATGAAAAGAAGACAAATTTGGGCTACAGGGAGCGGGTGAGCCAGAGAGAGAGAGGAAATTGCACTAAAATAGACGAGGTTTCCTGGAGACAAAGGTAAAATTGGGAAAAATGAGATCTAAACCGAAGGGGGATAAATCATGAGGGCAGCAATGTCTGAAAATTATTGGGAATGAAGCCTTCCCAGTAAGTGAGACATCTCCTGCAAGACCGATCTGCTGCAAGCAACAAATACAGCCACGGTGACAAGGACAAAGCTGGAGTGGGGTAGACAAATCTGTTGGGTGATCCTGACTTGTCTGTTTCTCCTAAAGTGGTTTCTGCAGCCACATCCCCAGGTGGTTTGGGCTTTAGGAAGCTCCTCCTGCTTGGCTTTAGCAATGTCTCCCCCAAAAAGCAAGCTTTGGGGGAAGAAAACTATATGGGGAGCAGGTATTTTTGCACCRGGAGCTGTGTCTCCAAAACAACAGAAGCTCTTCATTTCCCCCCAAAAAAACATTTTATCTGGGAAAAATCATGCTCAGGCTGCAGCTGCCTTCTCTGAAGTTCAACCATGCAAATGGAGCCAAACCCTTTTGCCAGAGGTTTTTAGCGGAAATATTTCCTTCTACAGCTTCTTCCCAAGAACAAACCCAGTTGCGAAACTCCCCCCAAAGCCACTAAACCCTCCACGGAGGGACCAGCGCTGTACCACGCGTGAGCGCTGTGGTGGGGCATCTCTTCAGCCYGGTGACTCCTGAAGACCAGCAGTATTTTTACCCTCGGGCTCCTCTCTTGCTCCTTATCTAGATGACACCGCAGAGATAAATAACAGCGGTAATCCTAAATTGAGATCACAACATGCTTTACACTTCTGTGTTACACTGCGAGCAAGGAAAGCTCTCCCCAGGCTGTAGGAAGGCAGCATGGGATTATTTTTTTTTCTTCGTGCCAGGCAAAGCTGTGACATAAAGCCTACGGCTTGTTACACGCTTTTTTTTCCACAACTCCCCCACTTTGCTTTGGCAAGAAACTGAGTTTTCAGCTGGGAAGAGCATGTGCCATGCCAAACACCCCCCCAGATTTCCACTGGGAAAGCAGAAATCGGCACACCAACACACAAAAACTTGGCAGCTCTATTTTATGGAGGGTATTAAAAAGCCAATGGTTTCTGCAGAGAAAATACTCTGTTTTCCCATCAAAAATCAACTTACCGCTTGCTCGTAAACCTATCACAACGCCTCTGCTCATTTGCAAAATTTTCTGGCTGGCACAAGGCTCTCGGTGTGGTTGGTGGTGGAAACGTGGAAAGTCAAAGGATTTGGAAAGTGGATTTGAAGCTGATCTAGATGGGGAGAGCAGGGTCTCCTTATGTAGGGCTTGCTGTCCCCAGAGGTTTGGGGACAAGCTCATGGTTGGTGTGTCCTCCCCCAGGCAGCACCAAGGTTGCCCAACACTGCAGTTTCCCAGACCCCTGGAGATTTTCCCAGGGAATTTTCTCCAGACCCAAGTGCGGAGGGGAAAATGCATGAGCCAAAAGAAAGAGGAGGCACAAAAGCTGGTGTCAAAGCTCAGCCCAGCTCAAGTATCCATTCAGCAGGTCCCACTGATGTATCCTCATGTTTGCACGTTCCACACCTGCTTCCTCGTGCCCAGCTTTTTATATGCCCATATTCCCCCTGTGCTTGCTGTTCTCCCGGCCTTTCCCCTCTCTTCCTCTCTCTGATTTATGTAATTTGAAGTCCTGGTTGGGAGCTGATATTATGACACGTCCAGACTTCAAAATAAACCTCCCTCTTGATACCGGGTTATTTTATTGGGTGCATCAAGGCTGAAAACAACCTCATTCATCTTAAGAAATGTATTTTCCCATTTGCTGTATAAATACATACATGTTTCCTTGCATTATTCACCTAGGCACGGCAGATAGATGAGCAGCAACAACGGCACCACATTTTTATTTCTCATTCTGTAACAGAAAAGGCACCAGGGAGGTTTGTGGCAGGAGCTTGACAGGGCAGAAAAATCAGCTGGGGCAAAGGGTGGGGAGAAAATTGAATGGAGAGGAGATATCCCACTCCCAGCCAAAGATGTCTGGGGATGGGGACAAGGTCTGGTCTTCAGGGTCCTTGTCCAGGTCAGAGAGATGGTCTGGAAACACAGGAATTAGAGGTGGAGAAAAAGCCAAAGGACAGATGAAAAATAAGACAAGGCGGGAAAAAAATAGGCAAAGAAGAAGAGGGAGGGATGACAAGAGAGGAGAAAAATGAATAATTGAAAGTCTGTAATAAACACAGTGTAGACACACAGAAAAAGTGCCTATGTGAAAATGTAATTACTGGCTGTATCAATAACATCAGTGCACAAGACCGGCTGTACTGGGGTTATGACCAAAACAAGCCATAAGTCTTGTGAATGCTCAATTCGGATGCGCCTTAGAAATCATCCATGTTAAGGTCCAGGCATCTTAATTCCCGCACACCTCCGTGGTCATTTCATGAAATCATAAAGGGGAAACTCAGCCTTTCTTTACACCAGTTATGAGGCTCATACAGGACTCTGAACCCTAATGGGTTTTAGCCACATTTCCACTGGTCCTGTAGAGACCAGGTTAGGGGAAAGATGCCTATGGCCAACAGTCTATGCCAACAGCTCCCATGGCCAACAGCCCCAATGGCCAACAACCCCAATAGCCAAAAKTACCAATGGCCAATAGCCCCARTGGCCAACAGCCCCAATGGCCAACAGCCCCAATGGTCAACAGACCCCAATGGCCAACAGGCCAGGGTTTGCCAACATGGCCTGGGGACGCTCTTTGTCAGTACACATGGAAGCTGATATCAAGTCATGCCTTGCCCTCATGAAGCAGAAAGTGCACTAAAAGAGTTAAAACCCCACTTCCCTTCCTTTTGAACCCAAGACGARTTGAAGCCTACATCTGCTATTTTTAAATCGCTGCTGGGGATATGCAGTGGATTTCTCTTAATTGGACATCATTGCTGGCTGTAATGAGTCCAAAATAAGACTCTCTTTCTCTTCATTAACTTCCTGCATGAATTTGGAGTTTCATTGCATTGCACCAACAATCCTCACTTACCAGCGGCTGTAGTGCTATGATGGGATACTGGTTTCTTAATCGCATCCTGAGTAATGGGATAGGAAAATCAAATTATTTATCCCTAGAAACTTTGACCTGCACTGCCTCAGCCTTGTGCACCCTGGGGGCCTCATGGGCCCTGCAAATTCATCATCTTCCAGGTAACTCAACCCAGTGTGCAGGTATCCTGTGGTGGTCCTGCTTCCTTTAGTCTCACCCGTACCCAGACTCAACTGGGAGCAAATCAGCCCCAGGAGGGTGTCTGTGCTCCTCCACCCCATCTCCTCGCACACCATAACCTGTTGTGATGCTGCTCCTTCCTCACGCACCAGCCCCATTTGCCCCCAGAAGTGCTGATAAACCCAACAGAGATGCAGATTTAATGTTATCGGGAGATGCAGGACATGTTTAGCAGGAACTTGAAGGATCATAGCAAGAGGCCTGGATGTAATCCAGGCTGCAGCGGATAAGAAACTAAAAAGCCGCCGCTGCTGCTKCTTCTTCTTTTCCTTTTTCTTTTTTTTTTTT
Organism: Phoebastria nigripes; assembly: GCA_035582835.1. Taxonomy (NCBI): domain Eukaryota; kingdom Metazoa; phylum Chordata; class Aves; order Procellariiformes; family Diomedeidae; genus Phoebastria; species Phoebastria nigripes. The sequence continues at coordinate 448,097 of JAYKAV010000334.1, read as the reverse complement.
CTTCTTTTTTTTCATTGGTTCAAGATTGCAAAGCGGCTGAGAGAGAAGAAAGGGAAACACGGGGACCTACTGATAACGGGTGATGGACGTGATGCCGTATCCTCACTGAGAATACCAGAGATTGTAAAGCATTGAGAAATCAAACTGACAAGTGGGAACACAGGCTCAGCATAAGAAACGGCGGCTTGTTCAGAGCTCCTGCAGGCCTGGAGAGCTTTTCGCTTCTCCTCACGATGGATTAAGTGGATGTTGGCAATAGATAATTTTGAACTCCTTCTGCAATGTGTTCTGGCTTGTCATATCCTCAGGGAGGCCTGGAGCTGGAGAGACAAGCACCCAGCACGATGCTCACAGACATGAAACTCCTCGAACAAGGCGGTGGGATTGGGAAAAGCCAAATCCTGCAAGGCTGGTGACACTGGGGAGCCTTTTTATACCTGGCCAGCCTCAACTGTGGCTTCCCTGGGGCTGTGAGGGATGGGTGAGGAGCCAGGTCATGGCTGCAGGAGAGGATGTTGATCTTGGCCAACGAGCAGCAAAAAATTCAGTAGGTTCCCCAAGAACCAATGGAGATGTTAACCTCATCAGACTTGGAGGGTTGCAGCAATTTTTGGCAGGTTCGGGAAGAGAAGTAACCCTGAACCCCAAACTGCTCAGCCCCAGGGGAGCAACAGTAGGTTGCAATACAGCCAAAAAGTGCTCCCTCTCTGCTGCACTCACCTTGGTTCATCCTCTTTGCCTCAGTTTCCCTCCCAGCCCAAGTAAAAATCATTCCAACATCCTGGGGTAACAGAGTGGGGGAAGCTGAATTTCAGGAGGAGAAAAGAGAGGTAAATCCCAACATCAGCACAAAAAACAAGAGGAAAAAACCTCCCAGCATCAGGCAGGTGCAATGGGGCCCTGGAGGAAAAACATCCTAATAACAAAAAATATAAAAATACAATCCTCCTTCCTAATTATTTTACAGTCCCATGTGCGCGGCACCAGCTCAGATCCAATCCTTGCTTCCAGGGAATTTTTTTTTAAGCCTTCCGTAACTCCCCCTTTCCCTGTATCGCTCTCCTCTGCATGGGCTGAGCCGCTTTCTGTTGTCGAGTGCAGCAGAAGGAGCTGCTCTGAAAGGGCAGGGGATGCTCTACGTGTAGATGAGAGCCGGAGGTTCCTTTGAAAATCCCCAGGGCAAAGGAGTGGGGCCGAAACAGGATGCCCTGGTTGAGTCGCCATCTGCTTAAAATTGGCCAAGAAATCTAGCAGCTTTGATGAAAAATGCTTCCCTTTGTCTTTGACACTCCTGTCCAAACAGCATTAGGTGTCGAGCTGATAGCACAGCTTTCACCTGAGGTAGTGGCAAGAAAAAACATGCCCGGATAGATATTCTGTCCTCTGCTGAACTGGGAGCAATGATAGGGTACGTGGAAGTTTTAATTTATAGGTTCAAAGGCAGTGGATGCTGGAAAGTGTCTATAACCCAAATGAGAAATAAAGATTGCAACGTGAAAGCTCCGTCAGCATAAGTAGCAAACACTTGCCCAGGCACGAGCTAAATATTCCTGAGCCAGAAAACCAGGCTTGCAGTGAAAATAAAAACATTTATAGAAAGTCTTCACTACGCGCATCCATATACAAGTACACGACTTTATGTCAAAACCCTTGGGATTTCAGAGCACCAATGTATTTTGGGGTGTTTGTGCATATGTGACGAGCATATTTTTTGGTTTTAGCTGTTTTCTGCCCATTTTTTCCACTGCTTGTAAGAAATTGGTTCAAACCCCATAAGAGTAGAGTTGAAATATCTTTGAATTTTGATTAATAATGAGCTCTCCATATGGGATGCATACTAATCCGATCCCTGCCTGTGCCACCCAGTCAGATATAGGTCAACCTGCGATACTGATCTCCAATAAACCCTTGAGCACTGGGAGAGATCCAGAAAGCTGAAAGAAAACCAACGTCGTGCCAATATGTAGGAAGGATAAACGAGATGACCTGTGTAATTACAGCCCTGTCAGCTTGACATTGATTTTGGGCAAAATAATGGGATGTCTGGTACGGGACTTGTTTAATAAGGAATTAAAGGGAATAACATAAAGGATGCCAATCAACAAGGATTTATGGAAAATAAATCTTGCCCAACTAAGTTGATATCTTTTTTTGATGAGGTTATAAATTTGGGCTGATAAAGGTGACGCTGTCAGCGTAATGTACTCGGGCTCCTGCAAGGTTGGGTCCTGCGTGACATCTTGATTAAGAAACTGGAAGGGTAGGAAATCACCGTGGCAGAAATTAGATGGATTAAAAACTGGCTGGTTGACAAGTTTCAAAAGGCACCTCTCAAAGTGGGAATCAACAGGGTCTTCTGCTCCCCTTTGCCTGCAAGGGCCGGATTGTTGCTATTTGACATTTTTATCAATGACCTGGAAGAAAACATCACGTCACCCCTGATAAAGTTTGCAGCTGACACAAAGATCAGGGGAATGGCACGGGAGGAAGAGGAAAGGGCATCGATACAAGATGCATCTTAATAAAACCATTCAGCCAGTGCCGGAGAAGGAAGGCTCTTCCCTTGGCAGTGGGGATRGGAGATGGGGCTGATAGGCGGACGGACAAGATTTGGAGGATGAAATGCAATGCTTTTCAGGCTGAAAAGCATCTTTTCAGGCTTTTTGATATGAAAAGATAGAAACTCCAGGGTATTTTGGAGCAAACCCATTTTGGTTCTCCCCTGGGTAAGCCGTGCAACACCCATGCTCTGTGCGCACCAGGTCCGTGCCGCTCTGCTCCCTTGACTCCAGCTCATTCCTCACCCATTTTGCATGATTTCAAGGACTTGCAGCACTTAGACATTATTGCAAAACCTTTTGGCTTCGAACTATATTAAAAACGTGGCCTGAAGTGACTTGCCTGAGTCCAGGCACTGCGGGACTGATGCTGCTCAGCAGATCTCCGCATCGGGTGGGCTTTAGGCAACGTGCAGCCAAGCTCAGCGCTCCCTCCCTGCTCTGCAGCTCCCATCCCTTTTCCCAGGATTGTGTCTTTTCCCTGAAAAAAACCCTCTTGCAAGCCCCGGGTAGCCGCAGCCGCTGTGATTTTGAAGCTGCCTTCTGCGATTTCTCCCAATGCCAAACACACACGACACTTCAGGGCTCTCCGTAGCGAGCACTTTATTGCTTCCAGAGCGGCTTTTTTCGGCTCCTGCAATCCAATGCCCAAGAATAATGGACAGGCTTCAGCCGAGGGAATTTAATTCTGCTCCCACTCCTTTCAGATCAGAGCCTGTGTCAGCGGGGTGCTCTTACAACAAGAGACTTTATTACAGCTTATCCAACACTTGGCAAGTTCTCAATCTGGAGAACTGGTTTGTACTACAGAGATTGCTGCTCCGTGTTGCATGCTAATAGAGATCTATAGCTGAGCCTTGTACCTATAGGGGAAGGGAAGTTTTTAAACCCTATGGTAGTGAAAAAGCACGCTGGAAAACTTTGTGGAGGTTTGGGGTCGGTTTGAATTGGAAGACCCACCACAGGTACGGTGGTCTAGCTGGAATTATTGAGTTGAATAACTCCTTTTCATCCAGCTGTTTCCATCCATGAGAAAAGGAAAGCGGCAATTGCACCAGAGATGTATGAAATTCCTCAGGGATGGCTTCTGGTCCCAGGTCCATGGAGCATCATCAGACACTGCACTGGACCCACATTCAGACACAAACCTCCCCCTCTTTTTTTTTTTTTTTCTTCTTTTTTTTTTCTGGTATGAACATTGCATTCACCTGCAGAAAAACCCTGGGAGCAAACTAACCTGCAAAAAAAAGACCCACCTAACAAAACAGTTTGCAGCAGCCCTCAAATCCAGCCTCCCACAATTTTTTTCTCTAATTTGTAGTTTATATTTCCCTGCTGGGACCAGGCAGGGGGAATGAAAACCAGGAATCCTGTTTCCTGGGCTCCTGCCTTGCCAAAATAGAGCAGCTTCTCTTCCTCTGCCCTGAGCAAACATCAAACTCCCTTTAACTTCAGCAAATGCTCCCCAGGCCTGGCCAGTGAGGTAACTTGAGGATGCATGGCTTGTCACTGCAGATGACACATGCCTCTCTCTCAGGATGTGGTATAATGAGCTTCTTCATGGTCTCCCAAGGCAGAAATGTATTTATGGCACAAGGGAAGATTTATATAGTTTTTCTTTAAAATCTTTAAAAGCTAATAATAGCCGCGGCTGGGGCTGGGTTGTGCTGGGCTCGCACACAGGTATAAATCAGGGGTGCGCTCTCAAGCCATACCATCATTTTCTCCCATCTGGAGACCGAGGAGATAACATCATGTGCAAATATTTGCACCAAAGAGAAAAGGATAAGAAAATATTCCAGCTGGGTTACCAAGGCGTGGTGTCTTATAAATATATCCTGCTGCTCCCCTCGCACTTCTCTGCCAGGGTATTCAGCCCCAAACCACCTGGATCACCGGGACCTTCTTGCAGACTTGATATTGCTTTCCAAGGCAGGGATACCCCAGCAAGGAGAGGCTATCCGTGCTTACAGTGATTCATTTTTACCTTGTCAAGCGACCTATATATCTTTGGCCTCAACCAGCAAGCGAAGTTGATAAAATGCCTCCCGTTGTCCCCTGGCATCGCACAGCCTTGAATAGTACAAATGCCCTAAAGACAATTTTTTTCAAACAAAATAGATGCTTTTTTTTTTTTTTTTTTTTTGTCTGTGGGAGTCTGAATAAAATAGCTAACAGGTTCCAGAGGGACGTATCCTGTTAATTCCACTCATGATAAAGGTTTTTTTAAAATGCCACTGATGCCTGAAGTGCTGATGAGTTTCCAGGTTTGCTGATTTGCGGACTATGGGCTGGGCTCCCACCGGAGCCCATTAGATGGCCTATAGATAAGCAGCTGGATGCACAGGCACAATATGCACATATGCCAGTCAAAAGTCGAAAAGCATTACTAAGCAATCCCGTGCATTTCCCATCTCCTACAACAAGGCCGAGGAGGGGGACAGGTTTCGAAAACCACAGCAGATTAGCTCCTGGGATTTTTTCTCTTCGTGCCATGTTAATTGTTTTAGCGTGGAGCTCAAGGCATGATGCTGGGGAGGAAGAACAGGGGGATGAACAGGCTCTGCATGTTTCTTCATATCATCGCCTTGCCATGATGCATCTTGCACCCTCTTGTTGCCCTTCACCCATTGCACCCAAAAACTCATGCAACCCACACCGCAGGGGTTAATATTTTATTCCCTGCCTGGTTCACGCCACATATTTGTGCAAGTTCATCTTGAGAGGTTCCCATCGTAATGTTATCATGTCCACCTCATTTCTGCTCCGGGCTGTTTTATTTCTTCCTGCAAGGCCAGCCTGAGCTCGGTGGTGGACTGTGTAATTCAATAGGCTTGCAGATCTGTCTCGGGTCAATTTTAATTCTATTTAAAGGACAGTCGATAGAGCCATCTCTGGGGTTTTCTGAGATGGAATTTCATATTGTGTTTAATATGCACTGAATGCACCGGCCGGGGGAGAAAGCATTTCAGCATCGATGAGATATAAAGGATGGGATGGGAAGCGCTTTGTAACCTTTCTCCTTTGCTATTTTAGGCTTCGTGAGACCCTCGTGAGCTGGCTTAGGAAGGGGCCAGGGAGGAGATGGCTCCCGGTGTGATTTGTTAGAAGCACTCAYGAGCCGCAGTGCAATGCCCTGCTCTCCTGATGCTCATGGAGGCACAAATCAGCCCCTTCTTGAGCATCACCAGCCAAAAGCCCACCCTGATGCCAGATTACACCACTGTGAACCTGTCCTTGGGGTCCAGGAGAGGTGACATGCAGCAAAAAGGAGATAACCCAAAAAGCATGAGATCTGAGTACCGCTGCATGACCATTACAACCCACTCTACCTCCCTGTTCATCATAAAACAGGGGGTAATGTCCCAGAGAAGAGCTGGATATTAATAAAGAAAGAGGGCTTTCAATGCTGCTGCTCATCTAAAACGTTCCCTTAAGTGCAGGATGAGATGTTCGAGCACTAAGACACAGTTTTTATGCAACTTAATAAAAGGGAAAAATGATATCACCACTGGAAAAAACAAAATGTGTGCAGGGGAATTGGGTTGCATCACTTTACGCTCAGATCAATCCCRAGATTGCATTGCACAAGCGAAGGGGGGAGTTATCAGTGCTGCCTCCCACTGCTTATGCTAACGTGCTAAAGGAAAGCTTTGCTTGGGCATTTTTGGGGGGACAAACCCCATCACCCCAGATGGAAATATTTTCCCACTGGACAAAGCAGGAAAAAATGCCAGACCCGCCCAATAAACCTGCTGCTATCAGTGATGCATTTATGAGCATCCAGATGATAAATGYGTGTCCATACCAAGGAATAAACCCGCTTGCCTCACGTCAAGGCGATGGCAAACCAGGGGTTAAAATATCCCTTTGGATTTTGCAGTGTGATGGGGGGGACCCCGCGGCACCTCCCTCTTTTTTTCGGCACGTCATGGGGTTCGCTCCCATCGCGGGGAGCATCCAGCCGACTGCCGCGGCTCCARATGAAATCGTCCGTTCCCTGCTGGAGATAATTAACGTATATCAGAGAGGAATTTAGCTGGAGTGGCTATTTCAGTAACAGGCAGCATTCTCCCCCAGTTTGGGTTTGTTTTCGAAATTGCACATAAAGTGCAACTGCGGCACATTTACTTTTCTATTATGCCTACGAAATTAAGTTAGATGGCCCTAATAATAGCATTGCCTTTAAAATAACGTTGTGTTTAAAGAACAAACTCTCCAATGTCGCCGGCACAGCATATTTGTCTTGTGCTTAATTTCCACTTGCTGTTGTATTATTAGACATTAACATGATAGTTTTGTTTAATCTCTGGCTCCGTCGCCCATGGCTGACTCCAAACCGATCGCTCGCCCCTGTTGATGAAAGTCCTAATTCATCCTTGTTAGCGCAATTAGGAGGAAATTGGATAACGGTGCCACTTCTCACAAAAGGTCTGGGAGAGGGTGAGTCTCTCCCCCGAGAGGTGAAGCCGGCAGCGAGCTCTTGGCTGCAGGAGGATTAGTCGGCTCCTGGGAAGACGATGGGGACAAATGAATTGAGACTTTGTGAAGTTTTGAAGTGGAATTGGATGGATTTTGTTGCTCTTTTTCCAGCATGGAGGTGGTAGGAGTCCATCCCTGAAACCCAGCGAAGGTCATCATCATTTTGAGGTCATTTTGAGGACACCTACACGAAGGACGAAAAATGTGAAAATAACGGGATTATTTTTTCCAAAAAATAAGTCCTCAAAAGCTTTCAGAAAAGTGGCTGTGGTTTTTCTGCAGCATTTGCTCTCCGTGGGCATCTCTCTCCCAACCATGAACGTGAGCACAGAAATGAGATGAAATGCTCTTCCACCGCGGCACCGAAAATAATGTGTGTGTTTATAGAGCTGTTCCCCCAGCCTCTGCACCACCCAGCATGATTTCTTTAACTCTTATCTCCTTTCAACAAAGCTTTTCTGGGTTCAGCTAACATCCCCGCACCCAGGACCACATACAGACCCAAGGCTTGTTTTGGGTGTTGCTTCCCGTCCTGGTCAACTTGGGACCTGCAGCAAAGTCCACCCAAAAAACATGGGGGATCATCAAATCTTGGGAATTTGCTGGCCCTCTGCAAAAACTAGACACACAGCCCCTAGTGCTTGGGATATCAACCTTACATTACAGATTTTTTGTATAAAATGAGGGAATTCAGGGCAACTACGGAGGAATTATTGTGGCTCTCACCCCATCTGGGTACTCGCCTTCCTGCATCTCAGAAAGCGAATTAAGCTAAACCAGACAAACGAGCTTTTATTGCTTAATGAAATCCATTCCTCATGGGTACAACTAGAAAAGGTACAAAGGCTTTCATACCAGAGGAGATTAAATAATTCGCGTTTCTTACCTTGGAAAAGAGGCAGCCAAAGGAGGATTTGATGGAGGTTTACAAACGGTTGATGGCACGGAGAAGGCGAAATGAAAATTCTCATTTCCACAAGTGTCTTAAGATTGAAGTGGCACTGGATAAAATTAGCAAAAGGCAAGTTTAACAAAAAAAAATTGGTTGAACTGTGGAACTCATTTCCAAAGATTTTGTGGAAATCCAAATTATAGGTGGGGTGAAAGCAAAGGATTAGACAAATTGGGGAGAAACGATCCATTCCAGTATTAAATATGCAGGTGCAGATGCAACTGTGGCAGGAGAAGTACTTATTTAGGAGTACTTTATTCAGAATACTTTTGTATATACTCTCTCCATTTTTTCTGCCACTGCTCGTGATCCCTAAGGCTAGAYCTGGCCCCTGTGACAAAGCCACAGGGGAATATGTATCAATAGCCCAAGGATCAAAAATCATATATTTGGATGATTAAACCCAAAGCTGCCAAAGGCAGGAGCCAGAWGATCTGAAATTGTTCAGGACTGTTAAGAGTGTCGTGGTCCAAACATCCCTCTCCCCAAAAAATAGATATTTCCTGGTAGGGTTGGGACATCTCCCAGGCTCAGCACTGGCTATATTGCTTCTTCGCAGTCTTTGGGATTTCAGCACCATCCTTTTATTTTCATGGCTTGTACCATGCCCATCACGATGGCACTGAGTGCTGGGATACCCACTGGCCAGCCAAAAAAAGCAGCCAGTCCCCCCATGGGATTTACAGATGTGCCCAGCTGGAGGAGGCAGCCGGTACCATTGACTCTCAATTCAATTCTCACCACAGCAAGCTGGGAAAATTACAGTGGAAACAATAAAAATAGACTGGAATTTGCGTAGACACCTCCCTCCACTCCACTTCCAGCTATTCTCAAGCTTTTGTATAAATCAGGGTTTATTCATACTTTCAGGTGGGCTCGTTATCCATGCAAACAACCGCAACAATAACRCCACAAACCCTCAGCTGCTCTCGACCTCCAAATACTCCTTGGTTTTTTGCTGGCGTTTCAGTCCTCTTCCAGGAAGAGGAAACAACGTGTGCTTTCGGCAGCCACGAATATGTCCTGCTCGGCTGCCCCAAAGTGGTTGAAGAGCTTGGAGAAGCCACTCGGGGAGGAGAGGTCCTCATGGCGCAATCGCGGTGAGGATGCAAAGCTGCAAGAGCACTTCTGGTCGTGGAATGGTCGTCTCCAAGCAACTGCATGGTAAAATCGCTCAGAAATAAAACCCTACGCTCAGCTTTCGGTAGGGTGTTTAAATTTCCAGCCCCGCTCATTTGGGGTGCAACTGTCTTCCTGCTGCTGTTGCCATCCACCACCCAAAAATGGGGCTGCTGCTGCTCAACCCAGAGGGTTTTCCATGTGTGCTGGACCTCAAAATGATGATATTTTGGTTCTCCTAAAACTCTTTCGGAGAGTAAGGGCAGAGGGCAACGCAAAATGAAGAGCAAAAAGCTGAAACACATGTTTTCACAGAGCAGAAACCCTTATTTCCCAGGGATTACCAAACTAGAACATAGCAGGGCTGGGGCAATTTTGGCACAAGGGGTCATTGGGTCCAGAAACTCCTTTTCTGGGGTGTTTTTTTAATTTTTCATCAGGGCTTTCCTTGCACAGATCACAACGTGCTTGGCGAAACATTAGCATGCAGCTCGTTGCTGATGGGCCTGGGGAAAATAGGCTTGGACAGTCAAGGGTGGAAGGGAAAGACTTGTGAATAAATGTCTTGTTGCCACAGTCCTATTAACCTCCTCTCAGTCTAATCCTGTCCTTAATTGACTTTATTCTGATTATATTTTCGATAGGCCTGTATCAGCCCGGGAAGGTGGGGTAGGAGGCGGCAATGAGTGGTTTAGAGGATAGAGCACGCTGGAGGTGAGCAAAACAGCAGAGCAGCAAGACACATGCACTTGTGTGCGTGCATGTCTGCTTTTTGAAACAGCAAATGGAAGGAAAAGACAGTTAAAACTTCCCAGAATGGGTTAAAAAAAAAAAAAAAAAAAGGAATCTACACCAAAACAGATCACACGCTACTGTTTTAATAATTAAGAGGCTTTAAACTCCCCGTTTAATACAGACAAAAATACCATCTGCAGGTAACGGAGAGATGAAGCTTAATACCTAATCAACCATCCTCTTGGTAAAGCAACATCACCCCGTCTGTCTGCAATCAGCRGCGGAGCAGAGGCTGCGATTCCTTGAAGTGGCTCTCCGCGAGGGTTCGGTAATTGTCACGGCGGAAAGTAAGAGTTCCCCCTAGCGCAGAGCGATAAATCAGGGATAATAATAACTCTTTCCAAAATAATCCTCAGGCAGAAACAAAATCCAGTGGAGGTGGTGGTACAGAGTCAAAACATGGCACCTGGATCCGAGGGTTAGTTAGTTGGGGCTATAAATACGCCGAGCCTTTCCTGTGCCTCCGCTGTTGCCATAATATATTGTTATTAGTAGTACTCAGCTATAAGGCTTTAGATTTTTTTTAATCTATTTATTTCCTGAATCCTTCTTGTGCAGTGATGCTTCTCCCATTGTCACCCCGAATCTCAGGGCTTGCACCGCTGGTGGTAAAACCCCGGTGCCTTGCTGCGTGCAAAGAGGACGGGGACAGCCCGGGGCTGGCATCTGGGGGGCTGCGAGCTCCTTTTGCAAAGACGAGGCTCGACACAGCCCACTTCAACAGGTCCTCGAGCTTCAGCATCTTTTCCAGCAAGGCTGGGCTTAGAGCTGAAGACCTCAGGATGGGTTTGGGGTTTTGTTTCATCGGTGCAGCCAAGAAGCAACAACGATGCCAGCCCAGGGGGTGACATGGGCTGAGCTGTGAGATGTCGTGGGACTTGAGATTTGCAACTATAAATGTAGATTTGCAAATGAGCATTTTACCCTAAACTCTTGGGGAGCAAACCTTCTCTGATGGCACCGTGCAGATGCAATGGGTCCCACCAGCCCTTTTGAGTCGCACATCCCACCCGCTCCTATTTCCACCTACTATTTCCATCCACTGGAAGCAAAACCCCAGCAAACCCTATCTGTGGGTCAGCAAAATATGGGGAATCTGTTTAAGCCACCCAACACCTGGATGAGGAGAAAGCAGGCAAGCATGAAAGAAAATCACCAAACTACATACTTTTTTTGTGTTTACTTATTCATTCCCTTATTGGTTCGGATTTTTCTTCTTTTTTGCCAAAAAAAAAAAAAAAGCTATGTGTAGGGTTATTTGAATGTTTTGAAATGATTCTATTTACTCAGGAGCTGATAGGATTGATTTACAGCAACGCGATGAATGCAGAGAGGGGAAAAAAGATACCGGAGCAGGGCAGCAGTGTTTGATTTCAGGGCTGGCTTTGCGGTGAATGCTAATGCCAGGAGCAACTTCAGGCCATGGTGACCTGAAAATGAAGGGTTGGGAATTGTTTCACTGAAACTGGGATAGGGAGTGAGAAAAAATAAAAGCATCTCGCTGTCCAAGAGGCTTTTTGCGACAACGTCTTGGGGAAAAATAGTCAAGTTTTAGTGTTTTACAGATTTCCTTCAAGGTGATGGGGAGATCTTTTCTCTTATAGTTTCATTTTTTATGCTTTTTCTTTAAGAAGCAATGGAGTAGGGGAAGAAAATGTCAGAGAACTGAGTTTTTATTTGAAAAGAAATAAGAACCAAAGGAAAATACAAACATTCAATTCAAAAGTTGATAATTTAATACGGTGAAAAGTTGCAAACAAGCCTAAACTGCAGGTTTTTTGGGCTAGTTTGCTTTCCAGAACACATCTAGGGCATTTTCTGGGAACCAGATCTACTTGAGAAACTTCTGTTTGGGGTCTTTAGATCTTCAACTTCCCATCCTCAGTTCTCAGTATAGAAACCAAAATCCCTGACACAGACATCTCTGCAATAGCAAACCCAGTCCCCGTCCTAAGTGGTGTCCTCAGACCGCTCCGATTTGGAAACTCCCCTGCAGCCTTAAATCTTGTCTTCATGGAAATATAGTATGACTTGCTATTTTGTGACCTTTAGGAAAGGAAAGCAAAAGGCAAAAACCCGCTGTCATGAGCAAGGCAAAACAATGCCCAGGAACCAGCGCAGGGCGCTGGCTTTGCCGCTCCTCTTACGGTGACATTATTTCTTATGGAGGCTTATTTGGATCCCCATGACCTCAAAACTCCCCAGATTTTCCCCAGTTTCTGTATTAATCATTACTCAGCTGCAATATTCCAAATGGAAACCTCAAACTTCATTCTTCATGCCTCTATTCACCTATTTTTCATTCTTCTGCGGAACAAGCTATGCTTTCTTATTGGAGATGGTGGATTAAAGGGCTATGGCAGGGATATCGCTCGTGCCATCGTGTCCCCTCCACCGTGGCCACGCAGTCCAGCTGCATTAGAGCATCAGCATATGATTCTCCAAGCACGAAGCACACGACATTTCGGGAGACCATGCACCAAGCTGGGCACGCTGGAGCAAATGAGCGATTTGCAAACACCCGGGAGGCTGAAATTTGTTGGCTGCAAATGTACAAAACACCCAAGTCGCACAGACGGGGCGATTCATGAGGAGTTCCGCGTTACGTGAGTAATATTTGCCGCTGGTTGGAAATGAAGCCAATGGTGTTGGAGCAGTTTATAAGGAAAAAATAAGTTGATGGCAGCACTGGGCACTTTCTGCTGGCCAAGGTAAATGTGCATGAAGAGGGAATAAAAATGCAAGCGTTGCAATGTGAGTGGGGATGTTATGCAGCCACTGCCATGGCCACAGCCATGCTGGGGGGACCTGGGAGTTTTGGGGTGCAAGGCAAGGGATGCACAGCGTAGGATGGGAAGGCAACGGATTTTAGCACAGAGCTGCAGAGCAACCTCTTACTCAAAAGCATGAAGGATTTATAAGCCACCTCTCCGCAGGTGCTCTCTGTTTGAGGTCTCCTCCAGCAGACGACGTTAGGATGAGCCGTTTAGGGTGATTAACCCCAAAGGCACCTCAGGCTGACAGAGGTGCCTAACCCCGGGTGGATGAATTCTCCCGTATTTGCTTTCGAACGCCTTGGTGTGCGCACACGTGTGTGCACGTCCCGGCCGCATCCCCCTGCTTTGCCTTTTTTTGTTTTTGATGAGCCTTGGATTTTGAAAGAGGCTCCTCTTGGCAAGGGACTCGGCTGGCAGAGACAAAGGAAGAAATGATCAAACCCAGAGGCTCCTGCCTCTTGTCTCCTCCGCTCAGCCCCTTTTGCAGCTGCGGAGGAGCCCTGCTTTTAAACAAAAACTAAACACTGTCAGTGGGAGAGCAAAGCAGGATCTCTCTGAAATGCAAATGTCTTTTTGAGAGCAGCCAGCTTTGAAAACAGGGATCCTGCTGACTCATGTTTAGGAATTGGGGGAGAGAGCCTGCTCCTGCACCCTATCCATCTTCCTCTCCTCTTTAGCATCCCAGGGATGCATGTATATCCCCCATATAGGCCAAGTGGACTACACAGATGAAACGGTGTTGGTGGGGACAAGACCTACGGGAGGTTTGCCTTGCAAAGCCATCAGCTGCTCTTCCAAGGGTCAGCATGATGCCGGCGCAGGGAAGGATTTAGCAACGGGACAGCACAGATTTAAGCCTCGATGCACCAAGTGGATTTGGGGGGGGGGGCAGCTCTTCAAATCCCTTTCCTTCCCTTTCTCACCTTTTCGTTTTCCCTTCCCATTTGCTCTGCCTGGTCATTTCCCAGCTCTGCATCCTTTTGGCTCATTTTGGGTGTGTTAGGGTCGAGCCTGCACCCAACGCTGAGATCCAAGAAGGCAGAGAGCTTGCGGCTGCGGGGTCTCGTGCTATTTCCATTTAACAGCAGATCCTGCACGTTTACAGAATTGAAGGAGCAGGACCCTGGCCTGTGTTTTTACAGAAAGGCGAAGGATGAGGGCAGGAAGGAAGAAGGAGGGAGAAGCACAAGGAGGAGGCATAGATCCCTTTCCGTAGGGCAATAAGTTTCTTCATCGCACGGTGGCAAGGATGAGCATGCAAAGCTGACACCGGGATGCTGCAAAGCCACCGAGCTTGCAAAGGGCAGAAGGCAAATCACTGGGTATTTCTGCATTTCTTTTTGCTTTTAAATCTCCCTTATTATTTTCAGGAGCAGACTGTCAACTTTGGCTGCTTAGACCTGATTTCCGAAGACATTCCCAGCCCCATGCCCATCCTTCAAGGGGGCAGGAGGGTCCATATCGAGCTGCATCGCCTTGTCCCGACACATCTGCAAATGTTTACAAATGATTTGCCTGTTTCTGGGTGTGCACATGAGTCCAAGAGGCTAAAAACATGGGTCCATATTCTCCCCCGCAACCTTTGCGGTATCGCTTTATCTACTCGTTATTAATATAAACCCATAAACACCCGCAGGGTGTCTCCCATCCGATGCAAAAGTGTCTTTTCCTGAGTGATGGGGAGCTGACAGCAGAGTTGTACAAAGTCATCGGCTCCTGACACCCGCCCCCAGATACCGCTCAGACTCACACGGGGCGAGATGCCCCCGAGACCCAAATTGGTGTCATCAGGAGAGTGATGCACATCTTCGCCTGGCCCCTGGATAAGCACCCTGGAATCTGAGTTGCTCGTAGGTGGGGTATCTGAAATCAAAACATGTATTAATAAGCAGAGCAATAACAGAAATACCACGGCTTGCAGTGATGTGGAGCTCCAGGGGCGTAATGGAAATTCAGACTTTTTTTTTTTTTTTTTTCTAATGCGCTTCTGCTCTAATAACTGCTTTTTTTTTCCCCTCCTGGCTTTTCATCTGAAAACACTGGTGTGCTGCACCAGCAGCAGCTGATCAAAACTTCACACGTCCTGCTCATTATCCCCTGTTTCACACAAGGGGAAACGAGAAGATTTATAGCACCCAATTTTGTAGAAGTGTTGCCCAAAGTGAAATTCCCGGCCGTGTCTGCTCTAGGAAAGCCGCAGCTGTGCTGGGTCTAAGGCTGGGAGTGGAGAGACTTTATAGGGACAGATAAAATCTTTTATTAGACCAACTGATCTAGCTGGAAACAGCAGACAGGTTTTAGGTGCGCAGACCCATCTTTGGGTCTCAGGTTGTCTGCAGGCAGCTCCCGAGCTCCTGCAACATCTTCCCCAGCCTGTCTCCACCTCCCTAAACCCCAGAGATGCAGGAGATGAACTAACACCAGCGGCACAACCACCTTGAAAAGCCTCCAAGCTCCAACACTGACAAAGTCCAAAATCCTGCCTAAATCCTTCTTCTTTTGGGTCTCTGGCACACCAAAATATCTCTATCGTGTGGCTTTTGCCATTTTCCCCTGTATCCCAACCCGTTTTTCTCTGCTGCATCCCTTGCTACGGAAACCCACCTTGCAGAAAACGACGCTGAAGGGCAGGTCATAGAGGGAGAATTCAATTTGGGTACCGGACCCACAGGCAACGAAAACAGTGAGAAAATGGTGAGGGTGGGAATTAGAGCAGAGCAGGGGAGCGCGCAAGCTCGTGGGATCAGATGCTGGCCAGGATCAGCATTGCTGGAGGTGACACCCACAGGTGCATGGTCTTGTGTCCTTGTGGGTGTTTGGGCGACGAAGAGCGTGTGCAAGGGAGATGCAGAAGGCTGAAATCATCGGACACGACCGATGATCGGATCACCAAGGACATCATGAAGTCCTCGGTGCCGCTGCAGTGTTTTCATGCATTTTTGCACTTCCATCCTTTCCATCCATGCCAATTCCTACCCTAAAAACGGCCCCCAGCCCTGCCCCAGACGTACCCCCGCGGCCGGCATCCGCTGGCCACTGCGCCCAGCCACACGGCCACGGCATCAGAAATAAAGCATGAGCTGCCGTGCATGATTTAGCCTTTCTCTTCTCCTCTCCTTTTCTCATATATTAATTCCACTGAGGAACGGCCCCTTGCCTCCCAAATAATTTATAACTGCATAAGGCATATCAATAAGATTTCTCTTTTTTTTCTTTGAAAAATAAGAAAAAAGGGTTGATCCTGCTGGTAATTTATAGTAATTGTAGTAACCTGATAATAATTTCTAGCAATTAAGCACAATACTAATTCACTCATTTACTGAGTAATGTCTTGTCTTTATTTATGGGGGCTGTGCCGGAGTATAAATATCTTACTCACTTTGTTGGCTAATGAAAATTTACTAAGTAGCTTTTTTAAAAAATGTTTATTCATTTTAAGCTATTCTTAGTAATCACGTGTGAATAAGGAGTAATTGCTTGACTTTGGGATGGTAATTAGAAAGTACTAAGTCATTGTTTTCTTCTTGCAAGCAGATGGTTTGTTTTAAGTGTGCATCTGCTCTCCCAGCATTAATTCAACCTGCCAGCCCCTCATCCTCCACCTAAGCACCCGGGGTCGCATCCTGCTCTCTCTGAACAGGAGTTTTTCAGGACCGATGGGCTGGATCAGCCATGGGGTCGCACAGCGCAAGGGTCGAGGTGTCCAAGTGGGTGCTGAATTGCTCGACTCATGTCGTTGAGAAGCCCTCCATCGGGTCTCGGAGGCTTTGCTCCGGGAGCAGAGCGGATCTGTCAGCCTTCAGGGYAGGATTTGCATCTGTTAATCAGAGCCGGATCCAGGGAAGCAACTTTCAATAAAAGAATCCCATTACAAAGCAACGGGCTGTGAAATACTGTACCTGTATTGCACCCTGCAAACCTTCAGCCTCTTCTTTCCCTGCCAAGGAGGTGGGAGTTTCTCCTAAGCATGGAGATGGGGAAGGAAGAGGCAGGGAATGAAATAAAAATGGGAAGGGGGTATTGATATTCATGTGCAGGATTGCTCGTCTGGGGACCCTGCACTGCTCCATCCTCCCTGGGCGGGAGGGATGCTCATGGGAAACTTAAGGAAAAAGTCATTTTTTGCCCAAAGACCCCCAAAGTAGTTAGAAAATACATGTCCTTTCTCAGCATTAGCCAGAGGACTGGCATATTACAGCCTTGCCAAGCAGAGCCATGGCTCAACACCTGCAAGTATCTGGAGACAGCCTTCCACTTGGGCTGCATCTCCAACCACAGCCCAACCACAGGGAAATGAGGCCAATTGATGTGAATTCAGGGCTAATGCACACCGTGCCTCGGTTTCCCCGGTCGTAAACTGGAGTTAATGGTTCTGCTCTCCTTTGCGAAGCACATCGGGATCCCCTGGGGAAGGACCGGGCTCCCACATCAGGTTAAGAGATGGTCGCTGCGTGGGATGTTGGGCAACGCATCGTTTCGAGGTGGTTGCAGACACGCAGCACAGGACATGATCTTTAAAAGCACCAAGCGATTTTTAAGTGCTTCTCCGAGAGCATTTACAGGGCCCTGATTTACTGAGCGCTCAGAGCAGCCTGTTCTTGCTGGAAAACAGGGCTCGAGATGCAGTCAAACATCTACAAATACAAGCTTTGTGCTGTCTTAATCTCTGCCTTGGTACCTATACCATACCTATATCATCCCTATACCATACCTATATCCCTATACCATCCCTATATCATACGTCCCTAGCAGCAAGGGAGGCAAAGGAAGAGTGAAAACACCACTGCGAGCATTTAGGGGTCTTAACCATCTCCTTATCGTACCAAGGTTCAGCAGCCTTGTGCAACATCTCCCAGGCCAACTTCTCATGGGGACCTTTTGCATTTTCACATCCCCATCCTTTTCCAAGCATCCCTTCCCTTCTGCACCGCTCCCAGTGATTGCGCTTTGCTTTGAGCCGCATTGCGGCCGCAAACAGCCCCCTAATCGTAGCGGCGTGAGCTGCAAAGGCCAGAGGGTTTCTGTGTCTTTCTGAAAAAAGCAAAGCATCACTGAGGATTTCCAAAGCAGCGACCAGGAGAGGGCAAAGGAGATGACATGGTTGGTGCTGTCTCCAAGATGTTTCACTGCAAAATTGCCATGGGATTGCCCTTTACAAAAAAAAAAAAAAAAAAGCCCTTTATACCCCTCCTTTACACCCCTCCTGCTGGGTTTGGTGCTCCCCAGGTGCAAAAGAGCCTGTGTGAGAGGAAGAGGTCGATCCAGGGCGCCCCAATAAATCCCTGCAGGGCTCACGTCCAGCGCGCCTGCTTCCCAGAGATAAAAAGAAAGCGCTGCTCCTCCGAGGCACGGACACTGGGCTAATCTCTTCATGCGCCGGGTCCGTCACCGTGTTACGGGAAGCAAAGACGGGCGAGGGAGGGAGGCGACAGCGATGGGGCTGTAAGCATCCCAAACCGTTCGAGGGAGATCAGCCCCAACCAGCTGCTTGAGGAAGGAGCGGTGACTTGTGTTTATTTTGCACAGGGAACTGGAAAGCATTTTTCCATCTCAGGGTGGAAAAATAATCCTGCAGAAGGGCTCTGGGGTTTGGGCACATTATTGAGATGCTTTGAGATAGATCCTAAGGTGTGATGGGGCTCTGACCGGTCCCATGATGAGAATCTGGGAGGAYAAAGAAGAGCCACGCAAAATTGCAGATGCTGGAGGAAAAATCACTTGAGGAGCCAGAAAAAAGGGAGCTGTAAAGACTTATAAGCAGTTTCAGAGGGAGAAAATACTGGGCAGGGAAAGGGAAGCAAACTGCCGCTGCAGGACGTTAGTGCCAGACAAATTCCTATCAGAATTAGGCACTCATTTTTAACGGGGAGGATGATTAACCCTGGAAACAAATGATCAAGCAAAACGGGAAATGCTCCACCTCTTGATCTCTAAGAATAAAAACTAGGTGCCTTTCGGGAGGCTTTCATCAAACCCAAAGCACGGGGCTCCCAAAAGCAGCCCCTCGGGGATGGTCTCTGGCCAAGGGCCGGGCTGATTTTCCCATCGGATCTCATGAACACCGTGAGTACTCATAAAACGTGCCAGTCCATATAAAATGATTGCTCACCTCTGCCCTGGGAAATGACTGACCCATCCTGCCCTCTTCAGAAGGAACGACTACGAGACTCTAAGTAATTGCCAGGTGCCAAATGGGGTTTTTTCCCCCCAGTAATAAAAGAGGATTTAAATGTTCAGGCCAAATTAAAGACCCCGCCAAGTCCGCTGTCGGTCCAGCAGCACGATATAACGATGGCTCTTATTTTAACAACCTCAGAAGATGGTGTCTGTCGGCTTTCTTCTGGCAATGAAACTTGCATTTTTATTTTTTATTTTTCTTCTCTTCCAAGCCTGGAAGTGTTGTCTTTAATCTTATTCCCAATTCCTGGGCTCTGTTATATTAATATCTCTTTATTTCTGCTGCATGTTTGATGGCAACCTTGGGATGCTCAGAGCCCCCTTTTAGGGCAACCTGGGGGGGGGGGGGGAGGGCCATGTCACGGGGTAGGGGTGGCAGGTGGGTTGCTATTTCTGCCTAATTACTTCCAATTTAAATTACCTACAAAGCGCCCTAATTATTCAGGTGCCATTTTAATCATCGGGGCGGCAGGGGGAGGACGGGGCAGGCTGACAGCTGCAGGTTGCCTCCGCTGAAGTGCTGCAGGGTGGAAGAAAGGGATGCAAACCAGCAAGTACCCAAAGCAAGGTGGAGAAAAGGGTTGGGAAATCACTGTGCAGTGCTGGATTATACCTTTATCTTACCTTTATGTACCCAAATGGCAGCATAGATGCAGGGGGGGGGCAGCAAAACCTGCTCAACATCCCATCCCCATTCTGCATCCAGCTGCCAGCGAGCACAAGAGATGCTCCCGAATAGCCATCATCCCTCCACACTAGGGGCTTCAGTACCTCTTGCCTTACCAAAGAAATTAATAGCATTTTTCTAAGTGGCCAAGTTAGGAATGTCACTTAGCAAATTTGGGATTTATCACTCCCCTTCCCACCCCCATACTCACAACCCATTGGTAATAAGTGAAGCAGATAGGTCCTAACCCAGAAAATCTGTTCCCCCCAGCCCTAGAAATGGGTTTGCTATTTAACCCTGACCAGCCAGGAAGGAAAAAAAAAAATGACAAAAATGAGAAAAGATGGGGCTTTGCCTCCCCAAACTCCATCTCAGGAGGAATTTGGAGCGTTTCCGATCAAACACAGCCCCGCAGGGACTGCTCCGGGTGTGCAGCAGGAGCTGCTTTGCCTGGCTCAGCCGCGGGGAGGGCTCCCCAGGGACCCCAAGGCAGCACTTGAAGCAAAGTTTGCAGCCTCTTCCCCTCGCAAAAAAGCCTTCCAAGTGTGAGTTTTTGGTCTTCGGCGTGGCAAACGGGAGGGATATTTTGGGAGCGGTCTTGTTCTCCTGCCACCTTTCTTCTTCTTGCCTCCTGCTGCTGCTTCACTTTTTTGATCTCTCTTCTTTCCCTCTCCTTTCATGTCTCTCCTTTGGAGGTGAGATGCGGTTCCCTTTTCCCCCCATCATGTGCATGTCCCGGTGTCAAAATCCAGGAGATGTGTGGCAGCGTGGACCATCCTCCCCAGGGCTTTGAAAACCATAAAAGCTCTGGGAAGCCTGAAGCAAGAAGGCCAAATATTCAGTGCACCCAGCTCTCCCCAGCACCCTCCGAATCCATTCACCCGGCCCCAAGATCTTTTGGCATAATTATTTACATGGTTGCTTCCAAGCGGTTTGCAAAGCAGTTGCAAAGCCAACTGGTCGTCCAGTGCAAAGGCATGAATTATTCCAACGTTAGCACTGCTTGCCGGCAGCCAAGCTCTTGCAGCTTGCAAAAGCAATTGCAGGGTTGCAATCATTGGGTATTACTAGGTTGCAATAATAAATAATAGCTATTGGGTTGCAAAAATAACGTTGATTGGGTCRGTAATATTGCAGGGTTGCAATAATTGCTTATTATTGGGTTGCAATAATATTGGGTTGTGATAATGAACCCCAAGAGAGAAATACACAGCAAAAAGGTGCGTTGTTCCCTTTGCCTCCCCATCACAATTCAGCTCAGGACAGAGGCAGAAGGTGTGAGGCCCCATCCCGGTGCCGAGAGCATCCTCCAAGAGCAACAGCAACCAGGATTTCATCAACCATCAGTAGAGCCCAAGTGCCCCCCCAGGCGTGGGCACACGCGCAGCACCGTGGCAGGGTGCGTCCTTCAAGGAGCCGAGCTGTTTATTGGAGAAGTAATGAGATAATCAAGGAGTCATTTAGCCTCCTCTGGAGGTGGATAAGTGCCTCTGGTAGATTTTCCTTGCTGCCATCCTGCATGGACCAGGTCCGCAGGGGCATCCCAAGCAACCAGGGAGACTGGGTGCAGCACCCGGTGCAGAGATTGCAGTACGTTTTCCATCCCCAGGGTAAAAAAGCAAGCTGATGGTGTTTTGGCCATACCCCTTATGCCACATGTGCCTTTTTTCCCTGCTATATTTCCCTACGTGAAATTACCCACCCAGGCTGCATGAGCAAAGCAATGCAAAACAGTGGGGAAACCAAGGCACAGAGAGGGGAGAGGTTTTACCAAGCTGGAATAAAACCTCACGTCTCTTGAGTCTTGTTTGCAAGCTGTAGCCTCCTCGCCACCCGATCGCTGACCCTCTTCCATCTCGTGTTTTCCAAGAGTCAGCCAAGTCCCTGGTCCCCGGCTAACGCCCGCAGCCCCTGCCAGCACGGTTTGCCTATTCAGGGAGCTGGTGACAAGCTCTTAATATCTCGACGCACATATGGCATCCCGATTCCTCTGAGCACATTTTTAGGGCAAACTTCTCATCCCACTGCTCGGTCGACTGAAAATAGAAAGCTGAATTTGGGATGAAATGCATAGCTGTTGGCTGGGGAAGCGGCAGGCAGTTAAAAAGGAGGCGTTGCCAGGAATATTTTATACAAAAAAAAAAAAAGAAAAGAAAAGCAAGAAAAAAGGACTTTTTTTTTTTTTTAAGAGAAAGAGGAGAAAAACGTTGTTTATGGTTTGACTTGCTAGGATCATTTTGGAAAAGCTGAAATGTTGCTGGCTGCTGCTGGCTGGAAGAGGGGTGCAGCGTGCCTTTCCAGCTGCAGCTCCGCAGAGGCAGCTCCATGGTTTTACCTTTCTAGATCATTCAATGTTCAGCCCATCTCCTCTCCAAGACCACATCTTCCACCTGGGCTTCTCCAGCCCATTGTGGCTTTGGCGGCAGGCGACTCCAAAAGATGGAAGCGACCCTTTGGGGACATCTTTGCCCAACTGGGGACATGCTGGAGCGGGTTATACATGAGTCACTACATCAGCTGAGCATTTAGAGAGTATATTTAATACAAAATATGGAAATTCCCATTTGCGTGGAGGATTTCATGATATTTGTCAATGTTTCAATTGAATTCACAGCAAAAGCCGGGAATTTTCCGACGCTGCAAAAGGAACGCCTGCCAAAAAAAAATTAATTTACACTTGAGCAAAACTTTGCATTTCTTCCAAACTTGGCCCTTCTCATACATTTTAAATGTGGCAGCAAAGTCTTTTCAGGATGCAAACAGAGACGACAGCAAACTAGACCTTGCCAAAGAGTGGTGGGAAGCCATCCGCCCCGGCTTCGGGGTCTGGGTGTGATCCAGACTTGAGCAGAGATGTCCCTGGAAGTAAAGGTCATCCAACCTGCAGGTCTGATGTTGCAATGTTGCAATGTTGTCCCAAGTCTTGTAGATCTTGGGACCCTTCGGGATAATTTGTACAGCCCCGAGCACACGGACGGGCATGACGGTGTTCCCCAAAAATGCACATTAATCTGTAATAACCCCAGCTTGGTACCCAGCCTCATCAAAGCCAGCGCTGCAAGCAGAGCTAGGTTGAGCTTTCTTCAGGCAGCAAAGAAAAGAGCTAAGGAAGGGGAAAGAAATGCTCTGAAAAAAGCCATTTGTCCCCTCGGCTTTATTCCGGCTGCAGAGCCGGAGCAGCTTGTAGCTCCAGAGAACTTTTAATAGAAATCTTCGGAATGAAATGGGCTACAGCTGTTTGCCTTGATAAATATATTTTATGCTACATGCCTCAGCCGCCATCTGTTTGCTGATACGAGCATTTCTCCTCTGCAGCAGCTGAAGAGAAGTCATCAAAGGGAATAGCAGGAGATGGGTTTCATTGCAGGTAGAGGGGAAGAGGTGAAGTGGCCCGTGCAATGGAGTTATTCTGGCGGTTTAATGTGGCGAAGCTGTTACAAGAACAAAAGGGAAGACAGCGGGTGGGCTGGGAGTTGGGGGAGCTGGGGTTTTCAGGGGGAAATGCTCTGTGTAACACTGTGGGCCAAGGGCTGGGCTTCTGGAAGGTATTTAGATGTTGAGAGATGCAGGTAGCAGCCTAGGAGGAGTTGCAGAAGTTTTGGTGCTTAATGATCATTAAAAACTACTATGCTGCATCGGGAAATCCCACGAAGTGGTTTTGTGCACCTAAATAAAAGAAGTGGTCTGACTTGGGCTCCTTCCCTCATCTCTCTCCATCCCCCCCCCGGAAAAATCTCCTTCTCCAAAAGTACTTGAAGAAACACCCCCATAAACCACCTGCATCGGTGTAAAAGCCCCGTGAGCATCACGTTTCCAGCTGTTTTTCTCCTGCCCTCCACGCATCATTTCTCCAGCAGAGACATCCAACTCTCCCTGCTTTAGAAGGACAAACTGAGACCCAGTGGGGAAATCATTCCGGACGGATGTACAACCTCTCAGCAATGGAAAACCCACCRCCACCCCCGATAACGTTGGTTTAATGGCTATTTGTGCTTGTAGTTAAAACCTTTGCCTTGCTGCTCTTGTAAAAACTTTGCTGGAGCGAATTGCACCGATCCCCCCTCGCCGTTACCCGTTCTGCAACAAAACTTCGTGCAAGCAGCAGGACGCGGGAACATTTGCGCAAGCATCCTGGAGATGTCCGCAGACACTTACCCACTTGAAAATACTCACTGATTCCTAGGTATTCAGGCCCGTGGGGCCATTTGGGGAGCTGGGCTGACCTCCAGGCGTGAGCAATGCTGYCGGAAAGTCGGGTTTTTTCCTATTACCCCTCCTCTCCTATTAACACCCAGCCGTGGCACCACTACACTTAGCCTAGGTATGTAATAGCTGGTTGTCACTGGCACTGGTATGCCTAGGTGACAGGTGCCCTAGCCAGAACATGGCTTATTATTATGATTATTGCTATCATCGCTATGATTATCGTATTATTTTATATCACCTAGACGGCTCAGCCAAGGTCGGGGCTGCAGGAGGTGCTATAGAAACGTATAGAAAAAGGGAGACCCGTGTCTGGGGGGACTTGTAATTAGGCAGCTGGGTCTACAGGCAGGCAGGCAGAGGTGAGGTGCCCTGGCTGGGCAGGAGAAAGGGAACAGTAGGTCAGGTTTAATTAAGTTGTACCAAATTCTGTCGGAGGTTGACATCACCCGCAGTCAGACGGGTGACGTTGGCAAGAAAATGTGGGTGCGAGCGCTGTCTGCAAGTGGAGATGCCGTGGGTGACTGGGGGACATGGRCCTGGAGGACCCCAGGGTTCATATTTAAGGGCAATTATGGTGTCTTTATTACATTTATTCCTGGAAAACAGTGTCCTCCCCCTTAGCCTGTGCTCCAGCTTGCCTCTGTGCTGCTTRCAAGCTGCGTGCATGGCTCAGCACAGCCCGGCTGCGGGTGCAGGAGGAGCCGTCCTGCCTCGGGGTGGGAAGATGCTGCCAGCCCAGACCACCAAAAAGGATCCCCCTGGTAGAAAATCCCCCCTTTCCTAATGGGCTCTGGAGGGTGGGATGCTATTCCTTCTCCCCATGGATTTTGGACCAAAACCTCCACAACTTGCCTATGATGTCCTCGTCACTCACAAGCACGGAGCAAGCCCCAGGGTGGAGCGGGGCTGAGCGGGGCTGGCTTGGGGGACCCACACAGCGACACGGTCCCCCCTCGATGTTCCCGGTGCTGGTGCACACCAGGGCACGGGGAACAGAACAGTGGATAGCTGGTGGCCTGTTAAGTCCATCTGTCCGTGTCCACATCCTCGGCATCCCCTGGCCAGCCCCCCCCATTCTGCCCGCTGCCCTCCCCTGGGTCCCTTCTCATCCTGCAGCCCCCCACCCTGCACCGAGCRATGCTGGCCCCCCTTTTTGAGATGACCGTGGACTGGTAGAGGGAGAGAGGACCTCAGAGGCAGCCTTGGACTGGCTGTCCTCAGCAGGGCTCTGATCAAAGCCTGTGGGAAAAGTCCCCCAGCACCGACAAGGTCTGGATCAGGCCCTACCCGGGGCCGGAGCGATTTGTGCCTGTCCCTCTCCCCATCCCTCTTATTCTTCCTCCCAGAAAGCTTCAAGCTTGAAGCACTTTAAAATTTAAGGAGATTCAATACAACGCAGGAGGGTTTATTCTTTTTTTAATATATTTTCCTCCTCCTCCCGCGTCTCCGGCATCTTCCATACAAAGTGTCTCCAAGCACTTTGCTGGGGGAGATAAAGGTTGAGCAAAGCCCTTTGGCAGAGCCAGGCATCCCGGGGGTTCAGAAAATTCTGTGAAGCACGAGCAAGCGAGGAAAGCGGCTGTTTCAGAGCCACAGCTCCCAAACCAGGGCTGGAAAAAGCTGGCGGTACTGTGGGAAAGGAGCCCCCCTTCCCTTTAGCATCAACCAGCACCATGTCCGCTCTCCCTGGATCTCAAGTCACCCATTTGCCTGGATCTCCTCCTGCCTCCATCCATCAGATTGCACCGAGAACTAGGGCTAAAAGGGATGATTTGATCGTTCAGTATCCCACATATTGGTCCCCAACCTATGGAGTACCCCAGCATCTCAGGGCTGTCCATCGACACGCTGCTGCCGCTGCGTTTCGACCAACCCAGGAGCTTCTGCTGGCAGGAGGTTGTGGATTTAGGTGCTTTTATGTCAGCGCACACTCATTCCTGTGAGTGATTCCTTTCAGCAACGCCAGGCRCTGAATCACTGGTCTGTGATCCTGTAAAATTAACATGCCCTGCTATAAATAACCGCTCTCTAATGGGCTGTCATTCGATGGCTTTTGGAAAGGCTCAGCTCGTGTGAGCAAAAGTTTTAATGACTGTAATTGAAATTAGATGAAACCTATCAACGTTGGGCTTTCTGTGACCCACGCTAGGACAAAATCTATCAGGCATCAGGGAAAAATTACCCCTCCCTGGACATGTCAGGCACAACAAAGCCCATGTAACTCCGTGAACACGCACTGGAAGTGCAGCCAGCGGCTGTTTTGGGCACGGAGTACACTCAGCATTTTCCCCTTCCCATTCACATCCCCCCCCGTGGTTCCAGCAGGTGGGACGTGGCAGAGGAGCCGGTGGGTCTGGGATGCGCCGATGCCCAGGGGCGCGTTGCAGGATGCTTAGGGCCAGACCATGGACCAAGCTATTGGCCCCAAAAGCTTGATATTTAAAAGGAAACACTAGTTATCATGGCTGCAGGTAAAACAGAGGGTTCRTTTTGCATTTGGCCTCGGCAAACCGAGCAATAGCACCTTCTGCAAGGTGTTTGCCTTCACCCAATTTCCAAGGGGTGCATTTTGGCAGGAGCCACCGAGGCCATGCCATGCCGACCCACGCTGCTGCCGTTCAATGACTGCACGATCACGGCTCGGATGYGATTCATTTTGCACGCAGCTCAGTGTTTTGTTGTCTTGTTTCTTCTCCTCCCACGTAGACCCCAAAGGCACCTGGGTTCCCTGGGGCTGCAAACCCCACGCGTCCAACCCCAGCCCACATCGTACCCCCCCCGGGAGTGACCACCGGCCCCCGGGGATGGGATAACAAGTCCCCCCGTGCATCGCATGTGTTCCTCGCACATAACAAAACATCTCCTCTCCTGGGACAAGGGGGTGGCATGGGGCAAATTAAGAGATGACAAAGTGCCCCAGAAGTGCTGGTTCGCCCTCGCCGCCAGCGTGCCTTGGGATGTGCAAGGATGTTGCTAATGAGATGGCTGGGAAGGGGGCGATTGCTGTGGGCTTTGGGTTTGTTCCTAAGGGCCAGAGAAGAGGGAAAAGACAAGAAAATTGTCTTTTTTTTTTTTTTTTTTTTTGTCCTAATAGGTCCCAGCAATTTACAGGCACGCAGAGACATACAGAGCGATGCTTACCTTTCATTACCCAGGGAAGGAGGCTGAAGGCACGGCAGGGAGGCAAAGGGGGAGATCCTCGGAGCACGATTGGAGTGATTGCTGCAGGATTTTTGCAGCAAAAGGACCTGGAAAACATTAACTAAATTGCCCGGCAAGGTGCCTGTTGTGTTCCTGGGGAAACTGAGGCACGGGACATTTCACCTTATAGACCTACAGCCCAAAAGCACCATCGGAGGTGACTTTTTGGGGAAGCAGAGCTTTGCAGCCCAGCCCCAAAAGCTTGATATTTAAGAGGAAATACAAGTTATAGCGGTTGCAGGTAAAATAAAGGGTTCGTTTTGCACGTGACCCCAGCAAACCGAGCAACAGCACCTTCCGCAAGGTGTTTGCATCAGCAAAGAGAGCGTTGAAATGGCCATTTCATCCAGGCAGAGAGGGAGATGGGTGAGACGGAGACGAAATGGCTCAGCCGTCAGCTTCAATCCAGGCGTCTGATGCTCTTCTCCACAGTCGCCTTCAATTTATTCACCGTTTATAAATCTTGCCAGCTTGCGGGAATGAAATTCAGATTTTTGTGTATTTACTAATTGAGGAGATGGATGGTTTGAGGTTTTTTTGGGTTTTTTTTTTTTGCTATGAAACTTTTTCTGGCAAGCAATATACTTTTTATGACAAAGATTTTTACTCCAGTTGGGCAGTTTAAACTGTTTTTAAACTTGCTATTGATGTTTTTCACTGAAAAACTTAGATGTGAAAGTGAGGCCAAACGTTTCCAGAAGTCACAAGGAAACACAAAATCTCAAATTAGAAAAAAAAGTAGCTCAGGGCTGTGGGAGTGAACTGTTTGGTTGGTCTGCAAGAAAATATCATTTGAATTTAGCAGTTGCAGAGGAATTTTAAAAGGATTGGTTAACATTCCTCATCAGAGACAATGTTTTTATTTCAAAATTGCCAGCAAACCCAAAAAAATTCATTTTATGCTCTCTYTATTTGTAAGTGAATATTCACTGGGATATTTGATAGCTGTAATTTACTCTTCAAGCTGTGTAATTAGCCACCTCAATCAAATGGCATCATTTCTATCTTTGCTCGAAGAATAAACTATTCCACTGCAAAACAAACGCCTTTTCCTCGACTTGAGCAAATCCCAGGGACAGGCTGAAATTTTGCAGCCAACTTTTGCTTTCAGCCGATGCTCACGCTCGTCACGGGTTTTGAAAGCTTCCTGGGGAGAAAAAAAAAAAAAAAAAAAAAAAAAGGAGAAGAGATGGGGCTGAATATTGACTCACGGCTCTTGCTCATCCCCCTGTAACAGCAACCAGCTCGGAGAGGTGGGAGGTAGGTTCTGACTATATGCTGGCAAATGGTTTTTTTTTCCCCCCTATACTGCAGATTTGGGGGATTCATGGCATGGGAGAAGAAGGGGAAGAAGCTGCAGAGTTACCCAGAAGTTTTCCTTTTTACACCTGAAAGCACCAAAAGCAGTGCAGAACAATCTTTTTTTTTCAGTGTTGTTTTTTTTTTTTTTCTATTTTTCAGCAGGTAAAATGATCCTTATTTCCAACACAGAAATAATTTCCCAAGAAGGTCAGGAACTGGAAATCTCCAGCGTCCCATTTACCTCCCCTTCACGTGCTTGGAGTTGTTTTTTATATCTGGGCGTAAAACCCTGCTCAGCCCGATTTCTCCGCTCGTCTCATTTTAAATTTTAGGATGTAGCTAGACTTAGGTATAGGCATTGCAATCTGGGCACATTATTTATCAGTAGCGCTTATCTGAAGCCAGTCTCAGGAGATTCACTGGGTGGCTGGGAGCTGCGAGCTGGAGTTACAGCCTCCGCACAGTAAAATAGAAGGAAAAGAGGGAAATTGCCTTATAAAAACCACAAGGACTTTTGGCTTTCTTCTTTTTGCTGAAGCTCTTAAATTCAAGGCTGGCTTTCGAGCCTGCCCAGTCCTTGTCTTGTTCCTGGCAGACTTGCGAGACAGAACTTTTCTTCCCTATTCTTCTTAGCATAACAATCCCTTGTTAACATAATAAGATTAATTCTTGTGCTGCAATCAGGAAGCCACACTTTCTCCAAGCCCTAAATAATATCGTTCCCTTGCCACGTTTATAAGGTGGTGGTTTTTGTTTTTTTTTTTTTCCCCCTTTGAATTGAAAAAAAATGGAAATCTTGTAATCTTGAGATAAATATAACGGTGTGGAAGCTTCCCATTCTCCTCCAATCTGATTGCAGTGGCAGCAAAAGGACATGGGCCTAATTAAAGTGCCAATCAAGCAAAAACRGAATTCATTGTTTTTATACAAATGCTCCATTTAACCCTTTGCGGCTCGTTCATTTTTGAGGGATTTTACACATGCCCCAGTTTTTTCTCTAGCAAAAAAGTCCCAGCCAGGTTTCAGAAAGAGCTTGTGGGATGAAAAATCCCCMCCAAAAAAGAATATTAAAAGCCACATAACTGGCAAAGAGGACAGGGTCTGTCTGTGTCCAGCAGTCTCATCACCTAACTTTCCTTCACATTTTTCTACAGCCAGCTCCTCTCTTGCAGACCACGGGAGGAGCTGTGGAGCTCCCTCCTTTCCTCCAAGGTCCCTCTTCAGCTGGAAAGTTTTACGGGACCTGGAAAAAGTCAGGATCAGATGGTAATTCTTAGCAAGCACTAACGCAGTTCACCGTYTCTCATGTTCAGACACGGGAATAACACCCTAATCCAGAGGTTTAATCGTTTTTCAGTGGATTGAGACAATCTGCCCAGCTCTGAATACCCCCAAGCACCGAAGGGAGGGTGATGGAGGGTGAAATCTGGCCCCAATTCTCCCGTAACACACACCAGCTCGACAGAGAGCCGGTTCCCAAACACATCTGGGCACATCTGGGCAGTGAAACAGGAGCTGAAAATTTTACAGGAATGGGTTTGCTTAAAGGTTCGCTGGCGCTCCCTATATCTCTTCAGATCAAAGAGTACTCACATGGCGGAGATTACCTCTTGACCCCAGGAAATACCTCGTGGAGCTTCACCCCAGGGTTTGGAAGCCATCCTTCTGTACTATCAACTTCTCTGCATCGCCCCATAAATCCCCTACTTCCAGAGACAGGTTGAGATGCATCCAGCCCATCCATACACCAAACTGCAGCAGGTTCAACACAGCTATTGTAACCTTGCATCGCAGGGACCGCTGACATAAAAGCAGACGACCAGCTGAATGCAAAGCACGACATTAAAATAACTTAGCATTGAAAGACCTGCATGAAAGGCTGCATCAAAGCAGCCAGTGGATGGTTGCGGGATTGATCTTGATTAAGTTAGGAAAGCCTAACGAGAAACCAGTCGGTGATGGTGTTTGGCCATCTTTGCAACTTTAATCCATCTCCATCGCGGTGTCCCCCCGTGCAAGGCRATGGCACGTGGCTATGAGCACCGAGCAGGGTGGCCACGAGCACCGAGCAGGGTGGTTATGTGAAACCACGGGAGGAACTGGGGAAGGGGTATTTGATGAGGACCTGTGTATTAACCAGATGTACTCTTCCAAGCCTCGAGGGCATTGCTTGGCAGCAGCGGTCCACGGTGGAGAGGTCCTGATTGCATCCTTGCTCCTGCCTGCTGCTTGACACCCCTTCCCTCGGGGCTGGTCCCTTAGAAAAGGAGATGCCAGGTTGGCGTAGAAAGCCAAGCTATCCCCACCTGAAACCAAAATGTTGTCAAAGCGCTTTTATTTTTCTTCTTTAACCCTCGAAGCCTCAGTGCCTTTCTCCCCCCCCCCCCCCCCGTGGCTGTTTCAAGGCCCTGCCTATCTCTGCCTGTCTTGTTCCCGGACCTGCTGTACAAGAGCTTTATCAAGTGCCACAAGCCGAGGTTTTTTGGCAGCTGTCCATACAGCGGGGAGAAAAAGAAGGAGACAAGGAGAAAAAAGAGCTCAGGCACTCCCCCCAGATCTGCTTCCCTGGCCTCTGCCTGGGTTGTTTTCAAAGAGGGTCCAGTGGGAGACATGGAAAGGGACTGGCACTTTTTGGCTGAGGTTGCATCAAAACCCAAGGCAGCGTGAGAGCTGGAATGCTGCAAATCCCCCCTCGTGTCCCGGGCGGAGGGGCTGGCATAGCTAAGGGCTTTTTGCAGGCAGCTGCCTTCACTTTTGCATGGGAAAGTAGCAACAGCCGTGCCTACCTTTTGCCAAACGAAAAGGTTTCCCTGTGTTTTCTTGCCCCCCCCCCCCGCCCCAAGAAGCATCCCAGGAAGGTGGTGACCGCCTGGAAGAGATCAGCCTCCTGCTCCGTTGCCCCTGGCTTGCTGGTGGGGAAAAAAAGTCCCAAATGTCTTCCCAAAATCTCCAAGGCACTTCAACCGGCTTGATTGCATCCTGCCATCTCCAAGGATGCCCCTTGGCATCTCCACRACACCTCTCAGCCCCAAACCTGCAGTGAGGTCCCCCAGTGCGTGACAAGGGCTGTGCATCCCTCCTGTTATTTGGAGGGATAACTGCTCCCTCCTTCATCCCATGATCCGAATAATTTTGCTTTCCATTTAGGAGACAGCTCATGCTTTGAAGCGTTTGTCTCGCAAATCAGCAAGAAAGGTGAGCAGCGCTTTGCAGAGGGGGAAACTGAGGCRCCGCGGGATGAATTTCCCTAAGGCCACGGGGAAAGCTCTGCAGCAAGAGCAGGGAAAGCCTCCGAGTCCTCAGTGTTTTTACGGCAGGATTCTGTACAGCTTTCACTTGTCATCTGGATTTTTAAATGACAAGGAAAAGATTTTATAAACCAGGGAAATGTGTGATTATTTTCCTCGCGCGCTCGCTCTCTCTCTCTCTTCCAGGTGCTTGGCTCAGCTTTGTAATACACAAGAATGAAATCCATCTGAGTTGCTGTTGTCCTGCTGTTTAAAACTCCATTTTCTGCCAATATTGCTTCATTTTTATCAAGTTGCTTACATGTTTTATATTACTCCCTTTTTTTTTCCCCCCATTTTGCTGCAGCATTTCAGAACATTTTGCACTTCTCGGTAAATAGCCTGGAAGTAAGAGAGTCAAAGGCACGCGGGAAGTATTCGCTTTCATTGTTGTGATGTTTCATATCTATTGCACTTGTCAATGTGGAATACCAAAAAAATAAAAAAAAAAAAAAAAAAAGGGAAAAAAAACAAGAGGGGAAAAAAAAAAAAGAGAAAGATGCCTGGTTTATCCCCCTGGACTTTCAGAAGCAAGGGGGAGGTTTATCATCTGGTCTTCCCAGCTTCTAGCATTGCTCTTTGCTCTCAGATATTGCACGGGGCAGGCGTGCAAACCCCAAATTACAGGGGGAGACGCAGTTGCGGTCCCACCAAAGTCAAGGTGTGGAAGCAAAGTGATGCAAAGGAACCCAGCGTGGGGTTCCCACCCGCAAACACCAACCTCTCCCGCAGAGGAGGGTAGGTCTGCTCCACATCGGCTTAATATTCCTCCCCAAAAGGCCGTTTCACCCAGCTCCGTGATTTTTCTCAGCTTTTTAATTGGAATGATTCATTTCCTTCCACAAAGCACGGCAGATTTAAATGAGATACCCGAGAAGAGCATTTAATAATCAGTTTGCACTTGATTTTGTCTCCTGTAATAACGCGGTCGTGCAGGTAAAGGAAAGTTAGTCCCAGGCCAGGCAGTTT
This sequence comes from Phoebastria nigripes, assembly GCA_035582835.1. Lineage (NCBI taxonomy): Eukaryota > Metazoa > Chordata > Aves > Procellariiformes > Diomedeidae > Phoebastria > Phoebastria nigripes. The sequence goes on along the minus strand of JAYKAV010000334.1, from coordinate 415,605 downwards.
TGCAGGACGATGTTCAGAGCTGCAGCCCTCTCGCAGCTCCAGCAAGTCAAAATTATGTCAGAAACCTGATTTTTTTTTTTTTTTTTTTAACATGCATGGTACAACTGCCTAGTCCTCTAAATCAAATTCGACTACCAATGTAGTCGAAACCGCAGAGGTAATCTGTTAATAAAACTTTGCGCTTACATGCTATTTTCATTCAAGGATTTAAAGCCCTTTGCAAAGGTCAGTATTACAATGATGAGAATTTTCCAGCTGAAATGTTTTCACTGAGAAGGAGAAAAAAAAAAAAAAAAGAGAAAAATATTCCCTTTTCCTGGAAGTTAAAAATTCTGCTGTTTTTAATGCAGGCAAGAAATAATATTCTTTGTGGGGGAAAAAACAACAACAAAAACACACACACACACAAAAAAAAAAACAAAAAGAAGAAATTGCCATGAAAATGTTAATGGTGTTTTGAAGCTTCACAGAAGAGTCTTACTTGTGTAGCAGCCTTAATATATATTAGCACCCCTAGTCTGCAAGCAAACAACATTTTGCAGAATAAACTAAAACACAACGGGGAAAGCCTCCAAATTATTTAGAAATCTAATTCCCACTGAAATCAGGCATTGAGCATTTTATTCAACCTGCGTTTAAATCAGTGCTGCTGCCAGGAAAAAAAAAAAAAAAAAAAAAAAATACACCACCTGTAACCTCTCCCCAAGTCCTGCCTTGCAGGGTAGCCACGGAAATATCTTTGTGGCCGTAGCCACTGCCAAAATCCCTCCAAGGGTCGGAGCTGATGTGACTTGCCCAAGGCAAGCTGGGGGCAGAAGGAAAATACAGTCCAGGAGCATCACTGTCCCTTATAGCCCCGGTAGAAAATGCAGAAAGATGATAATTGCAAACAAACATCCCCACTTTTGCATTTTTCTCYCCTAAATCGGTCGGCAGCAAGCAGGCAGGGATGGGAAAAACCAGCACGCGTGGACAAAATCAGAGAAGCTTTATTTCCTGAGGGATGCAAGCTAAAAATAATAATAATAAAAAAAAATAAAATAAAAAAAAAAAAAAAGCCCTTCATTTCCAGGGTGACTACCCCTCCGCAGAGAGCAAAGCGTGCACGCGCCAGGCTGAGACGCTCGCGTTTCAATCAATAAATCTTAATTCACCGCCGCTCCTAAGCCAGGTTTAACCCGCCCGGCATCGGTTTAACTTGTTAGCACAAGCGCATCTTCGGAGCGTTATCCCCGCTTAGCTAAACCAGCGCAGGTAACCACGAAGCCAAGCTCCCACCGAGGTAAGCAGGTGCTCGCAGAAGCTCCCAGCACAGCGTGGAGAGCTGTGGCAGCCCCGTTTGAAGTTCACCTTTTAGCACAGCAGTAAGTAATTAGAGTCCACAGCTGTAATTACTCTCTAATGCTCGGTTTTATAATTGCGCTCAGCGGCCCCCATCTGCCCCTTCGGACTCGGAGATGGAGGTGAGGGAGCCTTTGGCCTCAGTGGTTGTGCAAAGCGTGGTGGTAAGAAAATGTTTTTATTTCTTTATTTTTATTTTTGGGCCCCTCCGCTCTGTCCTCAAGTTCTCGTTGGGCAAAAATGAAATTTAAAA
>JAYKAV010000334.1:377154-412206 GCA_035582835.1 Phoebastria nigripes | reverse complement strand
GGGGGGGGGGGGGGGGGGGGGAAGAGTTGCTTTGAATGCAGCCAGCCCAGGGGAGGTGGGGAGCCCCTGCGGTGGTGTTGGGGGGGTGTGACAGCCGGATCCCACCTCCCTGACAGTACGGGAGCCGGGGCAGGAGTGTGGGAATCCGGAGGAATTTGCCCTGCAACTTTGCTACCTGCTTGTCTACCCCCCCAATAAAAAAATTTTAAAGAATGATTTGGGGAGTGGGGGGCGTTTTGGGAAGCTGTATTTGACATGCTGTTGTGTGCCTGGTCCCTGGACTGTCTGTCACCTGTGGAGGATGCTGAGCTACAGCCAGACCCAAGCTTTGCCTATCTGCTGCTCATCCCCTCGCAATCCCAGTGTCAAATACCATCTGTGTCACGCCGCTGTGGTCCCAAAGCCAGCTTTTGTGAGGGTAGGGCTTGGGGTTGCTTTAAAAAAAAAAAAAAAAGGGGGGGGGGGGACCCAAACCCACGCAGCTAGTCCATCTGTTGATTAAATGAAGGATAAAACTTTTGGAGAGAGTAGTGCTTCTCAAYGGGCAGCTGGTTTTTTGCTCAGCCAGACATTATTGCTGAACATCCCCCACCATACGCTGCATTTCCCTCTATTCCCCGAGCAGGGACGCCGTGTGTAGAGGTGGCTGCGTTTCTGGTCGTCCTTACCTTTTCTTTTCCTGGGCTCGGATGTGATGCTGGGCTCCCACGCTGCCCTCCCTTCCCCTTTTCTCTTTCCTTCTCTCTGCTTGTGCTAATATTCCTTCAGGGAGAAAGCTGTGTTTGCATTCGCCTTTGCTTCTGCACAAAAAGAAACCCACTGTGTCTTCCGTGTAGATTTCTGGCTGAACAAATTTGAACTCTCCCTGGTACAGCAGGGCAACAGCGGGTCCGGGGATATCAGCAATTTGGAAGCTGATCCTGGCCTTCTCACATCTCTCCTCGCTCCCACAAATCTCTCGACTCCTCGCAGGTCAAATGGCAGTTTGCTAGCGGAGCTGAATAAGTTTGTGTCTGGGATCCAGCGGGGATTTGTTTCTTTTTTTTTTTTTTTTTTTTTTTTTTTTTTTTTCCCCCTCCTCCCTTTTGCAGCCATTATTTTTAATAAGGGCTAATGCACTTTTTAGTAGTGCTTGTGTTCGAAAGCTGCCGTGGCTCCTCGGCTCTTCTGTGCGAAGCCTGAGCTCAGTTGATTTGTTTCCCCTGCCTGTACCGTCAGGAGTGTGCATCTGGTACCTTGCTTATTCATGCCGGGTTACGAGGCAGGGAGATCGTGTCTTGCAGAGCGTTTTCGGCTGTTTCCTCCCATAGGATGAACCGAATGCATTTCTATGGAGTTGTTGCTCGCAGTACATGAGAAAGGGGCTGCCGACAGCGTTGGGGTGAAACCATGCAAAGGATTCCTTAAACCACATGGTACTTTGGGGGATAAAAGGCCTGGATGTAGGAACTGAAGCTTATTTTCTAGCATATGTTGTGTCTGCCTCCCCTGGAGCAGCCCCTGTTGTTGTTCTGGTGTGTCCAGGTGCGGTGGTATTTGCTTTCCGTGGGCAAAGGTGCTGCTAAAGACTGGTGGGCCGTGGGGATGGGATGTTATGTGTGCACCCAGAGGGCAGTCATGCCTCATTCTGGAGGGAGCTGGTGGGCCAAAACTCACTTGAAGGAACAATTAAAATCACTTGACCCTGCCCATCAGGAGTTTCAGTGGCTCCTTTATGTGGGCAAGGAGCAGGCAGGGCTGCGTTTCCTCGCCTGCAGCACCGAAGTGGCTTGAAGGGATTTGCCGTAATAAGGCAGGCAGGACTTAAATTCCCCTGAGCCAAGGGCAGCAGGGATGGGAGGATCACCTCTGCTGAAAACCTCACTTGGGACCTGCGGTCTGCACACTAGTTTAAAAAAAAAAAAAAAAGCTCCCTTACACAAAGCCTCACCAAAAAGGTATTTTCCATCCCTGAATCTGTACACTTATGCCCTTGGGTTTGTACTTCGTGGGCCCTGTGCCTCCTTGTGGCACACCGGCATCCTGCTGTTTCTTGCAAACCGTGCAGGCTGAAACTTGGGCTCCCAGCTGAGCTTGCAGGAGGAAGGTGCTTGTTGCTCCCTGTCTGGGGCCGCGCTGCACCTGGGTGCACACAGGCATTGCTCAGCCTAGGTGGAGGATCCCTTTCGCGACTGACTTCTGTGCTTCTCTTGAGGTGATCTAGGAAGAACAAATTGCCTTCCCTTGAGCATCCTCTGTCTTTCAGCCTTGCAAATGGTCTGAAACAGCCTGCGTTTTCTCTTTCTGAAAGTCGATAGGTCAGTGTTTCCTATACGGGGCTGTTTTTCCCCTGGTATTGCTCGCTCTTCCACCCGCCCCCCACCCCCGAAAGCTGTCAGGACCACAGCTTTGGCAGAAGGTGAGATGCAGTCACAGCACGATTTGCCTCCTGCAGAGACTAGATGTGTGGTGCCCCTTGGTGGGAAGAAATTGATGCTGCCATGAAGCTAGCTGCCTTTGCTTCTGCCTGGTGAATAGCTTACCCCTCCCTCCTCTGCTCCGGTGTCATCCAAACTGGGTGAGGCTGGAAGTAACTGGGGAAAGAGCCTCGGCTGTGGGGAAAGAGCACCACTGAAGATGTACCTACAACCACCTCCTTCTCTTACTGGCCTGTACTGTAACAACCTAGATGAATTTGGCAGGTTCTGAAATTTACCTTGGATGGGAAGATTTCTGCCTGTCTGGGGCTCTCTTTCCAAAGGCATGTTTGCTTTCCCTCAGGGTGATGAATACCAAGATCTCTGGGTGTTGCAGGGGTATGTTTTTCTCCTTCACAGTTCGCTTGGTTCCTCCCTGGAAGCAAATGCTTTGCAATCTTCTGTCAGAGGGACCTGTTTATTAGCAGCAGTGGCTCAACTTCCCAGTGGCTTGTCATCAGCCCCCCAGGTGGAGAAGGGTAAAATTATGCTGATAAGAGAAACCAGGCCGATTCTACCCACCACCACTGGTTAAGACCAGGAGGTGAGGATTTTAGCATCTCAGGGGAGGTTAGTGGGTGACAGGGAGGAAAAATGCAAGCTTATGGAGTGCTGGGAGGTGTGTGTACAAGGGCTGGTGACTTTGGTCCTCTCTGCAGCCCACTGCGTGCAAGGTGCACTTGTGGGTTACTGTGTCTGGCAACCATGAGCCTGCTAATGAGAAATCTGTGGTTGTGATCCCTCTTCAAAGTTAATTCCTCCTACCATGTAGAGAGCAGGGTAGCTTTGCGAGAGAAACGTGTTGGGCCGTTTCCTAAACCCAGCAGGTGAATCTCAGCACTGGGGAGCTGTTTGGGAAGTACAAGGAGTGCATATGGTGCTGCAAAACGAGCAAGCACTAATGGGCTTTAAAAATCAAGCCAAGGAAGAGTGCTAGCAGCACAAGAAGTTGCAATGGAAAATGGTTGAGTAGAAGACAGTAATGGTTTGGAAAGGTGCTTTGTGAAGATGGGAGGTGCTGCTGGTGGAAAGGTGCGGGTTTGGTGGGGCCTCAGGTGTTCACAACTGGGCTGCATGGGAGGGAAACCGAAGTAAGCCTCAAGTTAGAGCTGGTGTTGTCCAGTCTGTGCTATCCTGGGGGAAAAAGTGCAGCATTGCCTCTTCCGATGTCTGTTTTAACACAACTTAGATTTCTGCATGCTTCCCCATCTTCAGTCTGTGCCTCCTGCAGTGAGATTCGTGTGAGGACCACAGACGACTTTGCTCAAACTGGCTTTCTTGCAAGGTTTCAAGTATTTGAAAAGAAGAAGAGGGAGGAGCTGCGGTTTTGTTCAGGTGCCCTTTGCCAGAGGGAGGAAAGCGAAGAGAAACACCTGCCCTGATGCTACTGCTGCATCCCTACTGGCCTCCCCCCTTCCAAGGTTAGGCAGAGGTCCCTGGGCAGTTTATGCACAGCACATCTTGGGCAGATGTCGATTACTTCTGTGCCTTCCTGTTGTTTTAGGGGACACCAACTGGAGTAGAAACGTGCCCAGAAATCCCCGACAGATTATCGGCACAATTACCAGCCCCCAGTCTCTCTGTAGTTGGACTGCATACCTTAGAATAAAAAGGCTCAATGATCCTCTTTCTTTTGTAGCCATAAATAAAGGGGAGAGGCTGATGTGCCCCTTAGGTTGTGAATTGGCTGAGGATCAAGGTCTTTGAATAAACTGTTTTCCTACAAGCAGTCTGTGATGGAGAGCCTGGCTCGCTTCAAACCTCTGATTTAATGATCAGTTTTGCAAGTTTGTACTGTGCTCCTAGCTTTCAGCTCCTCAGTGTGCTGGAGGTGCAGTGCTGGGTGGAGGGGACTTTATGAAAATGCTGCTGGAGCGTTGGCTTTACATCACTTCCAGGATCCTTGCAGTAGGATTTAACAGCTTTTTTTCTTTTATTTATTTTAAAGACGACCAAATTTATAACCACAATTGATGAAGGCCCTAATTTAGCTTCTGTTCAGGAGCAATGCAAGTCTTTTCTTTGACTTCATTGGGAGCTACCTCTGGCCAAAGAGAGAGACAGAGCAGTAGTGACCGTGTACAAGCTTATTTTATAAATCAATAGGTAGTGAAACAAGTTGGTTGTAAATCAGCCTCTTACTTATTTGCTGAGATTTAAGGCGGTTGGTGGAGCTGCGAGTTTTTAAGGCGGTCTGCCCTGCCTTTGGGGCTGGCAATGGTCCCAGCTCTTGCAGGGGGGTGTGTGAAGCCATCGCCTGCAGTATTAATTTCAAACATGCCAGGAAACGTGTGGGATTTCTTTTCTCTTGGCTGGGAAGAAATGAAGTTTAAACCCCGTGCTACTCTTTCCAGGCAAGAGTTGAATAGCAGGATGCTGACGCATGCTCGAAACTGGTGGGTTTCTATTCCCCTACTTCACTGCACCTCAGGACACGTCTACACTCCAAACCGCTCGAGGGGCGAAGGGGAAAATATCTATTTCTGAATTGTGCATTGTGGTAGGACAGAGCAAACGCTGGATTCTGGTCTTGGAAACTGTGACCTAACAGATGTCCTGGTTCAATATGCCTTTTGAGTGTAGTCGAGCCTGTTTATTCATTGCCTTGCTGGCAAGACCCATGCTCAAGTGTTTGCCTTTCCCTGGTGGCAGCAGCAGCCTCCAAAGTGGAGCAGAAGGAGCTGTAGGTCACTTGGCTGTTACGTGGCTCTTCCTTTTACTGAGTTGAATTAAACAGCTTAAAATCTAAATGTGCTTTGAGTGTACCTCTTAGCGATGGGCTCTGGGCGTCCTGCCTCTTAATGTCACATGCTATATAAGTAGGAGGTGGAACACTTGCATTGTTAAATTCGGATGCTAACTTCAGGATAAGATCTTGTCGTAATGTGTTCGTTCAACGCCCCCACTTGCAACTAAAGCTACAGCAAGCTTTTGGTCTGTTGCATTTTGGGCTCTCAGGGTGGAGCAGGATGTAATTGTTTTTTTGGAGGGCTTTGCCATAACTGCTGCTCATTAACCATTGATGCAGACTTTCAACTAGGATAATAGATGCTTTCTTTTGTTTCCAATTACTTTGTGTTTGGTGGAATTGCTGCACGGGTTTGATATGTGTGTGGTCAGATGGTGGCTAATTCACCTCTTAAGTGCTAGTGAATTTATGTTCTTGGGTCTGTTGTTGTCATTTTCAATATGGCATRTGGCAAAGCCATGGTGTGTACACCCTGCCTAGGTGTGCCGGGGTCTGATTGGATGCTGCAGCACCTAAAGGCTGAAAATTTCTGGAGCCTTTTGGGTGAGCAACCCTGTCTTTGCAGGAGGGGAAATACAGAAAATGTTCGATAGTGGTTTTTTTTTTTTCCCCCAGAAGCTCGCTGCCCAGCAGGATGCATGCTGCAGGCTAGAGGAGCCTTGCTAATTACAGATGAAATATGCACTGCTAGTGGAAGGGATGAACTTTCTCAAGCTTCCTCTTGAAGGATCAAAGCTTTGTGCTGTGGGTCCAATATTACTTTATTTTCCCCCAAGCAGGGAGTGAGTGGGAGAAGCCATCAGGTTTGGAGACCACCTTGCATTTTGGGCAGGTATTCACTCATTAACTTAATGTTGCCTAACTCATTAAAAGATCAGAAGTGAAGGGCCTGAATCCTTCTCAGGCTTCCCCCCTGCCCCCCCTCCACTAGTATAAATGAGTATTCAAGCTGTATGCTGCCAGTCAGTAAATGTCAATATTGGATAAGTGTTTCCTTTATATCACTGCAATTTAGCATAAGCTGCTTGGAAACAAATGTCTTCAATAAGCATGGGGTGTTTCAGTAAGTACACAGTCAACATTACTATGAGGATTAAATAAATGTCAGCCCCACTCGTATGCTCAGCATCAAGTTAAGAGAGCCGAACTTGCATAACGGCCAGCGTGGCAGTGACAACAGGAGGGATTTTGTGAGTCTCTGTGGAGAATGTGGGATGGAAGGAGCTGCTTTGGATTGAGGTACCTGGATCCTAAGGGCACGTGGAGGCAGGGGGTGCAGATGTACCTTACAGCAGGGGGTGGCTGGTGGTATGGGGTGCATGGGATGCATGGACCTTCCCTCCAGACTAACAGGTCTGCTCTGGAGAGAGCCTTTCTTTGGCACTGGCTAGCAACCCAAAGCTGAAAACTTGATTTAACCAATGTTGGCTTGAGCAGGTGGAGTTGCTGGCTCAGGATGAGTATCCTTCTACAGATCTGCCCAGGCCACCAGTGCTTGGATGGATTTACCTCTGCCTTTTCCAGTGCAAACTGGGAGTTGCTTGGCTGCAGCTGGCAGTCACGGGAAAGCAAGGCCAAGGGGTGAGGCTTGGCCGTCGCCTGCTTTGTGGTGAGGAACATGTTGTGCTTTGAGAACTGCCTGTAAGCCCTGAGCTTGCCTACAGCTCAAGGCTTCCCAAAGCCACGGAGATGCAGGCCCTCATAAAAGAGTGACGTTGGTCCATGCTGGCAAGGCTTATGCATCTGAAGGTGGATGAAGGGAGATGGTCACCTTTGGCTGCTCTGCCTTCAGCTGTGTGAATGAGCGCTTCTCTCTGCCAAACAGGCAAGGGCATCTGGCTTCTGTAAAGGGATCTAAATCCAGCCAGCACATCAAGGTGTTGCTCAATTGTCAGCAGAGGCTCAAATCATTGCTTCAAGCTGCGTGTGCAGGAAACCCCTGCTCTTTACCACYCCTCACTTCGCATCTTCACTGGTCACCCTGAGATGTCACTGGATGCTGTCTTGGTCAGTCTGTGGCAAGCTCTGCCAGCAAGGAGAGAGAATCTGGGAGCACGCTGCGGGGCTGACCTGGATGTGTTTCCATTCCCAATGATGCAGAACTGCTGCTTTCTCCCCAGCTGGCAAGTAGCTGACTGTAGCCACTTGTTCCCAGCTGCACAAAAATAACTGTAGACAAAATCGTTAGCAGTCAGATGAGCCTTATCAGCTCCTCTAATGCCTGTCTCTACCTCTGGTCTGTGTGGACTTGTTACCCTGCAGAGTGTGTATTTTAATGAGCGGCTATTGCTGTTCCAGGTGACTTGAGCCAGTACATCCCAGTTGTGTCCTAGCAGCCCCAGTGAGCAGTTAGAGGTTTTTGCAGCTTGTTCGTAGAGCGGAGTCTAACTGCAGCTCTCGCCTTGTTAGGCTGTGCGTTTACAGTGCTGAAGAAACAGGTTGCGGACATGTGGGGTGTCTTAATAATTCAGACTAGAGGAAGGGAGCGCCGGGGGTGCATGGGGGAAGGAATACCTGAGTATTTTGAATCTCAAACCAGGTCACCTGGGAGAGCTAATGCAGTTTTTATCCTCACTTTTTCAGTTCAGCCTGGTGGTGGCAGCAGCAGCGCTTGCATGGAGCCGAGTGGTCTGCTCCGACCTGCCAGTGTCGGGCTCCTTTGGAGAGGTGCAAGGCGACCTGCTGGGCACCAGCTCTGCGGGGAGGTTGAGAGCACCAAGCCTGAGGTTTGGGGTTCAGCAATCAGGGCCATTCCCCCTCCTGTGCTGCAGAGAGGTTGCTTGAGGGTTGGGGTGGGGAGAAGAGTTGGGGGCCTTCTGAAGTTCTCACCTCTCTCCTGAGGAGCAACGGTCACCCCATTGCATGGTTGGACACATCTCTGGACAACAGGGCAGATCTTGAGGTGACCCTGCCAGGGAGCCCACAGCAGTGATAGAGATGCCATCAGCTTGCTCCAAAAGCAGAAAGGGTGAAGGTGTAGGAGGCGAATGTGGGGCTGTGCCTGACCTGCTGCTTCTTGCCCTCCATGCACGAGTTTGGCGGTGCGATGCACGGAGGTGATGAACCCCCTGTGCATCCTTAGGGGGGCATGGGGTATCCTGCAGCAGTGGCAGGGAATGGATGCCATCACTGGTCAGCGGTGCCTTGCTGGGTTGTTTTTTCCTCTCTCCCATGAGCTAATCCCCGGAGTGTGATTTAACACTCTTCTCCTTCTGGCTGTGTCTTTAATAAGTTGGGAGTGATGGGGCCCCCCCCACCCCCCCACCCACAAGTGCTGAAGAAACAGAACCAACAGATGCTAAAATTAGGCACAGCTGTTTGCAGCGTTTTGTCCTCCCGATCACAGAGTCTGACACTGTCTATGCTTATTCCTCATCTTGTCCAGAGACTGAAAAGGTTTAAGATATCAAAGCTCTCAGCGGCCTGTAAATTAACTCCTTCTGTCTAAGCTGAAGCCTGACTCGCTGGTAGATAGTAGCTTTCTTGTAATTTCCTGTATTTGCACTTATAATGATGGAAACTGCCAGGTAACCTCAAGATGGGCATCTTTTTTCTGTACTTGGGAGCCAATACTGCTGGTTTTCCCTTGCTCATAAGCTTCCCCACCAGAGACCAAGGGAAACATCTTCATCTCTGCTGTCCTTCAGCCTTTACAGGCCTAAACCCAGTTCTCAAGTGCAGCTTAGATAACGGCTGCAGTCCAGCTCAGTCTGTGCATGTCTAAAGTTGCCCTGATCCAGCACCACATCCTGGATATTGGGATCTGCTCTTGCTTTGGAGAGGTGGAAGATGTACTGAGTGCTTTTTCTTGGTTAGTATGCAGACTTTGCATTTGTGGCTTGGTCGTTGGGGTGGGCATCGTCCCATGTGCCTGCTCTTCCACCACCGTCTGGGGTGTGTTTGCTCCTGASAGTGAATATAGGAGGCTTTTTAAGAGATGATGGCTGTCTCTGTTGCCTGCCACCCCTTGGAAAATGTTCATTCCCCTTCACTTGGGTTGCAGCGTAGGGGCTTGGTGTCAATGATACGGAGATGTACACTTCAGAAAGGGCAGAGGGGAAAACTTCATGGGAGAACAGAAGTGCCTCTTGCTGTCAAGACCAGAACAGTGTAAATGTCAACTCCTGACAGATCCACGACGATAGCAGCAGCGGTGCTGTTGGGCTGGATGGGAGTCAGAGTCTTGCATGGTGTTGTAAGTCTGAGGGATCTATTTTTTTTTTTTTCTTTGCCTCTTGTGCGAGTGTCTATCTTCTGCGGCAGGAACAGTTTCTGAAGATTCCTCTTGCTCTGGTCATGCTTAAAATGATAATATTGGTTTAAGATAGACACTTGTGATAAACCAGGAAACACAGCACCCTTTGAAATCTTCAAAGCTGTCTTCCATCAAATGGGCTGGCTAGAAAGGYGACTGCCAGGGCATTCCGATTGCCTTGCTTTGGATGCTAACCTCCTGCTAAGGTTGCATTTTCTTTTAAAGAGCTGACACCTCTCACCTTCCTCTCCTTCTCTGGGACAACTGCATCAAGGTGGTATCTGCTACACTTGCTCAGCATCTCTGCGCAGCTGCTTGTGTACTACCTGTGATCTCCCAAATTTGCCTTTTTTTAACCTTTCTGTGGTGGAAGCAAACCAGAAGGGGGAAGTGCTAACCAGGCAAAGCAGGTTTTTCCTGGGAGTGAGTAGGGATGGGGGGGAGAGAGAGGGGAAGAGTGAAACATCGGTTCTCAAGAAAGAGAAAAGGACCATATGCAATTGCCAAATGGCTGATGTCCCTTGATGATTTCTTTACAGTGGTGGTTGTAGCAAACTTTTCATCCAGCATACTGATTTTTTTTCTGCAGCAGGTAGGTTTCTCTCCATGGTTTGGCTTTCTCCCAAGCATACACAGAAATCCATGTAGTGCCTTAATCTGTGCAAGTTGCTGCTGACTTGAGCAGATCAGAGCTGCTGTCCCAGTGGAAGCATTTTGTTCAAAATCAGGAAGAAAAGTTGAAGTTCTGAAACTTGTTGTGGAGGAGGAAACACCGGAGAATTATGGATTGGAAACTTTGAAGTGGACTTGACAAAATACCATGTTTTGATATTTGCAATTTTAACATAGAGTTCAGGAAGCGGGTTTTTTTTGTGCACAAAGGATGGCGAGTACCACTGTCCTCTGGTGGATGAAGGGATGCTGGGAAGCTGTCGTAGAAACTATTTGACTATTGATTGCTGGTCATCCTTCTCTGGGGTTTGGAAATGGGATGCAGATCTCTTCTTGACTTTGGCCTGGCCAATGAACCCACCATGACGGCTCTTGCAGTGTGCCAATTTGTCACAATATATTTAATTCTGGGACAGTGTTAACCTGATCTGTGTGTCTGTGAAGCATCTTGTGGTAGGTTCAATGCAATTGCATTATTATTGTCTAATACACAGCTTCTTTCTCTTGGTCTGGTTGCATGCTTTTCTTACCCATTCTTCTGTACACCATGAGGACATCATGTGCCAGCATGTGCCTTACTTGCTCTTCTCTGAAAGCACCCTTAAAATCAGCTCATAGTTACTGGAAAATATGGAAAGATTATAAAGGTGCCAATGATATTCATCTGGCCCTGGTGCATTGAGCAGGTAAAGAAAGGACCTAAGAGGCAATTGAAGAGATTGATGGGCAGTAATGGGTATAATAGTAATTTTTGTCCTGTGTTTTTAATAAAGTGATTGATGACAAACGCAGCTGGAGCCCCCGTGCGGAGACCAAGAGATGCRGTTAAATTACAGAGGCTCCTTAACTTAATGAGGCCATGTAATAAAAATGAGGCATAATGAGCAAAGTATAATAGTATAATAGTACTATTATGCTTACGAGTGCTCTAGCAGCAGGCAGCGCCTGGATGTGCTGGGGGATGATCTCATGATATCTCTGGGAGGAAGGCCTTTCCTGGTTGGGATGAAGATGAGGAGGCTGGGGTATATTTGGGAGACTTGGAAAAATATTGGCTAGCCAGGTAACGTGCACCTGATGGGAATGAACAAGGAGGTGGAGCACCAGACATGGTTGATCTCCCCACGTTTTTGGTTTTGTTTGTAAGGTTTTGGGCAAGTCTCTGCTCTGGGTTTTATTCACTTCATGTAACCTTGGGGAAGTCCATGCGAGCCTCCTTGCTGCATAGATGAAATTGCAAAGGGGTCAGTTTTTGTGAGAGGAAGGTAAAGCAATGGGATTTTTTTAACAGCCTGGAGGCAGGACGTGCAGGGAATTGATGGGCAGGCTCTGAGAGGTTGGCCAGGGCTGCAGCAGGTTTGCATGCCAGCACCTTGATTTGGAGACTCAATGCTGAGGCTTGCATTAGCTGGATTGAGGCCTTTTTTGGGGGTGGAGGTGGAAAGTGGATTAGCGTCTGCAAAACAGTTATGTCTCTGCTGCTGTTAAATGTAGTTAAACTTGAGCGACTTCTAATCTAATAATGAAAGGAAGAGAAATAAGCGTTCTCAGTCATGCATGCCCCTCACGGTAAGTACTAATTGAAAACAGATATTTACTTTAAAATGAAAATGTAATATGATAAATGGTGGGTTGAGAATTTTGCGCACGTAGGAGGGAGAACTGAACAAACGCAGCCTCCCATCTGCTCTGCCCAAGCTTCGTGTCCGACTAAGAGCAGGATCTCCCATGCCATGGGGCTGGTGGGCCGGGAAGCCTAGAGAAAGTGCTGGAGGCTCATGTTAGAGCAGAGCTCAGAGCCTGACTTTGCTGAAATTGGGTGTATTGGGGTTCTTTTCRTCTGATCTTGGTCTGCAGAGGACCTTCCAAGCTGAGCTTCTGTTTCTYCTCCTTGCAAACCTTTCCCAGCCAAAGCTCCAGGGGAAGGAGAGGTTAAGCCTTTTAAGACAGGGGAAGCATCATCTCCCGTGTCACTAGAATGGTGGGGCTGGGCAGTGGTGGTGACCCTCTTCCTGATGGTCTCTACTGCCTGAGACCCATCTAGCTGCCCTGAGCTGGCTGTCCTGGCCTGTAGCCCTGGCTTGGTAGGTGAAGTGGCTGGTGCTGGAGAGATGCTGGCCAATGCTGCCTTTTGGGGGCTGCTGGAGGAGCGTCGGGGACATCTCTGCTCCCCTCAGGCCAATCTGAATGGGTGCTGATCCCTTGGGGAGACCCTTGGCTGTGAGTGGTGAGGCACCTCTTGTCCTCGGTTTGTCCACCCTCCTCCTGTCCCCTGCAACCAAGGCATCACTCCAGAGGCTGAAGCCAGAGTCACAGTACTTTAAAAAAGTAGTTTGTAGGCAAAGCTCAGTGCTGCATGACCGGTGACCATTAAAGGATGCTCCCTGACAAAAGCYCCCCCCCAGCACTGTAATCTTCAGAGGGAAGCAGCCTGGCCCTAATCCCTTTGTGCAGAGTTCCTGCTTGTTTCTTCATATKGGTGCGTTTGTATAATTTGCATTTTGCACTCTGATCGTATGCACAGAATTCAAATTGAAATGGGGGCTTGAATAGATTTGCATGCTAATGAGGCACTGGCTTTATTTATTTATTTGGAGCCCTCTCAAGCAGGCAGCAGTCTGCTGGAAAGCAACTCGTGCAGCTCTGTTGGTGACAGAGCTCTCTGGCAGTGTGAGGGCCCTTGCTTTTCCCCAAGACCCACTTGCCCCCTGTGCATAAGCATTTGAAGCTGGTGGTCTCTGTTCCAGCAGCTCTTGGCTCAGTCCTTCTGAACCCTTGTGGGGGCAGCTGTCCACGGAGATCAAAGGACAGTTTCAGCCCACCTTAACTCACCAGAGATGCCTCTTTAATGTTATACTGGTGCTAACTGGGTCTGGGTATGGACTTGCCACATGATGAAGTGGAAACGCTACTGTGTTAGAGCTGGTTATGGCCAGCATGAGCCACTTGATGATGAATGCAATGGTCTGCGGGCAAAATAATGGGAGCGTGCCCCCTGTTCTCACCTTGACTTTGCAGTAGTGCTCAGGGTGAGCGTGGGTACCTGCTGCTGCCTGTGTTCCTCATCAGACCGTGACCCTTCCCTTCATCACCGGGCTGTTACTTCTGGTGTCTTTCAGCAGCTGACCTTGGGATGTTGCATATGGGCTTTGGCTGTGATGCCCATCAATCCTGCTCTGCCGTGGCGTGCGGTGCTGCTGAGGCCAGGTTCTTTCGGTGCTGCTGTGGTCCACCCATGCTGTTTTCCCTCAGCGGGAGCCTTTCAGGCTCTTTCAAAGTCAGCAATAGAGAAGAAAGTTTGGAAATGTTGAGAAACTGTCAGATAGAGAAGGGAAAGCCAAGGGCTAGGAGAAAACCGGTTCCCAAAACTCCATGCCATTACTGGGGAGGAAAAAAAGACACCAAAGCCCAGGTGCTTCATTGAATTGCAGCACTGTGTCCCTTTGCATTCTCATTCCCTGCCCCATATCTGCCCCAGCAGATACACCCGGCGTATAGCTTAATGCTTAGTCTTTCCATGCCAGCTCTCCCTCCCCAGATGACTTCTGCTGCAGCTGAGTTCATTGCTGGCATGCTGAAAAACGGCCAAGCAAGGGCTTCTGAAATGGCAGCAGGAATTGGGTCACATCGCGCTGCCCCGGGAGAGCGAGTTTCTCTCRGAGCAGTCTGGCTTCCAGTTATTATTTTACAGGGGATGTTAGAGGTTGATAAGGGAGCTGTTCTGACTGCCAGCGGGGCTTATTTGGGCTTATTGTATGCTCCAGTTTATATTTTAATATAGTCAAAGGTGACTTACAACTTTAATATTAATTTTAAAACTGATTGCTTGAGGTTTTTTTAATCTATGTGAAACCAGATTAATCTCAGCCTTCGTCGATCCTGCTGGCAGCTTTTCTTTCCCTGGCTGGAGACACATGTGGTCTGTGTTGCACCAACAAAAGACGAGAAGGAAGATGTTTGCCTGGCAATACATAATTGTCACGGGGTCTGCTTTTCTTCCAGAGAAATCTCTGCTCTACAAGCTTGACAATGGCATCAAGTGGGAGCTCTTGCTTTTGTATGAGGTTCTCTGCCTCGGCTTGCAGAGCAGGGCTTTGCTGAACAATGTCTGGCTTTGTGCTTCCCATAGAAACCTCATTTTCTTGTTGTTGTGTTTCTCCCCAGTTTTGCAGGCTCTCCATAATACATCTCCTTCTGTGCCACTTTGTGCCGCTGGCATTACAATTTCTCACATGCTTGCTGTGCTGCTTGCAAGATGTTTTGTGCCTGAGACAACAATATTTCGTGGGGTGAGAAGGTGGCCTTGTGGCAGGGGCAGTGGGGTGGGCCATGGAGAGCTGGAGTTGAATCACTGTCCTGCTTCTGGCTCCTTGAGCATCCTTGGGTGGTCATGCTAGGCTGGAGGATCCAACAGCTGCCAGAGCTTAGAGATGCTTCTGCCTCTGGGCACCTAATTTGGGGTGTTTCAAGCCACCTTTAATGCCAGGTGTTTTCCCTATACTTTGAGTAAATGTGATACCTTTTAAGATGACCAAAGTTGGGCACTCAAAACCGAGTTGCTTTTGGCAAAACTCAGCATTAACGCTAGGCTGCTGGGTTGCCTTTGGAAGTGGAGGCTGGTGCTCTCTGACACTTTCACAGGTAATAATCCCAAATCTTGTGGTTTAAGTGAATCCCCTTGATTTAGCTCCAGGATGCTCAGGGGCTAGTTGTGTTGCTGTAGATGCTCTGGGTCTAGGAGCAGCCTTGCTGGTGCTGCCGGTCTGTGGAGCATCAGTGGGTGGTTGGTCTTTGTAATTGGAAGAAAAGGATCAGAGTTGTGACTCTGGAGACCTGTGGTTGTGAATCTTCATGTCTTGAGCATTGGTCAGCCTGCGTACAGGTGGCACTTGTTAAATTTACACCAAATAATGAGTTTACAATGCGCTGTACTGGGAGTATTCTCCGTACATTCTCAGTGAATGATTGCTAGAATCAAATGCTCTGTAACCAACCTTTAGCTCTTTTCTGTTTTGTGTGTAGGATCGCATTTCACTGATGGTCCATGTTCTCCGAAATACCTCCCAAATGCTGCCCGTAGCTTTTCTCATCCCAGCCTTACAAATAAGTGCTTTTCAGAGCTTGTTATTCCATGTACAATGCAACTTGCTGTATATAAATATGCTGGATTGATGGGCTGAGGGCTGGGAACTGAATAAGCTGTGTTAGTGGCAGGTGAGGGGAACTGAGGCACAGCAGTCTGCAGCAGAGATCCRTGCTAGTTGGTATCACAACCTGGGGGGAGAAAAGTAGGAGGGTTTGCTTGCTAGAGCTACCTCATGTCTGTCTTTCCCCCACATTGTCTTTCAGCTTGGGGTGGGTATTGTGTTGGCTCGGAAGCCAAACAGAACCGATCTTAAGACACTGACGAGACCGAAGAGCCATTAAAGGCAAGACTTGACACTGTGCAAGCGAATGCCAAACAGCAGACACATAAATTCCATTTGTTTTACATTTCAGAGCTTAATGAGACAGAAATCGCATGGCAATTGTTATATGTGAAGGCAGAGATTGCTAGTTTGCATTTAACTAAAGCAACTGCCGTATGCAGCACCAGTGCCTGAAACTAAGCCGTGATACCCACTCGCTGCATTGCTGCTGCGATGGGGAATGTACCTTGTGTAGCTGCAAACTGCTGGTTGCCCTGAAACTCAGCACATATTGTGTGTGTGTGTGTGTGTATAAAACCCCTGGCAGCAATACCAGGTTGTAGTCAAGTATCACATTCTTCATGTAAAGAATTGAGGCATGCAGTAATCAAGTCCCGGAACCCAATTTTTGCATGATTTCACTAGGATATGGGTATCAAAAACCTGTGGGATGTCCTTTGGAGTKTTTTGTAGGAAGTTGTACAGAGCATCACTCTGGGACAGCTGAATACTGTGGGTCCAGAAGTAAGCTGAAGCCCTGATGTCTGAGCTGTCCTGCACCAATGCACATTTCAAACTATTTCCAGAGCTCTGCATGTCATTGACTTCTCTGAATATTGCTCTTGGCGGTTTCCACGCTGGGTGGAAAAAGATTACAATGGTACCTTATGAGACTGCGGCAATACTTACCAGCCACAGCTTTGCAGCCTGGTCAGGAGGTAATATCATGCCTGCTTTTCCTAAAGCAGTTGTTATTTTTAGTAGGAGTGGTGTTTCTACCTTAGACACCTACTTGTGGTAGCCCTGATTTGAAAAATGCCATGTTAAAATTACCTAGGCAGCACCTTTAGCAAAGACGTGCACCTTGTCCACCAAGGGGTGGAAATACTTCTGGGAATCATCTCAAATCTGTGTAAACCATCAAGCTTTCCTCCATTTTTTTTTTTTCTTCCCAGTGTAAACCTATCTCTATTTAAAATTAGTTGAACAATAGAAAGGTATTAATGTCAAAATGCATTATCTTGGGTAACTTGCTTCATCTCTGCTAATTTGTGCCTTAGCTTTCCAGGTAATGTTCGTAAATTGCTAAAGCAGTATTTTAGTATTAACATAAGCTACAGTCTTTTTGACAACTATTACAGAATGGGCTGTGTATGGAGCTCTGAAATTGTTTCCCTCCCCACCCTTGTCTGTCTGAACTGAAAAACTGAAGAAATGCTATATTGGGTTAACTGAAAACAAGACTGAAAATATTTGTTTYGGGTCAAATAAAACATTTCATCTGATATGATATGTTCTTTGTTCAGAGTTAAAAAAACCTTTTTTAAAGTAAATTAACTTCAGAGATGTCTTGGGGGGGGGGGGAAGTCTAAATGTTTCATGTAGAGGGGCAAATAAATGTCTAAATAAAACACTTTCACTTTTGACACCCACTCCCCTCCTTTCAGTCTGAACAATTGAATGGGTTTGATGGGAGTTCATGAATAGCATCAGTTGACCCACATCTGTATGTTGGAAGTATTATGCTGAAGATGCAGGGGGAAGAGCTAATGAGTCATTTTTCTAACGGGTATCTCGGTAGGTGAGAGAAGTACTGAAATTATACATTTGAAGGAATAATGGGACCCTAGTTAGATGACTAAATCTTATTCTTAATCATCCTGGGGGCGACGAAGAGGGGAAATTGTGCGTTGGATGATCCTGATTAGGTAAGTTGTGGGTGAATAGTATTTTGCAGCTAGGCTAGAGCTTTGGAGGGGAAGGGGGGGAACCAAAACCAAGCTGACAGTCCCTGCTGCATGCGTTGCAACAAACCCAGCTGGGTCATCCCTGGCACTGAACCTGAGACTCGCATGGTCTTTTCTCATCGAGAGGTCTCCTTGACATTGTGATTCAGTGACATGCTGGGTCACTGAATCTGCTCCCTGCTGTTGATCATGTTTCATCGTCAATTCCCTCAAAACATTATTAAATGCCTCCTAGTCATAGAGGCACTCTAGCATTCAGCATTGCATTTGGCTTCCTGATGAATCCTTATGAGGATATCTGAGACTTTCTCAATGTGATGAGAAACTCCCCAGGCCCTTTGTTGCTACTGTAAAGCACTTGGAGAAAATCCTCCTGAGGTCTACTGCCTGTTGCTGGGGTGTCTTAAAGGTGAAGTGAGCAAAGGCTTGCTTGGAAAATAATTCAAGGTGGACCTCTGTACTGGTCCAGGTCTTCTTCTGAACAAGAGATGTTTCTCAGGGCATGTACATTTGGATGCATCTCTTCCAAGTTTGCGCCTGAGGTGCTGGGAAGGGTGCTATCTGTTTTAGTGGAGTAATTGAGCAATCGCATTGTCCTGGACATAGCAACTAATGATTTTTTTTCTGTATGATAATGCGTCTTCATTACTCTAGGGAAATAATTTGCTCCTGTGAAGACAGGCCTCTCATTCCTTTCATTGTGTGGGTTAAGGGGGAAGAGACTAATGGCTTAATTAAAAGGTTGGAGAGAAAAATCTGTCTTAACCCCCCCCCCTTTTTTTTTTGTATTTAAAGAGTACTGCGGGTAGCAAGATTACATATGAAGGCATGCCACAGCCCAGCCTCGTCTAGTGGAGCTATTTGGTACCATTGCATCAAACGAGGGACACAAATGTCGGGTCTTCAATCTGTCACCTGTGTCTCCCGTAAGCCATCTGCCCACTGGAGCAGGCTGGCGTAGGCATGCGCTGCGTTTCTTTGTGGAAAACGCTGAGATTTATTCTGTGTGAAAGGGGAACGTTATTTAAATCTGCACATTTTGCAGGATGTGAAAGCAGCTGCATGTAATATACAGCCTTCCTCTCCGCTGGGACTGCTCTATTAACATCTTTCATTTGTGTAGTTGGATGCTTTGCAGTTCCTTTTAGTGGTGATAATCCAGCAAAGACCTCTGTGTTGTTCACACTGCAATATTTATGGAGCCAGCCTTCCTTTTAATTTCCATGCCGAGTTTGGCCATATGCAGAGATATAATACAAACAGTGGCTTTAGTCACACAATAGTTCAAGCTTTTCCCTTGGTGGGATGTAGGGCTTTTCAGTGGCTTATTTGGAGCTGATTGGGTATCCTTTTGGAAAAGGAGTAGAAAGGTTTGAGTGCGTTGACAGTGACTGTGCTTTCCCAGGCTGCCTCCGAAGACAAATAGTGGTGGAAAGCCCTTTATTGGGAACAGGTGAATGACTTTAAGCAGAGTCAACAGGACCAATGGGTCAACTGCTGGTATTTTTAGGGTGGAGGGGACCCGCTTGTATGTATCCTTCCATCCAAGCCTTTGAACAAAGGAGTGTCAGTGCAAGGCATCTCTTTGTGAATGAGAAAAGCCATCCTGCAAACGAGCAGTGCTCTATCTCCTTTACAAGCCAAACTTTTTTTGGGTGACACAGAGGGGAAAGGAGCCCTTCTCAGGTGGCTCATGCTTATGAGTGTTTCTATGCTGGGACGTGGATGCCAATAGTTTTCTTATATATGAGGTTGGATGGAGCCTATGGCTTGGTTGAGGCAGCTCAGGTCCCATAGAGCTGACCTTATACCTGCTGGATTTCACATACGTGCCTTCGTGACTGCTGCATGTGGTGCCTTTGCCTGCTCTGCCTGCAGTGCCTCCCTCCATGCTGCGCTCTCCCAAACCAGAGGGGAGACCACTTCTTCCTCTGCCAGGGAGGAGAGCCGAAGGGAGCCTGGCAGCAGTCAACATGATGGGCGCATCCAAGCTGGTGCTCTTGAGGTTGGTACTTTGGCTCATTTAGGTGCTCGGCTTGGCACGGAGGCATCGGAGCACCCGACATGCACATGCATCTCTGTCTGCAGCTCTGATTCCCCAGCTTCTTTCTCTTCATTTTGCACAATTAAATATTAAAGCCAGTAAACAATTTAGTTCGTCTGCACAGCGCTGTCTGCCCAATTATCCTCCTGCAGGGCTGTCATATTGTGCCAGTTGCTTCCCTGGGTGCTGGCAGCCTTTAGCCTATATGCCAGTCATTGCTACAAGGAAAACCCCAGCTCTCCAAAACTCTCTTCCCACCTCTGTCTGCAGCTCTTCAGTGCCTTGGGGTTACCTCGGTGTGAGATATCCCAAGGCAGTATTGGACTGCCCGAGTCTTTTCAAAGCGCCAGAAAGAGCTGTTTGTTCTTCTAAAGCTGTTTTGTGGGTATTGACAAAAGGAATAAAGGGAGAGTTTAGGTGATGGCTTCCTAGAAACCTGTAAACACAGGACAGACCTGTTGTACTACAAAGTGCAGAAGCTGTTCTTAGCTCCCTGGAGCTACAGGATGGCACTTCTGCAGTTTGGTCCCAGCAGGTTTCAGTGCTTYGTGTGGGTCTGCACCACCTTAGAAATCCTTGCTGCCTCCCTGGAGCAGCGAGTGTGGTTGAAGGTGGGATTTTGTTGCTTCCAAAATATTGGAGTTAAGGTATTGGCTTCTCAACTTTAGAAATGTAGTGTTGAATCTCTCCTCAGCCCCTGTCCCAATGTTGAGGATGCCCTTCTGGTAACTTAAACCCCTTTTTGTATTTTTTTTTTATACAGCCGATGAGATTTTGCTGACAAATGAAGGGAAATTGCTGCAACCAACTCTCCCAGCCTCAGTCAAGCAAAGCTGGTTTGTGGGTGGTGTGTGTTTTTTTTTTTTTTTTTTTTTTTTTTTTTTTTTTTGGTCTTGCCTTTCAGGGGAGTCATTCTAAGAGGGAGTGGACGGTACAATTTTACTGTGGTCTCAAAAGACATTTTAAGTGCTTGAACTCCTACCATCACTGAGTTATACACCCGAATCTGGCCTTGACTGTGCAGGTTGAATTTCTTGCTATGATTTTCAAGGTAGTCTGTATTAGCAGCTTGTCCTCTGCCAGACAGATCAGTGTTAACGGCTAATAGGGTTTCTCTTTTCATTCACTCAGTGGTGATGTGCTGTCCCAGACCTTGGCATCTGAGATGGTCAGTGTGAATATCAGCATAATAGCGAGGAGTCCCTGGCTTGCTCCTGGGCTGTGATAATCAGCATATGCAGAGTTTTGTCCCAGAACAAAATTCAGATTGGAATTTTTTCTGGTCTCCATTAAAACTTACTACCCATTGGGATTGCTATCGACTAGGTGCTCTCGTCAGTCAGTATTTCCTTCCTGGATCAATAAATCTTGGTATTGATTTCAAAACAAGTTGGTATCTTAGAAGTACAGTGATGCTGGCTCCAGCGGGCAGCTCAGGGCTCCGCTGCTGTTTGAGATAGGAATCTCAGTTCCCCGCAGGTTATATCTGTGGGTTGCCACTTCCATAGTCGGCTGTAGGATTTTGTGTATCTCAAAGCCAGCCTCTCCCTCCAGAGAGGAGACTGGAAGTGCTTTAGCTGAAGGCAACAGTCCTTTTTGCATGTCTGCATTTTGTTGTCTCACAGGTGAAGGATTCCTATTTACCTATATAGTAAGTGCCTGTCCCCTGTGGTGTGATCCCATCTCTGCATGGCACCAGCTTGCAGTGCTGGCTGCTGGAGGTAACCCCTGTGGCACAACGCTGCGGATCTCCCTTGCGTTCGTTGGGAGGGTTCCCAACTCTCCCGGCTATCAGAGGATGCTGCCTGCCAGGGTGCAGACTGCAGGCTCTTTGGGGAGAGGAAGGAAAACTGCTCCTTCAGTCTTCCGTAAATCTTTCGTGGCATGTTACAGCTGTACAAACAGCTTCAGGGCTCCCCAGGTGGGAGTCTTTTGGAAACCTGAGACCTTATTGCTACCTCCTTTTGTGTCTTTCTGTAATACTACTCTGATTGTAGCCATCCTCAGTTATTTCTTTTTCCCCCCAGTGTCTTGCAGGGCAGAAGCTGTTCCTCTCTGTGCAGCGCATGGAGTTGTTCTCAGCTGCCTCTGGTTTTTAGAGCTGTTGAAATGACCAGCAGCTCCAGCCACCCTCGTCCCCTTTGCGTGCTTTGCTCCCCAGCACCTTGCTTTCCAGCCCAAGGAAACCTCCTGGAAATCCGGTTAATAATGCACGAATCTCTCTAGGCTTGATGAACTTGTCCCTGTGGTGGCTTTTGTCCTATATGAGATGTTTCATAAGAAGCTTTACTATTTTATACCAGCACCAGATCTTCCAGGCTTAGCTGGCTTAGAAGCAGCTGAGGTATCAGGCAGGATCCCTTATGAAATCTGTTGGGAGTAATGAACCACAGATGACTCTGTTTTCTGAATCGATATCGAGCTGCTGTTTCTAGAAAGCTGCCAACCACACGAATGTGAGGTTAGCAATGGAAGAGTGCTTTTACAGGCGAGTTGGGAAAGCTGTTGGTACTATCAAATGTCTGTGCTTTCCACCCAAGAGGCTTCTGTATTTCTGTCTTGGGCGAAGTGTCTATTCCTGTTTTCTGCCTTGTTCCTTCCAGATACTGTGAGGCTTAATGCAGTTCGTGCTTGCAGAGCACTTCTTGGGTAAAGCGTGCTTGAAAAGTGCAAAGTATTTATTATTATTTGCATAGCAGCCCCTGACCTGCTGTGAAGAAGCAGCCCTTCAGCTCTGCTGAGTAAATATACCTTCATTAAAAAAAAACCTCTGCCTGTACTACGTGGAACCACTCTCTCACGTTCATCTGCTTTTTCATGTGTAAAAGTCTTAGGAGTATTTGACTTTAATGAATTTTGAGCATGCAAAGTGCCTGCTTGGACCAACGCAGTGCAGCATCTTGACCCTGACAGCGCCGGTGACAGATATGAATACCATCCAGGTGGACTGCTGAGARAGCATTTGCTTAAGGAGTACCTCTGCACCCAGTTTAGAAGTTGCCTTATGGCTGGAAACCTGCAGGCTTCTGTCGAAGTGCAAGTACCAGTTTAGGGTCGTGTGGGGGTGATTTCCAGCTTGGTTTGCTGGGAAGGTGCATGGGCTGGGGCAGTTGCAGAGGTCCTTGTTGAAGATGCTGCCAGCTCTAGCCCCGCTTCTGGGCATCACACCCATGCTTAAAAGCTACTTTAGTCCTGCTAGTGCAAAGCTGTTTGGATTGCAAATGGGATGCCAAGGTTTTAGGTGCTTTCAGTGGCCCATAAAATCTTCTTGAGCTTTACATGACGTTACAGCTTGAAGAGTCACTATTTAAAGCAGAGTGTTTTCACAAGTGCTTGAGGTTGGCTTAGYGCTGCTCTTGTTGCTGTTTGATTTAAGTCTAGTTCAAACAAACTTTGTTAGACACTGAGCACGCTCTGAAAATATTCCTCCCTCCCCCCCAGAGGAAGGCAAGCAGATAGCTGTATTAGAAGAGTATTTGGAAAGCTCTGGGTCTTGCTTTATAACACAGCAGGTTAGAGCCATTTTCAGTCTGACTGCTAGAGGTGTGAAGGACAGAAAGCATTGGCCATGATCCTCCAGCTTCATGGCCTTGGCAGATAGAGTAAATCAGATGCTAGGCAATACTGGGTGTAAAAGGGAGGGGTTATTTCTGCTTTATATTTCATTGATCAGTGTAGAGGTTCAAGTGGGAAGTTGCTTCAGCATCTTGCTCAAAAAAAGTTGCACAGCTCAACAGATTTCCTTGATAAATTCCTGGAGCATATTCTCATCCTTCCCTCTTGTCATCTGACAAATGAGGGTTTTGCCTAGCATTCCTTATTGACTTATTTGCTTTTAGTATAACTGTGTCACAGAGAATGAAGAACCCAGGCAGCAGGAGTGTCTTGCTTGTAATTTTGGGGTCTTGTTTTTAATTTAGGAACCGGGGTACTTTCTTGTGGTTCTTAATAGTGCTGGTTTCATTGGAGGTTTTGTTGCAGATTAAAAGCTCAATTTGCAAAAGATGCCCACTTGTTTTCCTCACCAGTCAACTCTTGGTGCCTACTGTCACACTTCTGGACCCTGACTGGTACACCTGCACCCATGAAAGCCAAATCGGGACCGTGTGGACCGTGTTCATAGCTGTTGTAGATGGAGATCCTTGTGAAGCTTCCCAAAACCCCAAGAATATGCCAGGGGTAGAGAATAAACAACATATGCTGCAGTGTCACTGAATAAAACTGAAAAAGCATAATCCATCCATCTATGCAAGATGCATCCCATCTGCATTTTGCTTCCCATGCAGCCTGTTGGTCAGCAGTAGTGATGAGGGCTGTGCAGCTACATGTGCAAGGTCTTGATACTTCTACCCAAAACGGGATGCCATGAAGGATTTGTGCTTCTGCTGGCTTGCTCATTAATCTGCCAAAGATGGGATTTGCCAAAACACTTAAGAGCTGAAGTTCAGCTGGCTTGCAGTAGGATTAGAGCTCCTAAAGAGGCAAGGATTTTAAAAAGCTGGTGTTACTATCACCTCTGTCTTGGAGCAGGCAGTCTGGGTATCTGTTGGAGTAATTTGGATGTAGGTCATTTTCTTTTTATTTTCCCTTTTGGTGTCCTAGTGTCTTTCTTAGTGAACCATGAACCACCTTTAAGACAAGATCACTTTGTTCATATGGAGCACAGCAGCTGTCATCCTAGCATTCTGCCACATCTCTCACCAGTTTGACAGGTGGAGAATTAAAACCCAGGAGAATTATAAGCAGGCGAAATGCGATTACTTAGGGAGAAATCCACTAGGATTCTGCTGAATACCATGTCTTAAAGGGGCTTCTTAGCTGTCTGGAAGCTTTGGGATCTGCTAAGACTGTGCTTTGAGAAAAGTAGTCTTAAGTCTGCAGCACCGGGGAGGAGAAGCTTGCTGGGTTAGAGGTGATGTCGTGAGCGTTCTTCATTTGGGCATGAAGTTCAGACCCTGAAATTTGGGGCAGTATTGCCATGATGCAGCCTTTGGTAGCTTTGTACACCAGGGGAATGCTGTTGAGCGAATGCATGAGTGTGTAGCCTGCCTGACTCCCACCTGCATGTGGGTTTGACCCATTAGAGAATTGCATGCCGATTTGTAACTTCTAGAGTAAGGAAGAGATGGGCTGTGCCTTTGTTCCACCATGTGCTAGCACATCTGCTGGTGGCACATAACAGCTGGTGGCCACGCAGGGTCTGGTGACTGCAAAGTAGGGGGCTGGAATAGAGGTGCAAAGCAGGATCAGCCTTTCCTGTTAGAGAAACCCTCAAAAGGTGCAGTTTCCTCTGGGCAAACAACTAGCTACTGTGGGAGAGTTGAAAGAAGAACTGAATGGTGTGGTGGACCAACTTTCTCCAAGAGCATCCTTTTTGGATGCCTCCTTCGCTGACCGCTCTTCTTCCAGGACCTTCCCTAGCATTTTGCCTGGTTGCTAACCATATTGCTTTTCTGTCTTCCTCCTGTTTGAGCGATGCTCCCTCCCCCAAGTCCCAGCACCATATGTCATTAAAATGCTTAGACATGTGGAAAAGGCCTTGACAGAGATTCAAGGAGACAAGAGAGACGCGGACGAACGGAGACTTTGTCAGATGGAATGATTCTGACATTAGCGACGCTAACCCGAAGAGAAAGATATAGCTATAGGAGGGGGATGAACAGGTCGGGGGATGTGAATTGACAGAGGCATGGAGACAGGCATCGTGGGTGAGGGAGACTGAGACAGAGGAGAGGCGGAGGGAAAACGGAGCAATTTCCAGTAGCAAATGAAGTGAAAAGCAGTGGTGGGGATGGAGGACCCGAGCATTGTCTCGGTGTCACAGTCTGTGACCCTGCCTTGCCTTAAGTTTGGGAATGTTTAGGTCTGAGACCAGCAGAGCAGGATTTTTTTTTTTTTTTTTTTTCCTCCTCCACCCTTTGGCATGCCAGGAGGTTGTTTGGGAGACTTTCCTCCCTGAACTGTCCTCCCACAACCCTGTGAGTAAAGCTGTTAGCTAGCTCCAGCTTCCACCTATACCAGGTGAAGGTGGAAAAATAACCCTGTGAGCATCTCAAGGATGGAGAAAGCGTTTTGCCTTCATTCTCTCTTGGGTGAGTCTGTCGCCTTCTGTCACCTGCTGCTTTTGCCCACTGCAGTGGTAGGGTGCAGGATTCCCCCTGCTAGCTGCTGTTTGCATGGACCCTCCTGAAAAAGACAAGACAGTGCTGTTTTGCTGGTTGTTTTCATGCTTTGAAGGTATTTTTTGCCTGCAGAGAACACCTCTGAATTGCTTTGTGATCCTGTAAAGAAAACAAATGAAATGAAGCCTACCCTGCTCCCATTGGTAGGAGGAATTCAAGCATCCACGTAGGTGGCAAGCATAGATGTATGGCCCTGTGTATTTGATATTCAGAGCAGGAAGCTGGTGGGGAAAACCCAGCAAAGAATTCCTTGTATCGTTAATACAAATATGCCTATGGTTCAGAAAAAACAAATAAATGAAACACTTGGAGCTGGGAGGGGAGAAAAAAGCAATTCCCAAACTACGTGCAACCTGCAATAAAAACACAGCTTCTGTTGTTTAAACAGACTTGGCTAGAAAGCGCCAGGAGGAATACCATCTGCAGTGTGGAAGGGAACAAAGGATCTGACTCCAGCTAATATAAGTCATTAGTGAGCCCAGGAAGGCAACTGTATTGTAGGGGATGCTCCTGCATATCCCTCCTCGCCATCCCCAAGCTGCATGCTTGGGAGAGACTATTTTTATTTATTTAGCAAGAGCTGGAGGCCAGGAGTCTCCAACCAGCAAGGATTTGCCCCAGCTGCGGCTCCCGTGCCCTTTGTGGAAGGACTGGGAGGCTGCTCATCATGTCCCCCACTGGAAAACTTTCTTTTAAAATTACCTACTTGCAGAATGTTATCATGTCCTCTTGAGTGGCTGAATTACAGCGTGTCTGAAGATGGGGCATTTCCACTGGTTCCCAAATGGCGTAGTAGTCTCCTGCCCTTATTTTCTTGAGGTTTTTACTGTGTTCCTTGAGGGATGTGGTGATCCGCCTTTAAATGTAAGGGCAGATACTTGTTTCTGGACAGGTGATGCTTTTATAGAGGCTGGGCAAAGACAGTTTATATGGTTTCCTCTGGTACCCAGACATGATTAACTTTGGTTTACCCGAACTTTATAGTGTCTCCCTAATTTCTAGTGTGGTGGCTGGGTGTGGGGTTTTTTGTGTATTCCTCCTCCTCCTTGTCTTTCAGCACAGTGGTATTTCCTTAGATGAGTCACTCTGCAGACAGCCCGTTATTTTTTTTTTCTGCAAGTAGCCTATATAGAACAAACTTTGTACTCTTAAGTGTGAAGGGAAGTGTTCTTAGGGGAGACGAGCTCAATTTGTTTAACACTGTAATTCACTGTTAGAAATCTCTCTCTTTTGTCACAGACAGAGTCACTGAATGCGTCAGCCTTTGATCTCAGCGGCTGATCTTCTGCATGTAAGAAATTTCAGTAATACTTTAAATTATGTGTCTAAGATACCCATTACCACCATGTTGTGCTTAGATTTAGGAAGACTGTCGAGTAGTAGATAAATACTAGATGAGGCACTTTTTAAAATAGTTTGTTTTATTATACCAGTATTTTTCTCCGTGAGATGCTCTTAGGAACTCAGAAACTGTGTTTCCTCTCCTGCCATTTTAAAAAATGCTTCACAAGCATGAGTTTATGGTACTCTGCCTAATTTGATAGATGTTGATAAATGGCATGTCTTATCACTAGTGGCTTTGGGGCTAAGTATGCTTCGTGGCTGGATTCAGGTTTGCTTCTTGCTCTGCAATTAATTCCTTAGGTGACCTTGAGCATATTGCTTCATATCTGTCTCATTTTACTGTATTATCTAGAAATGAAGTCCCTCCATTTAGAGAGGAAAGTCTAAATGGAATCTCTGTTGGCAGCTGGGAGATCACCTGGGTTGTGTGCAATGGGTTGCGAAACGGGGTTGCATTTCACCCTCCGGTAATGTGTTGCGGTCTGTTGTGTTACACTGGAGTTAAATCTAGCCTTTTGCACTCATCTGTCAGGCTTCTGCGCTAAGGAGATTCACCTTGTTGCTTTTACACAGCTTCAGGTCCCTGTGCTTCACTTAATGGGATTGTCTGTCCAGGAGACAGCTTGGGGAAAATTTAAAGATGTGCTTTCCGCCTCCTGTGTTCTCGCTGTTGCCTACCTAGGAAAATCTACGGGAGAAAATCGCACAGGGTACAGCAGGGAGTGCTTAGGAAACACATACCGAGACTTTTAAATCTCCTCTGGAAGCGTCCACCCACGTGCCAACCGCATTTTAAAATCAAGCTTTAGACTGAGAGGCTTGAACTCCTCTTCTGTGCGTGTGTAAGCTGGAAAAGAGGTGGACCACCAAGATTATGAAGTAATATAGCTGTTTGAGGCATTAAACGAGTACCCCTGGGGCTGGGAGAGGCTGTGGCCGGTTTGGCAAGGCACAGCGCTCCAACTCGGAGCTGTTTGGGGACTTGCTTTGGACTTGCTAGCAACTCCCCTCTCCCCGGTGCCCCAGACCTAGAGGTTTTGGGTCTGGTTCCTGCCGATGACTTGAGATAGCAAGTGGCAGCAGGCAATGCTGCGGGAGCAGCTGCTGCTCCTGAAGCCCTTCCTTCTGCGGCCACATCTCCAGCCATCCCACCCCTCTGTGCGTGGTGGCTGAACCTATCTAATAAACCACAGCAGCAGAAGGGACAGGCCTCCACTCCCTGACAAATCCAATGGCGTGACAAGAGAAAGCCAACATTTTTCCAGGGCTAACAGCCTGTAGCTGTTGCTAATAGCATAATTTCCAAGCTGGTGTTCTCTTTTGAAATCCTATGAATGGGATAGGAAGGGTCAAATTTGGAGCTTTTAGCTACTTGACCTCCTGCTTTTATTTTAAACAGGCTGTGCTTGTGTTTTGATAGYGGCCAACTGCAAGGGAGAGCGTTACAAGGCGGCACGCAGGAACGTGTGCCTGCACCACTGGTATCTCACAAACGGATTTATAGTCACAGTGATGGTGGTTGCTGCTGTTTAACAGGTGACCAAGTCATCTCTGAATATATTGACTTCAGTACAATGAAGTAAATTTATAAAAAGGTGAGTGGTTTTGTTAAATATGAACTTGTGCTCTGAGCATATTGTATTTTTTTTATCAGAGGAAAGTTGTATGCTTCTGTAGGCAGAGAGATATATCTAGAAGGGAAAAGAAGTTTTTCCTCAGGTGGGCGTTAAGAGCAAAGACACATTGATTGTTGGAAGCAGCGAGGTCTGCTTGGCCACCTACTTGCCTGGGGCCTGTGGTTTTCTACCAGTCTTTGCCTTCTTGCATTGAGCTTTCCCCTTTTGCAGCATGGGCGTAGCAAAGCTTGCTTCCCTTTGAAGTGCTCAGAGAGCTTCAGGAGGGGAAAAAAAAAAAATGAAGTAGGTGCAAGAATCTCTTCTATGGATCATTATTTGGTGTATCTGGAAAAATGCATCAAGGGGGGGGGATGCAAACCAGAGCTTAAGACCTGGAAGCTGGTTATGGGGTGTGATGTGTACCTGTGGCCAGAATACCTGTAAGCATGGTTGCTCTTTAAAGTTCATTATGGACTTATTGCTATTCCTTGCAGCTAACATAGGGGAATAGCTGCTGGAGCTAGTAATATATCTGAGATAGTGAACTTTTTTTTTTTTAAATGCAGCTGCTGTACTGTGTCAAGACAGTGCTGCACAGTGCAGGTTAGCAGAGGTCCCTGTGAGGCATCGTAATGAAACACAGAACCTTTCACCCTTAGCCAAAGCTTCTGTAAATTGCAAACGGGGATTAAAATGGTAGCAAG
Organism: Phoebastria nigripes; assembly: GCA_035582835.1. Classification (NCBI taxonomy): domain Eukaryota; kingdom Metazoa; phylum Chordata; class Aves; order Procellariiformes; family Diomedeidae; genus Phoebastria; species Phoebastria nigripes. The sequence goes on along the minus strand of JAYKAV010000334.1, from coordinate 383,028 downwards.
AGCCCAGGGCCCTGTTCCTCATGGTGCAAGACACAYGGTGAATTTTGCTCAAGCTGAATTGAAAAAAACACGGCTAAGAAAACAAGTGTTATGGGGCAAAGGGGCAAGTCTAATGAAACTAACTGTGACCGCATTCCCCAAATTAAATCCAGAGCAGTTGGTTTGCAGAGAACTCCCTGGCCCTGGTTACTTTTTTATTCTTATTCAATAAAGCAGCCATGCAGTATCTGAAAGAATTGCAGAGATGGAGAATCGTTGGGAGGGGGGAGCACAGGAGAAGGAGATCAAAATGGGTTTGTCAGTGCAAAAATCGCATAGTGCATGACAAAGAGACGGGGAGAAGCAGATCGCACGGGGGGGAAAATGAGACTGAGAAACAGTGAAGGTGTCAAAACAGGTTTGTCGATGACAGAGCCAACTGGAAGTGAAAGCATCACRGAGAACTAGAGGCAGATCGAGACTGTCAGGGAGATTTAATTTGTCTGAGGACTGAAAACGCTCACAGCCCCGTTGTGACTGGAGTGGACAGCAGGGAGAGGCGGGTGCCTGTGGATGCTGAAGATGGTGGAGGTACCTGACGAAGTGCCCAGCTTGGGAAGATCTTGTGCAGCACCACCACTGTGGTGCCAATCGTGATGTCCAAGGGGAGTGTGAATGGTTGTGCCGGAGGGCTTGAGGGCTTTTCAGTATAGTTCCTGGTGAACTTGATTGAAGTCTCAAAAAATAATCTTCTCTTGAACTGAGTAGGAGTTGGGGGAAAACTGGTGGCATGTGAGGGACTGGTGGCTGTCTCCATCTGGAGTTTGACTGGGTGGTGGAGGGGGAGCAGCGTGCCCCACCACGGGGTTGCCCTCCTCCCTGCCTCCACTTGCCGGCAAATTCCCTTTTAATATTCCTCCCAGATCCTTTTAATATGACAGCCAGGGGATGCTGCTGTGCTTTATTGCCACCACGTTAATGAAAAGGCCATTGTAACTGAGCCTCTTTTTGTGACTTGAAGATGGATTTCCTCCTAAGGCAAGTAAAATGAGCCATCTTCATCCCGCGTGTAGATAAGAAATGGTGAAAGATGGCTGGGGCTGGAGCATATTTTGCTGGGCGGCTGCCATTCTTCTGTCTGACGACTTGTTGTTTAAAATCCCAAAGACAGCCCCTTCTTGTCAAGTGGTGGTGTGGATGGCGCAGGCAGGGCTTTTTTTGAGAGTCCAGGGCACTAAGCACCTCATTAAAGATGGGGAGGAAGAAACCCTCTCTGCTGTTGGGGATCCAGAAGAAGGTCTCTTTCTGATGCCACAGATGCTGAAACCTGTGCCCATGACTGCATCGTCCTCATGCAGGCAGCGCTGCTACACCCGCTCCCAATGGCACTGGATTAGGTGATTAAGCCTTGCAAGCTGAGGAGGGCTGCAAGTAGCGGGAGGGCGGACTTCTGCTTCCCTTCCTAATGCATTGCCAGGGATGTAAATATTGCAGAGGAGACACTGATGCCAGAGTGTGTCTCAGCATGGTGCTGGGTTGCTGCCATCCACATCTGCTATCAAGCCACAGCTGTGATCACACATGCTAATTAAACCTCTCATGCCTCTCTCCACCCGGATCTAGGTGCTGGGGCAGCTCTCTGACCAGAGCTTATGGCGGTTTTTCCTCTCCGGCTTTTCCAGTATGGTTTTCTTGTCTTCTGGCTCTTACAACATGTGTCTGAAGTGTCCCAGACCACTGGGCACGTAATACTCGGATGGGGATCTTTTAGGTGATATTTTGCAGTGGAAGCAAAAAAGAAACAGCTAGTTGCTGTGTGCAACAGCGCGCTCCTTCCCTTTTTTTAATACCGTGGAGAGGAGCTTCAAAAACATGCAGGGCAATGGTGCTGAGGCAGCATTTAAGCAAATGAAGGGTCAGTCAAGGAAGACTCAATGTTACGCGTTTCCCAGGTTTCAGTATAAGGTGGCAAGTTTGGGGTCACAGTGCGATTGAGTACAGGGCAGAGACTCTGGAAGTAGTTGAAGGGGCGTTGAGTCTGACAGACCTGTGTCTGCCAAGACTTTGGCCCCTTACTACTGAATTTGATGCATCTTTTTCATTTTTTGCACATTTCTGCTGCAGAAAAGCTGGGTTTAAAAAATAGGGAGGGGAAAAGTTTCCTATCTGCTTTAAATTAAAATAAATCCAGAGCAGAGAAGGCCTTTTGTAAGGTCTGCTGAGTTAATGGATTCATAATGACTTTTAAAGCTTCACTTGGGTAAGAAATACTGTTCATTTCATAATTGCATATAAATATACTTTCTCATAATCCAGGACAGCATAGCAAAAGGAAATCTACTGGCTTAATTATAAATCTTTTTATTAGCTGGAACCCCGCTGGAATAAAAAAAAGCCACATAYTGTTTTTATCTAAGAGGAAAAACATGGGGAAAGGGGAGAGGGGGGGATGTCTTGGAAATGAGTTATGAGGAATTAAACAGGAAAGAAAACAATTCTGAGTGTAGGGTAGCAATGCAGCTACCGAGGGCTTATGTGAGCACTTCTCTCTGTATCGATCTGCGGGCATTCAGCATGCCTGCCCTGGGTTCCCCGGGTGTTTGGAGCTAGCACAGAAGATCAATTCAATATCCTTTTGGTGGCTTCTCAAACATGTATTTTTTATCACTTTGACCTACCATGACCCGAGCTGAAGCAGATTTGTCTCCTTAGCTCCCATCTACCTTGCTGGCACAGGCAGATTTCTCTTTTAAAGCTGGATCCTGAGGGCTGGAGCAGAAAACTTGGGTGGAGGAGTGTCCGGGACCCTCTGCGGCGTTTTGGGTAGCTGGTGAAGAAAGCAGATGCCTCCAGTGACGTGCTTTGCTTTGGATGCGTGGTGCCACGTGCGCGCTGTGTATGGGACTGACCGTGAGCAAAGGGATGCTGGGGATGGCTGGGACCCGTTGCTTGCTCTGGGAAGTAGTGGAGACGAAGTCCAGTCACTCCAGCAGTTGCCACCAGTGCAGAGCTCTGGCATCAGAAACCATCTCCGCACGCCTGCAGTTCCTGCGTCCTGGCTGTTTGAGGCTGAAGGATTGGGCTTGCTGTGCCCACGCAAACAGCCCATCCATCATGCCCTGCTCCCCCATTCCAGGTGAGCGCAGCACCCAAATGTTGCTTTTAAAAACAAAAAGGAAACTAATTAAGCTCTTAAAGGTTGAGCAGCCCATTTGCATCTGATGGAGACCAACGAGGCTACCTCTGCACCCAGGAAACCTGGCACTCTTCGCCTGCTCCCCGGTGGCTGCTTGCAATTACAGGCTGGCTGCAAAGCCCCGGCAGTGCCAGGCACCTGCCTGCTGCTTCCTCTGTTTGCAGAGCCGGCATGGCCGTGCTGCGACTGGCATCCACCTGCTTGACAAATGTGGTGGTAGCAGTCCCTGGGCATCTCTATAAATCCTCCTTGCCGTGCTCATGCAGCCCTGGCATCCTACTGCTCTCCTCCAAACAGGCTTCCCCCAACCCAGGGGACTTGCAGAGATGATGGTGTTTCACACAGCCTTTTCATAGACGGAGAAGGCAACTCTTTACTGCCTGCTCGTGGGCTGGTAAGCATTGGGTTTTTCTCATGCACTTCATAGACGGGCATTTCTCTGGTTTAAAGGACCATGACCTCTTGTATCAGCTGTATAAGGCTTGGTTTTCTCCTTGCAAAATATGAAATGCTCGTCTAAACTGGCTAGCTTGTGACTCCTGACTTTTTCTCCCTCCTCTGACTGCATTTGGGGAGAACGTGGGATTTAATTTAGACAACTTTAATCTGCATAACGAAAGGGAAGCACAGGAGCCTCCTGCTAGTCCTAGTCGTCTGTCTGCTCTCCTGAATTTGGGTGCTGGAGTCCTCTGAGGTATGTTTAAGGTGAAATACAACTGGAAGGTGTGAAATCTGAGGGGCTACAAGTAATTTTAGCGGAAAGAATTTGCAAATGTCTCCCCCTGTCTGGATATAACCCAGTTCTTCTGGAGGATTTACAATACCAGGATGGCTGAGCAAATAATTTCCCTGCTTATTTTGCTTTGTATGTTGAGAGATCCGATGTTAATTCATCCCGTCTTAGGGGAACCCAGGAATGTCTTATCTAAGCTAAATCATCAACAGTTTTGGCTAGATCTTCCCCGGGTCCTGTATGTATTGATGGAGATTGGAGGGAAAGAGAAAGCTACAGCAAACCCAGAGAATTAAAGAAAAGCAAAGCAGACCAGGACAGTAATTTGCATTTGGACTTTTTTTTTTTTCCATGTTTTGAAAAGGAAATAGGGGTGGGGGGAAATAATCTCTTCTCCCACCCTTCCCTCCAGACCATGGAATTAAATCTATAACTATTAGAGAAACATTTTGACCCAGACATCTTTTTTTTTTTCTCTCCACTCTTTCTCTATATTCAAAAGCCTCCAAAGTGTCAGCATGTTTCCATGCAGGCAAGATGTGCATAGCATCTAAACAACATCATGTCAGTGTGGTAGAGAAAATTCCCACTGAGGGCCCTGCAGGTCAAAGCAAGCTAATGTATGATGCCCTCCCTTGCACTATTGAGTGTGAGTTGTGCTGATAAGACTCCATACGATCTGTCTATTAAATCTTGTCTACTGTATACGTAACGCAGGCGTGGAGTTGTTTATTTTTCCTGCCTTCCTCCCCCCTTAAATTGTCATCCTCAAGCAGGGGGGACCTGCTCGGGCATAGGAACCGGTGGTAGCCATTCTATTTGGTTTTATTTTATTTTTATTCTATTTTTTTCACTCTGCGTGACACTAACTTTGTGTCTGGTTGCTTTATGTGCTGCTGTGACTTAGCTCTAGGGCCTGTCCTCACGTAGCGCTGAGCGGTTCCTCTCTTCCCTGCTGTCAAGGGTGCGAGGTGAGTGCTGGATCCCCYTCAGCTCCTTTGGAAAGTGGCCAGGGTAAGCGGCTGGTATTTCACCACTGTCTGAAGCTTTTGACGTGGAAGATATTTCGGGAGAGGTCTGCTTGGTTGTGGAGCTGCTGCCCCTTACCCCTGCTTTTCCCCATTTTGCAAGGACCGTCCTGTGCCAACAGGGTACCCAGTCGCTGTTTTTCACACTGCTGCTGCTCAGCACAGGCGTTCTGGTGCCGTTTCCCCATCTTCTGAGTCTTTTCTTATCCCAGCCTTGGGGCTACCTGGTCTAGTGATGAATGCACCCTCTCCTCTGGATTGCACCAGAAATGTTTTCAGCTCCAATCCGAGCCCCGTTGCAAAAGGCTAGCTCTTTAACCATGTTTGCACCAGCTTGCTCAGCAAGGAGGGAGAGAGGTCAAACTGTGAAAGCCGCTAACGTGGGGCTTTTGTAGGAAACTGTTGGAGCCTCTTGGAAAAGAGGCCTTGGGGACTCATGATCTGCTGCCGACGTTGCAGGAAGTGAATTGGCTGTGGATCTGCTTTTAAATGTAAACAGGCACACAAGTCCAGTGCCGTGGGTCTCGGCGTGCCTGCTGCAACTCGCCAAGACGGTGGGGTGCTCTGGGAGGAGAAGGGTGGGTGGCCACAGGGAACTTGCAGTTTTTTGGATGGGAAAGGTTAAGAGCAGGAGAAGAGGGACCTCTTTTCCGTATTTCTGTATTAAGGACCTGCTGTTCCCTGGGCAAAGAGGAGGATGACTGTGCAGGTGAGAGATTTCCACTGCTTGCACTGCGAGGATAAGGACATGTCTTAGTGGAGTGATGGAGGGAGCTTGTGTCATGCAGAAAGAGCCAAAGAAACAGGGGAAGGCAGCCAGATAGACACCTTTAATCTTTCACATTAACTGAGTCCTTTTGCCTGTGGATTTGGAGAAAGCAGCTGGCTCCTGTAGAGCCAGGCTGGTGAATGAAAAAAAAAAAAAACAAACAAACAAA